>QEPC01002071.1:1185722-1204124 GCA_003113815.1 Sphenodon punctatus | reverse complement strand
TGAGGGGGAATTAGTATTTAATGCCCCGTGATTCAATTGAGGTTTTGAAATCATGAGATGTAACGGTTAGTCTGGTGATCTTATGGGTGTTCAAAATGCTAGAAATGTGATGTTTGTGATAAAATTGAGGTTTTGAAATCTTGAGATGTAACTGTTAGTCTGGTGATCTGCCTGCTTTTAAACCTGGCAGAAGTGGTGAATATAACCTGCCTAACTGAAATTGCTGGATTAAGTAATGTAATGTCCATCCAATGTTAACCCTGGGAACTCCTTGCTTCTGACTGGGTTATGCCCTGGCTCTGCCTACTGTATCCCTGGCTCCGCCCCTAGGCTAGGCTCCGCCCCTAGGCCTGCCAGCCTTACTACCCCAGTGCCCCTCCAACATCAAAACCCACCAGCCGCCCCTGAGCAGAGCCTGACTGGGGGAGGGAGAAGGGGGGGCAGGTGAGAGAACCTGTTGAGAGACTCTGGGCTAATGAGAGCCCTTGTTTAATGGGGAACGGGCTGTGTGGTGATTCTGTGCAGCAGAACCCAGGGAGAGCCTCTCAAGGAGAGACTTTTGTGTTTGCTTGAGCTTGATTAAAAGACTCCCTGGAGATGGGCAGGTTTGCTGTGCTAGCAATCCAATGCACAGCAAGCCTTGAGCAGCACTGCCATCCTGAAGATTGTTTGGAAGAGGTGCAAACTTGGCCATATAGCTATATATGTAGCATCCACATGGCCAGGGTTGATCTGTGCCTATAAAGTCTCTCTCCTTAAATCTAAGAATAGGCAAGGTCAGCAGGTGCAGAAGTAAAGGGTCAAATCCCATAATGCCACTTTACCAGGGAGGCAGGGAAACCTCCTTTAGTGCAGTCGCGGCTCTGTTCTCACGGCAATTAGCACACGTGGGGACACACTACTCTGCTTTTATCCCATGTCTCACGTATGACCAGGTCCCCAGATGTAGCACTTACAAGGATGGGTGTTCTTGCAGGATAAAGCAGAATAGCATATTCCCATGTGTGCTAATTGCCGTGAGAACAGAGCCGCGATTGCTTTAATGGAAGTTTCCCGGTCTCCCTGGTAACGTGTGAAAGTAGCATAAGAAGTAATTTTCCCAAGTAGTTTCGTTTACACTTTATGAAACATAGTTTATATAAACTCTTTGCTTTATTATCTACACATACATAGAAAAGCTTAATGTTATCCTTATAAGTAGAGGCTCTATCCGTTTAAATGCTACAGCTGAAACAAATATCCACCAAAAGAAAAAGAAAAAGTCCATTGAATTAGCTCTCTTTGAACCAAACCCAACAAAGTGAATAATAACTGCTTCATTCCCATTTTGTAGGATATCCGTTATTTCAGTTTGGTTTACCTTATTTTGATACATTGTCTTCAGCACTATTCGTGCTATTGTGCGTGCACAGATTGCCAAAACAAAGTAACCAAATTTCAGAATAATCAAAATAGTGAAATAAATGAAGAAACCAACCAAATGAGCGGATAAGCAAATACCTAATTTGGATGTGGATATTCACAGGGTAGCCAAAAATGCAAATAATATTCTCAAATAAAAAAATCTTTGACTATTTTCAACTCCACTCAATACCAACCAGAACTTAAACCTGTTAAACAACTCTTTTAACGTCAGTTAGAGAGACCTTGAGATGGCAAAAAGTCTCTGAGACTCTTTTATCATGCTGAACAGAATGATTTAGAAATGTTCATCTACTCATTGCCTGCTGCCTAATCAGAACCCTTCCTTCAACCCAACTTGTTTTATAACAAATACTGTGTATTCATTGTTAAGTAATTGGCATTGTTTCCAACAGGTCAGTATCTGCCTACAGACTCTTAACTTTATTAATTTCAGCTTCAGCAACCTCAAGGAATTTTCTTTTAAAAAAAAAAAAAAAAAAGTGAATGGTTACCAAAGCACTAAAAATTGTGCCCCAGTCTAAAAACAAAACTGATTTTGGTGGCATGTGATGTACAGTAAAATATGTTATGTCATTTGCAGTTTGGTAACTAGAAGTTCTATCCAGTCTGACAATTCAGTTACCCCAGTGGAACATAACTGTTGCAGAACTTCATGGTGTTCGAGGGAAAGGTGGTCTCTTAGGAAATTCGGCTGAGTCCCAGGGTGGACTTTGAGTATCTGGGCACAGACCCTGGATTGTGTTCAATGGGAAGCGAGTACAGATGGTAGAACACTAGGGAGATGTACTCTCAGTGATCTGTGTTGCTAAGTGTACAGGTTGCTGTGTTTCATACCATCTGGAGCTTTTTCAAAGCATGTGATTTCAGTCTGAGATAGAATGAGATGCTGTAATTGCCTAAGAAATGACAATCATGTGGAACGTCATGGCCAGGTAATGAGTAAAATAGGGAGGCGTGCCGTCTCTGGGAAAGCCACAGATGGAAATGGGCAGGTTTGCCATCACAACAATTTGGATATTCAGGTTCACTGAAAAGTCCTAAGAACCCTCCAGACTACAGTTTGCTTTAAAAATATGAGAAGATATCCTCAATAATTGGAGATATTCAATTTATACCCTGTCCTATCCCCAAAAGTGGCTCAGAGCAGCTTTCAATCATTTTAAACGCTGTCGCAAACTACATATAAAATAAATCCCGCCCCTCCCCAATTCCATCCATCCCATTCCTCCAACTCTCACTTGGAATCCTTTTCCCCAGCCTAAAGCCCCCCATTTACAGTAACGAAGAAACAATACATATAAAGCAAACATAGAAAAAATAATATCCATGCCCAGCCATCCCATTGCACCCCACCGCATTCTTAATAAGAAGACATTGAAGCTGGACGTTTAATTCCGCTTTGGCAATAAATTGAAGAGATAACTCTTTCTCTAGAGTCTAAGTTCTGTGCTAGAGAGAGGTTCTGACCAGACTTAAGGAACACTGGGTGAAAACACAAGTGGCAGCACGACGCCGACACGGACCATTCCGTACTGGGAAGCTGCTGACAGCCCAGTCAGGATTGAGTCTGACCGCAGGACGTGCTGCAGAACATCCAGCCATAGTGGCCACGCCAACCCGGTCAGGCGAGCCATTTCCCAGGTGTGTTGGCGGCTACCCTGGGCTGTGATCCTGGAAGTCACAGCGTGGAAGTCTCCAGGATCACAGCCCGGGCTAGCCACCAACATGCCCAGGAGAACTCGGGGTAGTTTGCCCCAGCAAATGCGATGGTGGCCCGCAAGTCCATGCAGACCTAAATGGGCCACCTTCACATTTGTTAACATCCACTGAACTCTGAAACCGGGTCTAATACTAGGTGTTAACTTTTAAGGGTCTTTTCTGTACCTTTTTTTGTGTAGGAAGAAGCGAGGATGCATTCTGTCTTCTGCACAAGAGCCCATTCCAACCTAGCTATGCCTCTGGCTATAGCTCCACTATCCCTTTATTAACTGAAAGCCATAAGTGTGATTCCAAGAACTGGACTTCGTCACAAAACAGCCCAAGTATGACATACAGCCTGTTTTCCTGCTTAAGAGCACCGTGCCCGACACACTGTGCTGGCATAGTTATTACCTGATGATCTTTGTGTGACATGTCTGCTCAGACACACATCAAACAAAATTAGGTCAACTCATTTGCTATAGCCCCACCCCATAATTCCCATTGACTTCAGTGGTATGTGCAAGGAGACAATTTGGTCCTTGTTTACTTACTAGCAGCTTGGCCTCGCACGTTCCAACAATAATATATTGAACTGGAAAGTTGCCTACATGTACATGTGCGTACACTGAAACTAGAAAGAGGCTAAATGATTTGGGTTCGGGCTTCAGCATATTTGCATACAGCTTCTGTTCCTGTGTGCCACCGCATGCAGTCAGCATCCCTAATAAAAACTGCTCCCCCAGCTCACTTGCCTGTGCTAGAGCCATGCATGTACTCTCATTCCGGCAGGAAGCGTAGCTAGCAATTTCATCTTGGAAGCTCATTTGATCCATTGCTGCCACCTGCTGGGACGTCAGCTGTATGACACTTACAGCGCAGGCTGAAGACTCGCCCATGCCTTATCAAATGAACACTGCTCTTACAATTTGTCATTTATGCTCATGACCACATTAGATGAAGAATTTAAAAAGAAGCATAAAAAAGATTAGTAGGGCAACTTTGTTTAATGTGTAAATTATCACATCAGTAGGTGAGGATTTTATTATTGTTATTTATATAGTGCCAGTAATGTGCCTGGCACCGAACAATTCTTAATTAGAGACAGGTCCCTAACTCGAGGAGATTACCATCTAGGGTGGAAAAAGGAGGGGAAATGGGTTGGGAACAGGGAGAGACTCTTAAAGAGTTAAGTGAGAATATAATTTTTTTTAAAAGAAAATCTTAAATTAAAATATAAAATATTCTCCAAATTGAATCGACCAGATACCTCTTCCATTCTTTCCTCTCCTTTCCTGCGCGTAGTAAACCTTGCAAAGAATATAAATCTGCACAAAGACAACAAGGTATATTATCTCATCCACAAATAAGACTCTGTGGGTGCAGTTTTAGGACTTGCATTGTCAGCAAGTTGAAAGGTCTGTATCATGAGTCTCTAAAATGGAATAAACTCCAGCACCCCGATTTCTTTATCTCAAAATGCCATCTGACTAACTTCAGCCACTTTCTTCTGAACAAAAGACTACAGCTAGAGTTCTAAAATACAGGGGCCACAAACCACTTACACTGGGGCTACTCTAGAGTAAGTAGATTGTGGCCTTCGTGTCTTAAATATCTTCCAGCCTTGGAATTTTTTTTCCTAGCATTCCACCAAATGAATTTCCAGTATGAAGTTCCTGGTCTCCCTATGGTTATTATGGTGCTTTCCATACCTTCAGTTAATCCTCCTCCTTGGGGAAGCAAAGAACATTGGTTCTACAGTGTTCCCAGCACCTGCTGTCCCAGTTAACTTAGCTCTCCAGCAGTTCACCACCAGACCAGCTGTGACTCAGCTGTAGCTCCTCCATTTCCCAAGGGTGTGTTCTTGACAATGCATTTCTGCATTAATGTATTGCAGTCAAGAGATTTAAGACGTGTCATACATCAATTTAAAATGTAAGCACAGAGTAATTATTGCTTCA
This sequence comes from Sphenodon punctatus, assembly GCA_003113815.1. Classification (NCBI taxonomy): domain Eukaryota; kingdom Metazoa; phylum Chordata; class Lepidosauria; order Sphenodontia; family Sphenodontidae; genus Sphenodon; species Sphenodon punctatus. The sequence continues at coordinate 1,199,040 of QEPC01002071.1, read as the reverse complement.
CTAACCATAGAGACTGTCAGAAGACAATTCCATTAAACTATTAAGCCACATTAAAAATGTTATTGGTAACTGTCAGATTGTTTCCTTGTCATTTTTATTAGCAATATAAATGTCTTTGGGTAGATCGTGTGTGTCGGGTCTTAAGTTATACCTACAAGAATTGTCTGTCTGTCATTTGATTTTTATTTTATTTTTCCTTTTTCAGATTTACTTGAAAGAAATTTTAAGAGAAATAGGCATCTACAACGTCAAGGGAACCCACAAAAACACATGGGAGCTGAAGCCAGAATACAGACATTATCAAGGAGAAGATAAAAGTGATTAACAGAACTGGTTATCCTGCACCCCAGGAAGCTGCAGACTAATAAGGCTGTACTGAGGGGGTCACAGCGGTTAGACAAACAGTACCGAGCACAGCTCATCACAGAGATAGGATAAAAATTAATGCTTTCTAACTTAGCTTTGGTTTTTTTAAAAATAACAAACCTATAGAAGTTTCTATAAAAGTTGGTTTTGTTTTTGACAGAAGAATTATTTATAGAATAAACTTGTATTAGTATTATCTTTATTAGAAACCTTTTGGGGTTTCTGCTTTTTGTTTTCCCAATAGTTTTTGAACTTTATGTTGTTGTTTTTTTAAAAAAAACCTACTTCAAAACAAAAATTTTTGTTCAGGGACCTGAAGCTGCTTATGGCATCTCAGCAGGACTGAGTTCATTCCTCCACTTCTGCTGTGATCTTTTAAGAGCCTTGTCCTGAGAGGGGTTGAGCATCGTTAACACCTATTAACACGGCTTTCTAGTAAGATGCTCTCAGTTTATAAGGATTGTCCAAGCACTCACCAATGAAGGTTTCAAGTCTTTCTGGGATCAAGTGAAGCTGGGAAAGGAGGCTGTCTTTGGTACATGATTAATGGGGGAAGTGAGAACCCCTGCACTGAATCACTGAGACTCCTTCCCCACAAACCCCTTTTGTACAGTGAGAAGCACACCTATCTTTGTATTTTTAAAGAAGTGCAATCATGTTTTATGTTTCAGCAGATCAATAAACAAAGCATGTTAATTTGTAACAAACAAAGAGACATACATAAATTATTGAATTTTCATTTAGATAGTGGGGGGACATAAAAGGCTATTTTTTAGACTTGTGCTTTGGCCCCTGGCTCTTCATGTGAAATTTGGAAGGTCACATCACTTCCCTCTGCCTTGGTCTCCTCTGTAAACTGAAGGCAAAGCACTTGTGGATTCTCAGTTGAACTGCGCTATTAGTGTGGACGTTCTGACCATAATCCACAAAGCACTTATTCCGGAGTAAGGCTTGTGAATCGTGGTCAAAGTAATGCTTTCTTTTTAAGCTGTTTTTAGGAGCATTTTATAACACAGTAATTCAGGTAAGACGTTATACTGAAATTCAAAATGAATGCAAATAACTAAAAACAAATTACTGTGGTGTGGAAGTAATTTAAAATTTTTCAAAAATCTCTGTTTTAATAAGGCGGCTAAAGAGTGCAGTTTTATTCTACGCCTTGGATTTTCCTTGGCCTGTGAAATTAAAAACTGTGGTACACGACAAAATGAATGAAAGCATACAAATCTCCTTTCAAGAAGAACATTAGATCACTGGAGCGTTTAAAATAATGAAGGCAAGGGGCAGGAATGAATGGGCTTGGAAATAGCTCTAGCTTGCTTGTTGGAATCCTAGTAGTCACCTACCCTTGTTATCAGGAAGCTACTTGACTTCTACAACACAAATTAACGGCCTGCCAAGTTCTTTGCGGGTAGATGTCCAAATGGAAGATCCCTGGAACTCCTCTGAAAAGCAAGTCTGGCTCCAAGATTTGATCTGTGCTCTGTTAAACAAGGAACTTGGGCAGCTGCTTCTACCTACTGAACCCCTGCCAATATCCAAAATCACTGCCTGGTTTTTAAAGATAGCTTGGTCTACTCTAAATCTGAGAGGAACTCAGTGAAATCAAATTCTTTTCTACTAATTGAACTGCCTGAACCCATATCTCATTTTCACCCTTGAGGATTACTGAAAGTCAGTTGGAGTACTGGGCTCACAATCTGTGTCAGATCAGACCTGCTTCCTTTAGTGGGTTCTCAACTGCTGAGCCATGGGGAAGTTTGGCTTTACTCACTCTCTGCTGATTTTTTTTCCCCCCCTTGTATTTAAGCCTGGATGTTGTACAAAGTGAGAGGAAAATGCCATTCCCATGTGGTAACCCTTGGCCGCTTCTTTGCTGAGGTGTGGCTCCAGAGAACCCGCTGCTGCTTGTTGCTTCCTGGAGGCTAGGCAGGAAGAATACTGCAGCAGTGGCATGGCATCTCTCTGCTGCCCTTCTGTTCTCCCCCACTTATCCTTTGGTTAGGCCTCAGCAGCTACGTGTTGGTGCTTGCCCTGCATGATGGGCCCACTTTCCAATTGGGCCCAGCCGTGTGGGGCATGTCCATTACCACCATGAAAACACCAAATTAAGGTGTAAAGTACACATTACACTGGGCAAGTGTTTCCTTCATAAAACACTCCTGCAGCATAACATGAAAAACACCCTTCCTCCCACCATTTCTGCCATAGCTTCCCCTGCAACAATGAGTGTGCTCTTCTCTTGGACATGGTTCCCAAAGCACTTGTTTGGCATTCCTTGGAAAGGGGACAGACTCAGGCCCGGACTTAGGGGCAGGCCCCCTAGGCCCGGGCCTTGGGCAGCGTTTTCTGTTGGGCAGCAATCCTGGCACCTGTCCCTTCCGGCTCCGTGTCCCCCGTCCCTCACTCCACCCCACCCCCGCGTGCTGCCCACAGCAGAAGTCTGCTGCCTGGGAGGCCCCCAGGGGGCCGCTGCCTGACCCCGCGGGGCAGCCCCGTACTGGGTGCAAAGCACCCCCACATCATGGGGGGGTCCCCATCCCTCACCTGCCTCTGCCATCTGCCTGCTGTTGTTTACAAACAACTCCTCCCCATGTGCGTGATCAGAAGATTGTTGACTTGTAAAATTGGTCTTCGAGATGACTCCCAACATTCTCACAACTGGGTTTGTTGTGCATGCTCACCAATATTCCAATAATAGACTACGTGATGGTCTCGAGCTCCTCTAGTATAAAAAGCGCGCACGCACGCACGCGCACACACACACACACACACACACACACACACACACTCAGAATGACAGTTCCTTCCAACCCTTTCTAGGAATATAATTAAAAAATTCATGCAGGGCTGGAAGGGTGGGTGTTGTGAGAATGTTTGGAACCATCTCGAAGAACCTTGTTTACAAGGCAGCAACCTTGTGTTCTTCAAGTGGCTCCTCACAGGCCATTTTTACATGGCTCCACCAGGTTGGGGGGAGGTCCATGGGCACGCCGGCACATGCATCCCCACTCACCCCCCGCTTATCCGCACCCATGGATCAACTGCCGTTTTCCCCAGTTACTCGGTGAGTGGGGATGCATGTTAGGCAGGCGGGTGCATGTACCCCCACTCACAGCAGGTGCGCGCGCAGCGTCGTTCACACAGGGCTCCCCACCCATGAACACGAAGTGTGGGGGCAGGACTTTGGGGCAGCAGCCTGAGAAGGGCCATGGGGTGCGTAATTCCTAAGTCTAGCCCTGGACGGGCTGCATGATGATGGCTTCCCCTTGTATTTCCCAGTCTTTTGCAGATGTAATTGTGTAATCAAGAGTAGGAGGGGAATATAGTGGCACAATTGAGAGTCCAACACAACAATGAATGAGAAGGGTGTAGGTCTGGGAGAGGGTCTCTTATATAAAACATGGTCCACGCTCTGAAAATGTTGGGGACACTGCTGCTTAGCATGAGATGTCACAAGCGCTATACGCGTGTGAGATAAAATACATAACTGAAGAAGTCAGTCTGCCCTTTTCAGTGTACACATCTCCAATTCTAGCCTTGATCCTCTCTCCCTAAGGCTTGGCTTGTCAAGCCCTTCTCCACTCTGTTATGAGTCAACTCTTCAGAGACCCTTCAGCAGCCGGTTTTTCCTTTTGTGCGGCATTCATCCCTGTGGCTTTAGAACTGTCAGACCTTCGCTCCTGGGTTTAGCACCTCCTGTCTACACATTTGTCAGAACTTCTTAGTATGTTGTGCCCAAACCATTTATCTGAGCCTGGCTCCCTAAGCTTTCTCTAATCTGTGCCACCTTCAAACAAACTTACCCCCATATGGTCTGTATCTGTGGCAGCAAGAATCCATCTTAGCATTTTCTGCGTCACTACATTCAAGCTCTGTTCCTCTCTTCTTCAGCACTCAGTGTTCAGAGCGATACAAGAAAAGAAGCCTCATTACCAACTTGCTTTTCAGTTTGAGAGGTGTTCTCCCATTGCAGGTCATTCCACTTGCTGCTTTCAATTTGCTCATGCCCTTCCTGCCCAACTTGTAAGCTTGTCTGTGAATGTGCCATTTTCCTTTTCAGCGTGTACATTTCTTAGCTTTCAAAAAAAATCATCTGGGCTTTTTTGTTTGTTTTTAACAGAAAACAAATTTCTAAAAAGCTCTAAACCAAATCCTTAGCAAGTGAAATGGGATGCTTTATCCTTTGTTCCAAGCGGCTAGCACTAAAGATGAGAGAGGGGAGACAATGAGCTTGTCAACATTAAGGATGCTTCATTAGATCTCGCGCTCGCTGTCTCTTCTCCCCACTACAGGCCCATGCGTGCAGACACTGTGCATTAGATTCATATCGGGGTTTGGCACGTTTAAAAGCAGGGGTGGGAAATCTTTGTCCCGTGGGTGTAATTTGGCCTATGGCTGGGTTTTATTTGACCCCTGGCTAGATTCTGGATCTGCCCCTGGATTTAGTCCTTGCCCTCAAGCACTGAAAGAGTGAGTTTTGGAGAAAGGGAGCAGAGATGAGGGCATGTGCCCAAGGATAGGAGATGGATCTGTCGTGGCACAGATCCAGGATCTAGACCCTCCCCTTCCTTCCCCATCCTGAGCACAGTACTTAAGCACCTCTGTTCCCATACAACTGGTATTAATTTTCAAAGGGGTCCAAGGGAGGGAAACCGTTTCCCACCCTTGTTGAAAAGGGTAAGTAGCACTTGCTCAGACCATGTTCACGGCATTTTCCTCATTGCTGCCAATGGAGAGAAAACCACGAGATCGATTTTTCCCTGTACAACTAGTCTGACTTTGTACTAAAAATCTTAATAGAGATGCCCAAGCATATGTGGTCTGTGTGGAAGGTGGTGAAAAAACCTAGCAGTTGGTGGCTTACAAAAAAAGGTCCCTGACAAATGTGGGTCTCACTTTTTTTGCTTAGGGGTGTTTTCTAATATAAAGCTGGAATTGGGGGGGGGGGGGGTTGGTGGCTAGGTATGACAGATAACACATGATAGAGACTTGACTATCCTTGGGAGTTACTCCTTAAAAGCAAAGTCTTCATTTTCTTCATTCTGAAAGAAGCCGCACATGCACAGTAGAAGTGGGCCAGCAGGAAGTTGTGTATTTCTGTGAAAACAGTGTTGTGGATTCTATGGCCCACTGATACAGAAGCAGGCAGCAGCAGCTGCTAAAATCCCAGTGGAGGCTGTTCAGAGGCTCCCGTGTGTCAAGTCAGATGCAGATGGTCTTCACCAGCTGCTTTAATGTTGGCTCTGGATGGGCCTGCCTCCTGGATGTGTCAGTTACACCTCCCCACGTTCAGATGTTGCCACTGCTGGAAGATGCCATTGGATTAGTCACCGAATTGGGTCTTAGCCAATAATTTTGCCTGGTTTTGTCTATTGTTCTTTCACAGTGGGTGGGTTTGCCCCCGCGGCTGTGCTCATGGTCCGCTCAGGATTGCAGCCACCACGGCCCCTTCTTGAGAAGGACACACTGAACTTTCCTGCTTCTGTAGCCGAAACAGCAGTTGGAGCACTTTCTCTGCGCCTTTCTGCTTGAGTCTTTAGACCTTGGGGAGGGGAGGGGAGTGGGATTACACTGTTCTGCCTCCTTTTTCCTCTCAGCATCAACATCCTTTTGGCTTTTTCATCTTTATTCCTCCCACTCCACAAATTTCCCAAGTTAAAGTGAAGGGGATTTCTCAGCATATGGCTGCAATCTTTATTCTAAAATCAAATTTTAGAATGAATAAATAAATAAATCTGAAATGCTCCTCCTTGGGGCATCCACAAAAGAGGGCAAACCAGGAACGGCTGGAGTCCAGCTTTTCTTCTCCAGATGCGGCAAGGGTGAGAACTCTTCCTTTTGGGGGGCTGGAGGGGTGTGGTGGTGGCATTCTGGGCAGCCATGGCAATGGAAAAGTGGTAGCAGCAATCCTGGGCCTGGGAGGAGGGGGTGCAGTGGAAGTGGTGTGGGGGAGGCCAAGGTGCCGGATCATCTCCACCGCTGGTTCCTCAGTTGTCGCCAGCACCGAGAACACTGCTGTGGCGCTCACTCCTCTTCCAGAGACCCTGGTAAGCAGGGGAAAGGGTAGTGGATTTACTAACCATGGGTACCCACACAGGTCTGCATATGCTCACCGGGGATATGCCAGGGCGACTGCGGGTGTACCTGCAGGTAGCAAATCCAACTCTAAACCAGAAGTTCCAAAGGAACTGCTTCTTCTGGTCAAGTAAATGCGTTTGAGGATTCTTGGGTAAGGAAGCGGAAAGCTAGCTATGCTAGGGGCTCATTCACACAATACTTTTTACCTCTTGTAAACATACCACACTTTAATCTGTATTTGTCATGTAACATTTCATACAACCATACCTCCCAGCATTTCCAGTGGCAAAAGAGGGACATGAATGTGCCCCTCCCCATACATACATACATATTCCCTCACTCTCCTGAAGACATTATCACACATGCCCCTTACCAGCAGTGACTGTGTGCACATGGAGGCTCTGGTTAGTGAGGGGTAGGCCCTAGCAGTGACTATGCAAGGTGCTGCAGCACTCCTGTCCACCTTCAAAACCAGGACATGGCTTGCCTCGCACACAACCATGGCAGTTTCGCACCTAAGGCAGACTGTTGGGAGGAATCCCCAATTTGATGATTCCCTGTCATTGTGGTATTTCCTACAATGGCAAGAGCATGGAGGAGTGCCCTTGCGTTATCCTTGCATGCAGCAAACAGCAAGTAGTGTGGAGGATAGAGCAGAAGAGGGGGAGCCTACTCTATGGTCACTCAGGGTGAAAACAGACATGACGCTAACTCCACTTTAACATTGCTTTAACATTTCTTATGCATGTTTCAGGGCTGTATTGGTGCCCTCTGCAGCCCTGCAACATGCATAAGAAATGTTAAAGCAGTGATAAAGTGGAGTTTTCACCCGGAGGTGGTAGGAAGTGACACGCAGGAAATGATGTATTGGGAAAGGAAGCTTGCTCTGGGATAATCAAGTCCCGCAACACCATTGCTACTTGACAGAGTCAGACATTTGCAAGCAAACCACTTGCATCATATAGCAGAGAACAAGGGAACAGCAGAGAGCCCAGGAAGTGAGAAGGCTTGTGGCACCACCCACTCGGCAGGAGCATTGTGTGAATGAGCCCTCCAGCTGCTTCTGCCCTGGGTTACAGCATGGTTAGCTGAAAGAATGCTGACCTTGCTTTGCCCTTCTCTACGTTTGCAGGTAAATTGTACTCAGCCCAGCTTCAGATAAGCTGATTGTAAGCAGTGTGTGCTCTTTGTGGATTGAGTTTGGAAGCATAGACACAGCCTGAAAGACATAAAATGAAATCCTGTGTTCACCATGTTTGCACCTGGGGAAGGCCCAGTTTGTCTGCAGCCCCATGGCAGGAAGAAAAGAGCGGAGTCTTTCCAAGACCACAACTTTAAGCTGGTGCAAGAGGTGGACCTGCAAGCTTGATCTTCTTGCCTTAGGACCAAACAAAGCTGCCAAAAACCATCAAACAACTTACTCCAGAGTATCCCAGCAAGTCTGTAACTTACCACGAAGGGTGCAGCCACATGAGATGCCTTTGACAGGCTACCATGCCTTGGGCAGCCTTAACCTGCCCTGGGCAGCGATGCATCCCTGACCTTTTTCCAAGGACATGTAGCAGCCTTACCCCAAGGCATGGCTCACACCCAAGGCGTGTCTGGGACCCCTTCTGCCCTGCTGCATGGCAAGCTCTGCAGCAGGGCTTTGAGCGGTGGGCACAATTGCCGACCCGCTGCCCTGTGGAGAGGGTGAGGGCAACCATCTGCCCGGCTCTCTGCAGTGTGGAGGCAGCACTTGCCCACCACAGGGACGCTTGGGGACCAGGCTCTCTGCAGCACATGTGGCTGCACCCCAAGAGAAGGCAGTGATATGTCGATGGACAGGCTGACTGCATTGTAGGAGTTTATTTAATGATGTTCTAAAGCGTCCTGTGATCTATTTAAAACAGCAGCAACAACCAAACAAACCCATAGAATTTGTTATCTCTCGGATACTTGGCGAAGGGAAGCACTGGAAACAAAATATTCTAGTTTTTAAGTTGCATCCTTAGAGATGCTTTTAGCAACTGGGGGATAATAGGATAATCAAGTGCCCAAGAGCAAACAAGAGGAGACAGAAGGTTGATTTTTCAAGTGGCAATTGAAACAATGGGAGGCTCTTTTGGAACTACTTGGATCCCTGCCAAACTGATGCTAGGCAACTAATGTCTGAATGAGTCAATAAAATGTGCTGTGCGTGAAGCGGAGCTATAAGAAATAACGTGGTGAAAATGGGAGCTTCCAGGATTTGGAGAAGTGGCTTTTCATTTTGCTTTCCTAAGTGATGGAAGAATTCTACATGGAGTGAAATGCCAGGTGAGAATGAATAGCCACATTCCGTAGCTTTGTTGGCTTACTAAGTAGATTTTGAGACTGCAACTGCTCTGATGCGTTTCTAATCAGAACAAAGGAAGCGGCTGTCACCCCATACACTGATTTTTTAAAATCATAATTCACATAAGCTGTGATCCAAATAATGGACCAGGGATGCTCTGAGAGTTCTTTGCATTTGGGGAATAGCAATATCTCCTTGTAAAATGAATCAATAAATGAAATCATCTAATCGTATTGTTCCTGAAAGAATCACAAGCGATCTCTTGTTTAATTCCAAGAGCCCTAGTGTAGAAAAAGTCCCAGAAATTAGGTGAGAGGAAAGCAATATTACATAAAGGGACAATATGTTCCACTTGACTCAGACTGCACGCCTCAGCTGCTGCGCTGCTGCACTTGAATAACCCGGACAAGGGGAAATCGGCTCTTCAGTCAAATAGATCATGCCCTAAGGCACCGCTCTGCCTGCTGCCTTCTGGAGTGGTGGGTGGCCTGAGAACAGAGCAAGAAGAGATTTTCCACTTGTAAGACTAATGAGCAGACGCTTTTTCCGTAGCTTTCAAAAAAAAATCCTACATGAATTGGGATAGGCTTTCTAGTGCCCCAATAACAATGGAAGTTCTTGGCAGGTCTTGGGATTGTGCTAATTATGCTATACTGTGGGGAGGGGGGCAGCAAAGCTCTGGGTGCACCAGCAAAGGAGAGCTCCACCCCAGCCCTCGAGAAGACCATTGGGTGGGACCCATGGGTGGGAGACAACTCAGAGCAGCAGTAGGGAGGGTCTAAATGGCCACTTAAGGAAAACCTGGATGTCTAAAACCCTCTCTTCCCCATGCTGAGGGCAGAGGAGGGGAAGTGACAGCAGCAACATGTTTTGCTTTAAGGGTCATTCTCTTGTTCTGGGGCTCTCTCTCTCTGGTTTTCTTTTACCTTTTTTTTTTTTTTCCCTTTGCTTTGTTGGGGTCTGCCCCTCCATCCCTCCCTCCCTATAGAAACTATGGGCTGTTGACTGGGACACACAGGTCTAGGAGGGGGAACTACCCCCTACTCTTCCATCCCTCCCCAGGCCTAGCCACATTGGGACTTAGAGCCCTTTAGAAGTGGAGGGAGACTGCCCCCCAGGGAGCTGCTGCTCTTGCTCCCTGCAGCCACATGGGAGGGAGCTGAGCCAGTGGTGACTCCACAAGTGGCAAGAAGTCACACTGCACCAGGTGCTTTTCACGTCCTTTTCTCTAACGCCTTGAGGTGCATTGCCACTGTCATGCATCCCTCACTGCCGGCTGCACAATAGAGGTCTCAGGAGGAAAGCCCCACAGGTGGAAAACCATGGCACTCCCAAGCTGGGAGGGCATAGCGAGGAGGGCATCAGATCCCCCATGGGGGAGAGCCAGACCACAGAAGAAAAACAGGCTGATATGAGTCTGGTGAGCTTGGAGGGCTTGGTACCCAGGGGAGAGGCCCCAAGACTGTATTACTCTGGCTGGGGAGGCAGGTAGCCACTCGACCGAGCCTACTACTGCTAATGGGAGGAGATAATAATTCTTTACATTCAACACACGCACCAGCACAAACCACTAGGGTGGTTTCCGCCCCTTTCAGCCATGGGGAGACCCAGAAGGCCCTCAGACAAACCCAGAGAGGCTTAGAGGATGCAACTCCTCCAGCAGAAGGAGAGGGGGGAAAAACACAATCCCACCAGGAGGTCTTCCGCTGCCTCCACCTCTACATCCGCATATGACTCCTTTTCAAGCTCCTCTAGTTCTTCTAGAACACACACCATAAAAGGAGGAATAGGAGGCAGTCTAGACCACAGAAGGGGCACAAAAGAACATGGGGAAGAAAGAGGTCCAAGTCCCCAATTAAACCTAAAAAGCTTAGGAGGGGACATTCTTCATCCACCTCCTCCTTCCCTGAACGGCAAATCAGTTCCCAGCCAGGTCAGAAAGGGAGGATGGAGAGATCCCCGATTCAACTCCAGACAAACAAGGGGAACCTATGGAAGTCAGACTCTTTGAACCAGATCAATTTGACAAGATAGGGGGAGAAATGGCCTCTGAATTGCAGTTAGAAACTCCTGCACCCTTAAAAGCTACAGAGCCTACCAAAGGAAACAAGCATTCTCAAGACCCTCTACAACACTCTCAGAACTCTGTCTGGTACAATTCTACCTAGATGCCATGAAGGAAGAATGGGCCTCCCCGGCCAAGTTCAAGGACCCATACAAGTACGTGAAGTGCTTCTACTCACTACCCAAGAGCCATGAGGATCTAATGAGCCTGCCCAAGGTCAATACTGCTGCAGCAGATCTAGCAAAGTCAGTGGTTATAATAGCAGATTGGAACGGCTTCCCCAGAGACCCACTGGACAGAAAGACTGAAGTTATCCTGCGAAAGAACTTTGAGGCATCCACCCTGGCACTGAAAGCTTCAGCAGCAGCATCGAGTTTTTGTAGGGCAGTCTACCTATGGGCAACACATCTGAGATAGAAAATGGGTAGTAAGGAGCTGTGAGAGGACTACAAGAAGTTAGCCTCAGTCTCTGCCTTCACTGCGGATGCCACCTTGGATGCACTTCACCTAAATGCAAGAGCCATGACCACCTTGGAAGGCGAATGTCTTCTCTGTCAGTCCTGGTGGGAGCTTGTTTCCTGGTAGGCAAGCTATTCAGAGAAACAATGGATAAGGCCCTTACTACAGAGTCTACACAAAAACAAGAACTACCATTGAACCTGTTAGCCTCAAACCAAAAGCAGTCCTTTTGCCCCAGACCATACTATAGTCTATAGGAACCAGAAAGGGTTGGGGGGAAATCTTGGAGGGACCAGTGCTCTGATGGATTCAGAGGACAGCAAAGAAGAGGCCAGTTCAACCACTACTCCTCCGGACAACAACAGCCTGCTCGTTTACACCTCAGACCGTTGCAGCAAGCCTACCCAGCTGTCAACATGACTGGCAACCCTCCGTCCCAATGAAAACCAAGATCGAGGAAGACTTCAGCTGTTCTCAGAGCAGTGGGAGGCATCCACATCAGACACCTGGGTAGGGGACATGATCTCTCAGGGCTATTCAGTCGAGTTTGTCACCCCACTCCCCAAGAGACTGGTTCTAACCATCACCAGAATCAAAATACCTCACAAAACACCAAAGCTATACAAAACCTGGTGGACATTGAGGCGATAGAACCAGTCTCACCAGATCAAAAACACACTGGAGTCTACTCCACCAGAAGAACGGTGATGTGCGAGCCATTCTGGACCTTAAGTTCCTAAATAAAAAAGGGTCAAGCAAAGAAGGTTCAAAATGGAGACCCTCTGATCCAGCTTAGGAGCACTTCAGAAGGGGTACTTCTTGACATCAATAGATTTAAGAGACGTGTACCTTCACATCCCCAGTTTGCATCGTTCACCAGTTGCACTGCCATTTTCTACACTTTGCATACAAAGACACTACCAATTCAGGGTACTCCCCTTCAGCCTATCATCCTCACCGAGGGTATTCACCAAACTACTAGTGGTTCTTATAGTATGTCTGAGAGAGGTCCATATTTACCCCTTCCTCAACAACATACTGGTGAGAGCATCATCGTATCACCAGCCAGAAATCCATCTGAGGAAGACAGTAATGTCTGGAAGATCATGACTTCCTAGTTAACAGGGAAAAGAGCCACTCCTGAACCATCTAGGAGTCGTCCTTTCTGTGGGAGACGGGAGAAGCTGGAATGTTTTCAAACAGAAAAGAAATCAGATCTAATGTTCCTAGCCCAGGTTCTGGGAATCCTGGTCTCCTTCACAGACGCTGTCCAATGGGCTCGTTTACACCTCAGACCGTTGCAGAGGCACTAGCCCTTCTCAGGAGAAGATCTCAACTCAATCTCACTTATTGGTTTGCCTTCCAGCAGAGGTGAAAAGAGAATTACAAATGGTGGCTGAGGACAGATGTGTTCTTCTCAGGAATGCCTCTACGAGACCCTCCACGAACAGTAATAACCACAGACAACAGCCTCCCAGGGTGGGGGACTCAACTAGACAACAGGTCAGCACAAGGAACCAGTAGTGAGCTCTTTAAAATGTCCACAAAATAACATAAATCAGCACATGTACACTGATACAAACCAGCGTTGGCAGGTTTTCATGGCTGGGGTGGCTGACAGCGGGCACCCAGCCAGGGTAGAGCTGAAATACATCGCCTTTTTTGTATCTGCAAATGTAGCAAAACAATTATTTGCACCAAAATGGATATTTGCATATCTGTTTACTTGGCTATTCTGATTCCGTTATTTTGGTTTGGCACCATAATAGCATGTGATGCAAGTTCTCTGCCCCTAGCCATTCTGTAATCGTCTGCTTCGGGAAAATGAGGAGTCCATTGGGGAGGCAAGAGGGGCCGTTGCCCCGTTCCTCTCATGCCAAGGGCCCCACGTCATGATGCTCAGATCCTTCAGGGAAGCTGCTGAAGCACAGGGGCTGCCCAGGGAGCAGGCAAACCCCGGAGGGGAACAGAGAGGAAAGCTCACTCTTTCCCTGCACTTTGGAAGGTCACTCACATCCATTTGCCCCACC
>QEPC01002071.1:1148221-1178072 GCA_003113815.1 Sphenodon punctatus | reverse complement strand
TGGTCTTCTTGTTGGACAGTGTTGACACAGAAACTCAAAATGGACAAATACAAACACTCGACCTGTTTAAAGGAAATATATTAGGCCGGGAGGGGAGGAGGGGGGAGGAGGGAAGAGGGGAACTGGGGGGGAAAGAGGCTAGAGTGGACAGTTGGGGTAGTCCACAAAGGTAACAGGCTTGCATATGGAACAGATCCTACAGACAGATACCACTCGGCTATATGTCAGAAATTGAGTGGTAAAAGATAACTTACCTATGTAAAGAATAATAACTGAAAGTAACAAATGTATGCCAGTTCTATAGCAAACTTAAATAAAAATATATTTAAAAAAATTTAAAATTGCATATGTAAATTTCATGCAAATGGTTGTCCTCTTCTGCCGATACATCAGTGGCCACCCTAACTCCAGCTGGAGCAAACTTTGCTCCCCCAGCACTAGGTAGCAATTATAGCAGGGCAGCTGAAGCAGGCGGGCTCTGCTCCCCCAACAATGGAGCAGCAATGGCAGCGGTGCAGCAACTGATACAAGGTAGGCTCCAGCTGGGGCAAGCAGATTCAGGAGAGCCTCCAGGCTTTGCTCCCCAAGCAGCGCAATGGTGGCAGGCAATGTTGTGGCTTCTGGGCTTCAAACTCAGCATGGTACAGCACCAGTGACTCGTGCTCCTTGGTGGCTCTCCGGGTGGGAAAGAAGACGTCCTTTTGCTGCTTGAAGTGGCAAGGAGACAGTATGAAGGGGGTGGAGCTTGTTTTCCCCACAGAGAGCCACCAGACCCATAGCAATTTCCTAATGCAGCTGATCTGAGAGCAAATTCATAACATAATTATAGTGGAAACAGAGGAGATACATCCCCCTGAACCTTTTGTGCATGTCGGCGCAAAATGGTGCCCTGACATGCGTGGGAGAAGCTGCAGCAGATCCCCGTTCGCACTGGCTCTTTTCCTGTCAGCCAGCTCCTCCACGCTGCCACGTCTTCCCTCGCCCCTCCTTCTGTCGCCACTGCCACCGCAGCTGGGAATGCAGCCTTATAATACCCCATTTTTGTTGTGTGAAAGCAGCCTGATTGCAAAGACATTATCCTGGCAGAATTGGAAAAGAAGCTGACAAAATTTGAATTATCACAGATAACACTCTTTTGCCTGGCTGCTGCATTCTAATTTGTCACCCATCAGACAGTAGATGATTGGAGGAGCTACCACCCTGGCTTAGAGCAGCAAAGCCTCAGACTGAAGAGGGGGGAGTTAGGGATGCTGGGTTCTAATTGGCTACTAATCCAATAGAAGTAAGCATCTGGGTTCCAGCATTTGCTACAGGACAACAGTTACCCTGATTATGGCATTGGGTTACTTGGCTAACATTGTAGTGCATGGGAGTATTAGGGATGGCGAACGCGGTTCGGCAGTTCGGCCTGAGGGATTTATATTAATATGTTACTATTTGTGCTAGTAGTCTGTGTAAAAGCTATTTTAAATGCTATAGCTCAGGGATTCCCAACTTTTTCCCAGTCATGAGCACTGGAGTAATGTAAGTGACTACTTGGGAGCACTGCATAATTTGCATGAATGGTTTGCATAAATATGCATAAATTAAATTGCCCCTCTGAAATCCAATTTAATTCAAGTCAATGGAAATTGAGATAATTACTCAACTAATCCCAGCTCACATTGACTTTAATGGATGAAAGACTGTTTCAAAGTGCTTCGAGCACTCCTGACAGCCGGCTTGGGGAGCACTTCCACACACTGCTCAAGGCTCCTGAGCACCAGGTTGAGAATCTCTGCTATAGCTACATAGTCCAATTGTTTGTTATAAATTAGAGACCTAGTTTAATTTATATAGCTTAAATACAGTTTGAGAGTATAGAATAGTGTGTGTGTGTGTGTGTGTGTGTGTGTGTGTGTGTATATATATGTCACATCTACATGCACTTACGTCCTTTCTGATTTATATCTACTTCAGTCAGGTCTTATTGATGACAACAGAAATTAAGATATGTATTACAAATAATGGAAACCACATTCACATCTTTCAAAGCTTTCCAACGTCTTAATTTCTGTTGTCATTAGAGAGAGGGGCGGCGGTGGGGGGGTATATAGTTATTTCCTATATAGATACTAAGTCACCTTTATTTTATTTTTAATAAATACATTTGTTTTTACCTCTGTTATAAGACTGACAGATACTTATGTCATGTTATTTCCCAAAGTAAATTGGACTATTCACAATAGGCATCAATGATTTCTTTGGGTGGGGTGGGGCTGAGCCAAAGGATTATAAATAGGGATGGGAAAACAGATCACGGTTCAGGTTCAGCGGTTCGGTTCAGTCCGGTTCGGGTGTTCGGAAAAAGGCTCTCTGTGCGAGGAATGATGGCCCCGGACCCATGACGCTGGGTCCTGGGGCTAGAGTGGCAAGTTCTGGATATTGGTCACAGCCCTCCCTGCCTGTAACTTGGCCCCAGAACCCTGGCGGCAGATCCTGGGGCTGGAGTGGCTGTTTCTTGATGCGGTAGAAAGACATCGCCTCTGTGCGAGGAATGATGGCCCCAGACCCATGACGGTGGGTCCTGGGGCTGGAGTGGCTGTTTCTTTTTTTATATCTATCTATCTCTACACTAAATCTAACTGCTATTAACTATTCTAAAACCTATTGAACTAAATGGAATATTCTAATAATTAACTACAAAGGCCTTGTCCTACAAACACACTGTATCTCTATCTATCTCTATAACTAAGCTAACTACTATGTATATCTATCTAGTAACTGTCTATCTAATAACTATCTATCTATATATACAATATTACACAGGGGGAAACAAAGAACACAGGGAAAGGTACAGAACTGAAATGAAAATCAATCTAATAATATTCCTACTCTAAATAAATCCAAAACTTAAAACAGGGGAAGGGAATCAGGGATGGAATAAGAGGGAGAGGGAAAAGGATTCAATGGAGGGGGGAGGGAGGGAGGAAGACTGAACACAGGGAGGGGTAAAAACAAAACAAAAAACACCTAAATCTGTCTAATATAATCTAAATAAATGAGAATATGGAGGTAAATGGGTTGCATGGGTGAAATAGGAGGAGGATGGCAATGGATTAGGAATAGAAAGGAACAAAAACTGCTGGGAGAGGGAGCCTTCTGAAACACCTGCTGTTCAGGAACAGTGACTAGCTCAGGTGTTGGGAAGGGGGGAGGCAATCAGTTTTGTTTCTTACTGCTCCTGCCTCACCGCAAGCCCCATTGGCTCCATGCAGCCTAGCCCGTGGCCAATCGCAGACTGCGAAGGCAGTGGTCTGAGACGAAAAGGAATGGTGATTGGGCAGGCTGGCTGCTACTCCAAGCCACTCCAAGCCTCTCCACCCCTGGTGCCTGGAAGTCTGCTCCTCAGCTGACTCCCCCTCCCTGTCACGTTTTGCCTTCCAGTAACACATTTTTGCCACCCAAACTCACCCGAACGCGATCCGAAGTGTTCGGTCATTTCGACATTTGGAATTGAGTTTGGTTCGGTCAGTTCATGTTCGGTCATCTGAATAGGCCAAGTTCGGGCCAAACTCTGAACTGTGTTCACCCATCCCTAATTATAAATAGCTCACTAAAATACACTAGACACACACAAAACCTGGCCCTTGTTGCTGCCATTAACATCCTCCTGGCAGATATTATTTCTATTTTACTCATGGGCCCCAATGTGTTGGGAGCCCCCTCCTGAATTGCCCCAGGCTTTCCATAAACTGGGGCTCCCTGTGTTTAAGGCTCTATGGGTCTGTATTTAATTCAATATTTTAAAAAACCCATGGTTTTAGGTTGTAGTTAAAGTGCATTCACGTTTACACTAACACAAGAGGAAATTCTGTGTTAAGACATCTTTGTTATACACTTTTCTCCTTGCAAAATAATATTAAATATAATCCTATATACGTTAATATCTTTCAAAATACAAATCAACAAAAATGAAATTGATTTTAACTTCAAATAGTTACTGATGACTTTTAACTTCAGTCTTATTGATGACTTAACAGAAACTAGGATTAGACTTGACTGAAATAGATATAAATTAGAAAGGAAGTAAATGCATGTATAGATGGGGCATTTTCAAGAAAGGTGTAGTTGAAATTAAGTACTATTTGAAGTTAAAATTTAATTTGTATTTTGAAAGATATGAAAGTGTATAGGATTATATTTACATTATTTTGTAAGAAGAAAGGTGTTAGCAAAGGTGCCTTAACATAGACTTCCCCCTTGTGTTGCAACAGGGCTGCCCGTAGGATTTGCGGGGCCCAGGGCAAAGATAAAGTGTGGGGGCCCTGGGGGCCCCTCCCCCTTACGGGGAACCTCTGTGGTGCCCTGGAGGTGGTCATGTCTGGTGCCCCAGTGAGAGGGAGTGGCGTGCCCACAACCTGTCCTGGTGAAAATAGAGGCCACTGTGGGGTCCCCAGAAAGAGTGGGACCCAGGATGGCTGCCCCAGGTCGTAAGGCCAGCCCTGTGTTGAAGTTTGAGTAAATGTGAATGCGCCTTAACTACAGCCTAAAACTAATGGTTTATTGATATTTAATTTCCTTCGGTTTTGATTAGGATAAGGTGATAAGCCAAGTACCAACTGCCTGAAAATAGAAAGGAATTACTCCCCCAGAATAGTAGGGGGGAGAACTCTGAGGTTCCCCTGAAAAACATTCCACAAACATTGCAAATAAAGAAAATTGGAGGGGAGAGGGCTGTCTGCATGGTAAGATCGGGGGAGGAGGGTGAAAGGTATTTTCTTGACTCAGTGGCCCTTACCCTCCGGTACTGCTGGGCTTGGGTCTTTTGGGAGAGCTGGTGGTTAGCCACAGGCAGGCTATCAGCTGCTAGGCAGGAGGGGACAGTAGGAACATTCCGTTTGGTCTCTCCTTGGGCTAGGTGCTGGCTTTCTCCTCCCCTCCAGGAGCCATGGGGGTAGGGGGCAGCCATGGGAGGGATGGTTCGAAGTTAGGAGAGCCTAGGGAGCATCCCCCTCTCTCACTCACATACGGTGATATAGTCACACCTCTCTCCCTCTCACACACTGACTTGTCTCTCTCTCTCTGACACACAAAAACGTTGTTACACACACAGCTTCTCACACAGCTGCTCTCTCAATCTCACACACACACCCCACACACACACACACACACCTCTCTGTCTCGCACACACACTTGGAGTCCCTGGCAGGCAGCCAAGCCTGACTCACAGCTGAGAAGTGGATACTTTGTTGCTTACTCTCCTCCTCCTCCCACAGCTGCTGCTTGTCAGTTTCCATAGCTAAGCCTGATAGTGCAACTGTAGTTTGCTCTCTCTGAACAGAATGTCTGTGCTGCCGGATTGAGGACAGCTTCCCACTCTCCCACCGCCCAATCTCACAGGCCCTTTCTATAGCTCGGAGTCTGCGGTTCATCCTTGGCTCGGATTACTTTCAGCCAGGCAACCCTCCTAGCCTACCCACAGGCTTCTGCCTGGTCTGATGTTCCCTAGTAGCACACAAGGAGAACTGTACAGTTGTTTAATCAACAGCTCGAGTTGTAGTTTAATGAACAGGAAGATACGAAGTTTAAAAGATTTTCTGTTGTTTGCTGTACTCTTGCTTTGTTTTAGTGCAGAAGCAGAACTGCATCATCCTGTAATCTACACCTTGATTTAATCAACAGCAAGAAGCAAAGTTTTAATGATGCTGAATTTTTTATTTGGTGTAGAATAAGTGTATAATAATTTAAACAACTTCAATAAAAGTTTAATCAACAAGAACAACCCCAAATGACAGTATAGGTAGTTTCAGGTTTTGTTGTGGTTTTTTTAATCCCATCGCATGTGTCCTCCCATTGAACCAACCTCCCCCGCCCCCCGAAACTGCCGCTGACCCCCCTGGCCTGAGTTCCCCCCATACACCTAAACTGTCAGGTGATAAAATTCACCAGCTGGATGAAGAAGCCAAGCAGAGCAAGGGGACCTGTCTCAATAGCTCTGCTATTTCCAGGTGGCCGGGGGACATTTAAAGCTGTTTCCCTGCCCAAGCGCAACCTGGACCAGGATGCACTTGGGACAGGGAACTGGCATGGAAGATTTAAACCTTTAGAAGCCTCATAGACCCTGGGGGCATCCTGTCGGCTGGGGGACAGGACGTTTAAATGACAGTAAGATGTTTAAACAGCAGCACCACATCAAACTTACATGCACAATGTAAGTATTGTTCCCATTGACTCTAACAACATCTTCTACTTACGATAACTTTTGAAGTAAAATACAAATGTCTTCTAACAAGCACCAGCGATTAGCATACATTCGCCTTTGTTTTTCTAGCACATTAAAGTTAAAAAACACCACTAAATCAGAAATCCCCAGCAAAAGATCTTGTTGCTAACCCGGAAGTGAAGTGCCTGAAAACTCCAGAATTCAAGATAGGCAAGGATTCCATTAGAACTCTGTCTTGCCTTAACTAATAGCGAGATGACTGCGGCTCTAGAATACCAGTGCTTCTCACCTTAGTGTTTGTCATTTCAAGTATATGCACAGATCTGATGTATTGGGGAATCCTGCAGGGTCCCCAACACATGAGGTCCTGTGCAGTCACAGTCTGTACTTGCCTGGATCTAGCCCTGGGGCCTATAATGACTCACATCCTCTACAGAGCAACAGCTTGATGGAAAGGAGGCATTGGTGACCCAAAATAACATGACAATGGTGATGGACAGAGACAAAGACCCAGGGCAAGCGAAGTAAAAGCACGCAATGAGAAGGCACAATTCACTGGATAATAGGCAGGGCCTGAATTAGGATTTTTGCTGCTCTTGGCACTTCAGAGGCTGCTGCCACCTGAGGCCATGCCTCAAGCCACGCCCTCCCCAAGCCATGCCAGGCTACCTACCTTGGGGGGCGGGGAGGGGAATAAATAAATTTTAAAAAATTAAATCATAAGAAAAACATAAATAATAAAAAATCCTACTCATCCAAAGTGGGCGGGGGGGGCATCTTTAGCTGCTTCCCAGAAACCCAGCCTGGCACCCATGGCCTGGCCCCCACTTATCTGAAGGATCACCTCACCTCCTAGGTCCAGGATCAGCCCGTGGTCGGGCAGGGATGCCTTCCTCGGAGTCCCCTGGATATCTCGGGTGCTGACGATGAGGAGGGAGTTCTCGGTGGCTGCACCACAGCTGTGGAACTCCCTCCCGATGGAGGTCCGCCTGGCCCTAGACTTCCCCTCTTCCTTTTTTTGGTTTTAATATTTTTATTCATTGTTTAACATTCAACATTAAGTTATACATTTATAAACCCACTAATTACTACACATATTAACATACATTAACATATACTGTCAAGTTGTTATATTGTCCTTTTTATATATTGTAATCCACTAGGTATGATCTTGCTTCTTCTTCCATGGTGTGTCCTTGTATATTCTCTATGCATGAGAACCACCGGGTGGTAAACTTTTTTGATTTATTTTCCTGCGATGCTGCTATTTTTTCCATGGAGTACATGTACCAAAGTCGTTTTACCCATTCAGTTTCTGTTACGTTTTTTGCTGTTTTCCAATTTCTTGCAACGATGTTCAGTCCTGCTAGTGTACAAGTTTCTTGATGGTGTTTCATCAGCGGTATTTCTGGGTATATTCCCAGCAGGGCCATTTCTGGATGAAATGGTATTATGAGGCCTGTAACTTCTGTCATATTGGACCAAATTATATGCCAAAGTTGTTGTACTTTGGGGCATGACCACCAACAATGTATGTAAGTACCCTGCTCTCCACAGTTCCTCCAGCATTGGTCGAGGCCAGATCCCTTCATTTTTCCAAAATGGACTGGGGTTAAATAGTATTTTAAGATTACTTTAATTTGGGTTTCTTTGATTTCTAGAGAACATGCACAATTGTGCATATGGTGTCCTATTGTGTCTATTTGTTTTTTATCAATTTTTTCCCCCAAATCTTGCTCCCACTTTTCTATGCATGCAATTGGTTTATTGGAATCGGCCTCAACCAACGCTCCGTATATTCTAGCTATTAA
Organism: Sphenodon punctatus; assembly: GCA_003113815.1. Lineage (NCBI taxonomy): Eukaryota > Metazoa > Chordata > Lepidosauria > Sphenodontia > Sphenodontidae > Sphenodon > Sphenodon punctatus. Next base: position 1,170,056 of record QEPC01002071.1, on the reverse strand, counting down.
CCCTTTATTTGTGGCGTGGCTTTAGTAGTATTTTTTCTATTGTAGTGGGTGTTCTTGAGTAATATTGTATCTTGTCTCTATCAGTGAATATGTTTTTTAATTGTAAATATTGTAGAGTATCTATTTTTGATTTGGTTATTTGTTGTAATTCTTGCAAAGTTACAAAGTGATTATCTTTAAACAGTTGCTCTGCTCTATGTAAATTACATTTGTTTAATGTTTTTCTCAACTCTTTTGCTATATTATCTCTATCTGATGTCTGTGTATTTATGGGTGTATAGGGTGATGCTTCTAGTGATATGATTAATTTTTTTTAATATGGTGCCAGTGTTGTATTGCTGCATATGCGAAAGGATACTCTATTATTTTCTTCGTTTTTGTTTTGTCTTGGTTAGTTATCATTTCTTGAAGATTTACATTTCCTAATATCTCTTTTCCTATTTCCACCCAGGAGGAGTTTCTGGTAGGATGGTACCAGTATCTTAATGTTCTAAGTGCTGTTGCTTCAAGGTAAGTTCGTATGTCTGGCATATTAACGCCTCCCTTCTCTTTTCTTCTAGTCAGTGTTTGTTTGTTGATTCTATGCTTTTTGCCCTTCCATACTGCTTTGAGCAGGGCTCGTTCACACAGTTTTATGAATTTGGGCGGGAGTTGTATTGGCAAAGCCATTGCCTTATAAATAATTTTGGGTAATGCTATCATTTTGAACAGGTTTATGTTTCCCAGCCAAGAGGTCTTGAGTCTTTGCCATGTTAGAAATTTCATTGCAAATTTGGTTTACTATGGGGGGATTTGCTTTGTAGAGCTTTGTGTGGTCTTTTGTTATGTTTACCCATAAATATTTAAATTGTGATTCAGTAATCGCAAATGGCATTTGGCCTGCAATGTCTTGGGCCACCTGTTTATTGTTCATGAGTATTAGTGCTTGTGATTTATGTGGGTTAATTTTATAACCTGAAATTTCACTGAATTTGCTTATGAGCTTAAGGACATTAGGTACAGTACTGTGTGGATTTGTAATGTATAGTAGCATATCATCTGCAAACAAGGATAGTTTATGTTGCGTTTGTTTTATCTGTATACCTGAGATCTCTTGTTCCTATTTTATGGCATATGCTAGAAGTTCTAGGGTGATGTTAAATAGCAGGGGCGATAATGGGCATCCTAGTCTAGTTCCTCTTGTCAAGAGGAATGTGTCTGATAATTTTCCATTTATTAACAATCGAGATTTTGGATTTGCATTAATGGCTTTAATCACCCTCATAAAGTTGCCTTTGATTCCCATTTGCTCCATTACCCTATAAAGACATTCTGGTTCCGCCCTGTCAAAGGCCTTCTCCACATCTGCAGACAAAATTAAAGTTGGCATTTTGTTTTTTTGGGTTATGTATATCAGGTTAACTGTTTTTCTTATATTTTCAATTCCTAATCTGTTTGGTATAAACCCTGTTTGATCAGTATGGATTACCTCCCAGATTATTGCTGCTAATGTATTGGCCAGTGTCTTTGTGAATATTTTATAATCTGTGTTTAATAATGATATTGGCCTCTAATTGCTACATTCTTCTATGTCTCTTTCCGGCTTGGGGATTAGTGATGACTGCTTCAGAAAATGTGGTTGGCATTTTTTGGGTGAGGATGATGTCATTGCATGTGTTTGTTAGGTGTGGGATGATGATTTTGCTAAATGCCTTATACAATTCTGCAGGCAGCCCATCTGGTCCACCTGCTTTATTTCTTTTGAGCTCTTTAATTGTTTGTTTAATTTCTTTGTTTGTTATTGGGGAATTAAGACATTTCGATTGGTCTGTGTTGAATTTTGGAATATTGTATTTACTAATAAATTATTTTATTTTTTCAGACTCTGGATTCGAGCAAGTGTAGAGCCTCTGATAAAATTCTACAAACGCTTTTTGTATTTCCTGCTGCTTGTTTGTTTTGCTTCCGTCCTGAAGTTTTATTGTTGGGATCGCTGTTTTTTTCCTTTTCCTTTTTGTCATTTGTGCTAAAACTTTTCCTGGTTTGTTACAATTTTGAAAATATTTTTTTTTAATTTTTCTTAGTTGTTGTCTGATTTTTTGCATCTCTATTGTGTCTATTTCACTGCAAATTTTTTGTATCTCTAATTGATTACTTTTGGTGGGGTATTTACTGTTTTCTATCTGAAGGTATTTAGTGTGCGAGCAATGCTTCATTCCTTCTTCTTCTCTGTTTATTTATGTTGCTTTAATGGCTATAAACTTGCCCCTTATCACTGCTTTCATTGCTTCCCATAGTATTTGTGGGGACTGTACTGATCCTGTGTTCGTGTCAAAATATTCCTTAAGTTCTTCAATTTGGTTTTTTATCTCTTTGTTTTTTAGTATTCCCCTATCTAACTGCCAGCTATGGCCTTCAGATTGTGCGGGTATGTTCCAATTACAGGATGTGATTAATGCGTTGTGGTCTGAAAAAGTTATGGGCATTATCTCACTTTTTGTAGTGTGTCTTTTTCTAGTATGAGGTGATCTATTTTTGTGTACGTATTATGTCTATTTGAGTGAAATGTATAGCTCCTCGTTGTAGGATTTAAGCATCCCCATGCATCTATAAGATCGTGTTGGTCTATTGTTGCTGCTGTTTTAATTCCTTGAGTAGTTCTTGATGTATTTTAAATTGTTTAATATGTATTTTATGTGTGTGTGTGTGTTTTGTTTTTTTTAATTGTTGGAAGCCGCCCCAAGCTGTTCTCAGGAGGGGCAGGGTAAAAATCTAGAAAATAAACATTTGTTTTTGGGAGTGTTTGAGCTGCATTCTTGTGGAGTGATCTAGTACTGTTAGAGGAGAGTTAAAATCTCCTTGAGTGATCTTCCTTCTGCTTGTTGGGTTATTAAGGGAATGTATTTTTGGAAAAATTGATGTGTGTTCTCGTTTGGGGCATATAGGTTAACTAATGTTACTGGATGGGACTTAATTGTGCCTTTTACTAGTAAAAATCTACCTTCTTTATCTTTTTTTTGTTCCATTAGTTTAAAGTCTGTTGAGGCGGCAAAGCCTATTAGGATTCCTGCTTTCTTTTTTCTCCCGCACGAGGCATATGTTTCTCTCATCCTTCTAAATGTAAACCTACCCAAGTCCTTTTGTACCAGGTGGGTTTCTTGTACGACGAAAACTCCTATTTCTTGATCTATAATAAGTTCTGCTACCTTCTTTCTTTTTATAGGGTGGTTTAGGCCCTTAACATTTAGTGAGAGAAATTTTATTGTTTGGGTTTTCCTTATGGTTGCTGCCATTTGAAAGGTTGTGCTTCATTTTGTTTTGATTTTTCCCTTCTATGGGTTACTTTACGTTGATCTCTATTAAGTATGTAAGTGTGGATTACCTGGTGCTTGAACCTACATATTATTTTTGGTCTTAACAGATTTACAAATAACATAAACAACATGAACATTAACAACTTATACATTAACCCTCTTAACATTTTGAACGTTGACAACTTATGCCTGCTGAAAATCTTATTTTCCATTTTCCCCCCAATGAACTGGGAGGCCTTTGGGGGTTCCTTGTTCATTTTATTTACCTTTTGTTCCCCTCCCGCTCCCCGGCTATTTTCTTTGTATTTATTTTTCTGTTAATTTTATTAATTGCGCTTTTAAAGTATAATGATGTTAGCATTTTCACCATTATTTATAACATTATCTTAAAACTTCTTCTCATATCCATAAACCTTTCAAATTCTGAATCTTTACATCTTTAAATATGTAACCCTTTTTACTCTGTGAGTATATTCTGTTCATCCTGGCCTTTGATGATACCTCATCTGGCTCCTTCTTGGCTCTGCTGGGCTGGCTTGGAAGATTTCCAAGTCTGTGGTATCCTCAAACACTTTTCTTCTGCCATTCACTAGAATTGCTAGTTTAGCCAGGTGCCACAGTTGTGGTCTGAACCCCCTGTCATTCAGTTCAGTGTAGTATTTTGACCAGGCCCTGCATCGTGTCATGGTGTCGGGTGCATAATCTGCCTGGAGTTTGATCTTGTTGCCTTGGTATTCTAACGGCTGTTTTTTTTTCCTGGCTGCAGCAAGGAGGGCTTCTTTATCTTTTAGAAATTTTACTATGATGGCTCTGGGAGGGTCTGAGTCTTTTGGCCTGGGTCTCAGTGTCCTGTGTGCCCTTTCTGTTTCCACATTGTGCAGCAGGGGTTGGTCTGGAAAGTTCTCTTGAAAAATTTGCATAAGCATCTCCTGCATTCCCCCTGCTTCACTGTTCTCTTTAATGCCCATTATGCGTAAATGACTACGTCCGGACCTATTCTCTAGGTCCTCGCATTTATGTTTGAGCATGTTCATAGATTCTTTTATTTTTACCAGGTCACTGTCTAAGTTGGAGACTCTTTCTTCCACCAGGTCCACTCTCTTATTCATGCTTTCCAATTTTTTGTTCCCCTCCTCTATTGCTTTGCTTAATTTATTGATTCTTTCCAGCACCTTTTTTATTTTTTTTGTGCTTCCACCCTTGAGGCATTTATTTCATTTAAAATCATATTCATTGTGGCCTGTTCATCTGCCTCTGGGTCTCCCTGGGTGCTGGGAGGGGCCGCGGCTGCCATTTTTACACTCACCCCTGCCTCTTGTGCAGACTCAGCTGCCTGCTTTTGTTGCCACAGTTGCGTGAGAGGCCCTTTATCCGAGTTCTTTTTAGGAGGGCTCATGCCCCAAGCATTCCCCTTGCAGGTGCTTGTCTTTGTTTTCTGCGATTTTGGGGGTTTTTGTTGTTTTTTTTGCATGGCAGCGGGTTTGCCGGGGGAGCTCAGGTTCGGCGCGTCCCACTAGTTGTGCATCTGCATTGCAACCCCCCCCCCCCAACCTCCCCTTTCTGAAGAGTGTAAGACCTGGCTGTTCTGCCGGGCTTTCAGCGAGGGAGACAGGTGGTGTTGGGAGGGTTTTTTTTCCTGTCATGGGTTATTTATTACTGATTTTATATTGTTTTTGATCTTTGTTATTTACTGAAGGATTATATTTTATATATTTTAAGTATGTTGTAAGCTGCCTCAAGCTGTTGTAGCAGGAGGGGGCAGCTAAGAAATTTAAATAAATAAATGGCATCGTCCTGCCAGCTGGCTGAAGTGGGGGATGGGATGGCTGGAGACTGGGGGCAGGGGAGCAGCTATGGGGACACAGACTGGGGGCAGGGAAGGCAGAGAATGGGCTGGGGAAACAGCCTTAGGGTGGGTCAGGAAGAATGGCAGGGTGGCCTGCAGCGTGACAGCTGGCTTTCCTATGCATGCCTCAGGCACGCACACACCAGCTGCCGCCATATTTGCTCTCTGTGCATGCCCTTCAAATATGCCGCCCTAGGCAACTGCCTACATTGCTTGCCTGAATCTGGCCCTGACAATATGATGCACTAGATCTTTCTCTGTGCCAGGGCATATCAGCTAGAAAGGTGCATTTTGACTTGAGGAACTTCCTGACTCTAAAGCAGTGGTGGGGAACCTCAACCCAGGGGGGCCAAGTGTGCCCATGGCTAGTTTTGATTTAGCCCCTTTCCAGTGCCCAGAATTGGCTCCTAGATCCAATTCCTACCCTCAAGTACTGAAAGACTGAGCTCAGAAGAATGGAGCAGAGATGAAGGCTTGCACACAATTATAGAGGCCAGATCCATGATCAGCCTCCTCCTCTTTCTGAGCTCACCCCTTATGCACACACTATGCAGCACTCAGAGTTTATACTAGTTTTTCCATGGTAGGGGAAAGGTCCCCCACACTGTTGTAGGCTCTGCCAGTTTGACTCCTATTTAAAAAGCACTTTATTTAAATCGGTACATTGTAGACATGCAGGGTGGGTGATCCTCTGCAGGAATAGCACCTCTGCTAGCATGGCCAGTACTCCTATTTACTTCAATCAGATTTGTATGTGTAATAACTCCTAGGTGGGTGGGTGGGCTTTTATTCTTTGGCTATTTTAAGATGTTTTATTGTTGCTTCTTAAGGTATTTGTTTGGATGAATGTGAGCTGCCCTGTGCTGCCGGAGGCAGGATGAGGTGGGACATAAATATACTAAATAATAAATAGGTGCTATTCCCAGAGTAGTGTGCTAGAGGCAAATTTCCACCGGGAGGGAGTTCCATAGCTGCTGCATGGCCACCGAGAACGCCTGCTCAAACGTTGCCACCCAGGAAACCCGAGGGACCTCCAAGTGGGTGTGCCAGAAGCCGATGGACACGAGGGGTGACGCAGTCCTGCAGGTAAGCGGGGCTGAGGCTGTTTAGGGCTTTAAAGGTAATAACCAACACCTTGAATCAGACCGGAAGACTATAGACAGCCAGTGCAGAGATCGGAGCACCATATTATGTGCTCCCAGTGACCTGCCCCCATAAGGAGATGGGCTGTTGCATTCTGCATCAGCTGCAGCCTCCAAGTTGTCACCAGGGGTAGCCCCACATAGAGTACGTTGCAGAAATCCAGCCTCGAGGTGATGAGTACATGGATGATGGTGGCAAGATCGGAGCGGAGATATACGGCCGAAGGCATTGGACCAGATGTAACTTACCAAATGCCCTCCTTGCCACAGCTGTCCACTGGTTATCCAAATGGAGCTGTGAGTCAAGGAGAACTCCAAGCCTCTGAACCTGAGGGACCAAGGAGGGACACATCCCATCCACGGTGGGGGCCTCCACTCCTTCACCCTTCCCCACCACCATCACCTCCATCTTATCGGGATTCAGCTTTAGATGGCTCATCCTTATCCAATCACCCACTGCAGCCAGGCACTGGGTAAACACTGAGACTGCCAGCCTGGATCAGATTAAAATGAGAGATACAGCTGGGTGTCATCAGCGTATTGGTGACACCAAACTTTAAATCCTCTCATGATCTCACCCAGTGGTTACACGTTGAACAGGAGAGAGGACAAAATAGACCCCTCGAGGACTCCACGTGTGAGGCCCTGGGGGGGGAAGATGTACAATCTCCCAGTACCACACGCTGAGATCTGGAATGAGCAGAACCATTCAAGAACAGTCCTGCTCACCCCGGCACGGTCCCACAGGCAACCCAACATCTCGTGGTCAATTGTGTCAAACGTTGCTGAAAGATCTAACAAAATCAGAAGAGTGGATCGACCCTGGTCCAACTCTCAGCGCAGATCATCAATCAAGGCCACAAGTGCAGTCTCTGTACCATACCTCGAACGAAAGCCAGACAGCAAAGGGTCAAGAAAGCCGATGCGGTCCAGATGCCCCTGGAGCTGCTGGGTCACTGCCTGCTCAATAACCATCCCTAAAAAGAGAAGTAGAGACTGGTCATCAATGTCAAGATGTTTTTTTGAGCAAGTGTTGCACCACAGCCTCCTTCGAGTACCCCACAACCCTGTCCTCCGTAAAGGACACATTGACAACTGCCGCCAACAGCCCCAATATCTCCCGGCTGGCTTTTGCCAGCCAAGACGGGCAGGGATCAAGTTCACAAGTCATGACCCTCACAGCCCCCAGCAATTCCACTGCATCATTGGACGATACCAGCTGGAACTGATCCCACAAAACCTGACCAGACGAGGCACCTATAACCTCTGGCACCTCCACTGCATTAAGTGTGGCATTGATGGTGTGGTGGATACGAGCTAATTTATCTCCAAAATAGTCCATAAACATGTCATAATGGGCACTGGAAGATTCCAGTTCCAGGCAGAGGGAGGCCAGACCAACCAGCCCCTTCACCACCCAGAAAAGCTCCACTGGACATGACTTTGCAGACAATAAGATGGTAGCAAAGACGGCTTAACCATTTGCTGCTATCAATGTAATGTAAGTGGGTAATTTCCCAGTGCATGAAGCACTGGTTTAGGGGATATGGCTACCTACTAGGCTATTGTTTGCCTTTGATCGCTGGAGTAGGACTAGGCCTCAGAATGGACAAGTCCTGGCAACTCTTCCTATAAAGGTGCAGAGCGACAAAGTGGTTCAAATGATATCTCTGATTGGGCCAATTGTTGGGGCCACACAAAAAGTCAAAGATATTTGAACCACTTTGTCTCTCCCAACACTCTCTCTGGATATAAAGATGCACTGTCTCTGCTGGACTATAATGGTATTGAAACTATGGGTGTGCTTGGGGGTGGGGAGGTTGCTGTTTCTGCTCTGCCATGCCACATACACTTGGTTCAATTAGTTGTAACTAGTGCCATAATTCTGACTCACTTAAGATCTGTTCTTGGAATGTTGCAGGCTGGGCTAGACTGTCTGGGATCCCAGAGGTTAGAGCGTTTCTTAATACTTTTCATATTATAGCCCTTCAGGAAACATGGGCCACCATGCAGCCTTTCTTCGGTTCCTATATATAGTACATTATGTCCCCGCTGAAAGACATTTTAATAAGGGTCATCCGAGTGGGGGTCTTGTCTGCTTTATTGCTCAGTCCTTACAGAAGGACATTGTTGCAGTTTTCCCCAAGACTCTGAATTTATTGTTATTGGTCTTGAACTCCAGGGGGCTTTTTATTATTTTGGCCATTGCCTACATTCCGCCCACCAACACCAGATATTATAACACCAGGTACTGGGCTCAAATTAGAGAAGCATTGGAGGAAGCTGTTCACTTACCCATCAGCAGCAAGGATTATATTAATGGGGGATTTTAATGCCCGTCTGGGTTCTTCGGACAAGGTTCTGATCCCATATGACTGGAGTAATCAGGAATCAAATCCCCTGGGACCCAGGTACTCTAAAGATAAAATTATTAACACCTCTGGCTTGTTTTTCTTTAAATTACTGACAGAGGTTTCCCTGTTTATTTTGAACGGTGCAGGTTTCAGTGATCGTCATGGGGAATTTACTTATCTGGTCCCAACAGGATCCAGTGTAGGGGATTATATAGCAATCTCTCTGGATGTAACCCCCGTGATTAGGCATTTTGAAGTTGGAAATTGCCAAGGGATCATCTCCCGCTGGCTCTGGATCTTGCTATTCGTAATTCGGGCTCAGATTTGCTTACCTCTGAGAAGCCTTCTAGTGCTGCCCACCATGTTTCGATTAAACTGGATGAGGCGAGGCTGGCTAAAGTAAGGGCCTTGCTTATAACTTTGCAGCATGACTTTGACAAGTGCTCCCAGTCGGATGCTATCGACCAATTCTCCCACATGATGGGGGACTTAACCTGTTTTTTGTGCTCCCAGATGCCTGGTTTGGTTAGGACAAATTCTGTCCCCAGCTATTCCAAACTTTGGTATGACCAGGATTGCAGGGCTCTTAGGAGACAGTTAGTACAACTTTAAAGGGAGTACAGGGGGTGGTGTTGTCGGGAGTACTCCCCGCCCAGTACTTTAGGGTTAGGAAGCAGTATAAGAATATTCTTAATCACAAGAAAATTACCTACTGGGATGGCTACTGGGGTAAAATATTGGCCTCAGTTTCTGCCAAGGATAGCAGGACGTTTTGGAATTTAATAAACAGACAGGGTAAGCCCAGGGCTGGTCACTCGCTGGTTACAGTGCCAGATGAGCTCTGGGTTTACCATTTTCGTGGACTCTATGCAGGAGTCCAAGCTCTTACTAAACCCTCCTTACCGACCCTGGAATTAATTACAGCCCCTGTCTGGCCACCAGTTTTGGCCTCTGAAGTGGTGATCATAAGCTCATTTAAGAAGGGTAAGGCACCGGGTCCGGATCTTGTTTCCATAGACTTGATAAAGCATTCCATTGATTGGTGGGCCCCCAGGTTGGCTTCCCTCTTTATGATCATCAATAACACAGGCAAGTTCCCCCCAATCTGGAGTAAAGCAGTGGTTGTGCCGATTTTTAAAAAGGGGGATCAGGCCTCCCCAGTCAATTATAGGCCTATTAGCCTCTTGTGTACCATCTCAAAGATCTATGGCTGCTTTCCAAGCTCTGTGCCTGGACAACCCAAAATAGAATTTTATTTCCGGAACAAGCCTGGTTCCAATGGGGACGCTCCACTGTGGAGCACTGTTGATTCTCCAGCACCTCATTGAGAAATATAGGACTAGAAATTGTAGGCTATATGTTGCATTTCTCGATCTTCGTGCAGCTTTTGATTTAGTTAATAGGTCTCTTCTGTGGGAAAGGCTAGCCTCTATGGGTATAGACAAGCGATTACTGGGACTACTCCGTTCTTTGCATGGTAATACCTCATTGGCAGTAAAGATAGATTTGGCCAGTCACCTTACAGAGGATAATCCCACCTATACCGGTGTTAGGCAGGGCTGTGTCCTGCCCCTTTTCTCTTTAATTTGTTCATTAATGAAGTAGTGCCCTTGTTAGCCTCTCCCTCCTTCCATCCCCCCAAACTGGCTGAGCACCCAGTTGGTTCCTTACTTTATGCCGACAATATAGCAATATTGTCGCAAACCAAGGTTGGCCTAAGGCATCAGCTCCAGTGCTTTTCAGATTTTTGTCTCCAGAGTAAGCTTGTGATAAATTATGAGAAATCTCATATTCTTGTATTCTCCAGCTCTCGGCTGGTGTCCCAGTGGAGGGTTGGTAGTCATAACATCTTGCAAGTCAACTCATATCGTTATTTAGGCTTGCTTTTCCAGTCAGCAGGAACGTGGAAAATGCTTTATCGGCAGCAAGGGGAACTTCTTTTTCTCTTGCCAGGTTTTTCGCTTGCTCTGCGAAACGTGCAATAGCTCCAGCGGCCAAGGTTTCGCGCCCAAGTGTTTTATGGGGCAGAAGCTTGGATGCCTTATGCATCCTCGTGGGTGGGAAAACTCAACAGTCTTCAGGCGCATTTCTTCCAAGGGCTGCTTAAGATTTCAAATGGTACTCCCTTCGTGGCGATTAGGGCCAAGTTAGGCCAACGCCGATGGTCTGTGGAAGCTTGGGCCCTTGTTTTGAAATTTTGGGCCAAGCTACACACATCCCAGGAGCGGGGGCTGATAATGTTCTGGAAGGCGGACACTTATAGGAGCTCTTGGCAATGGGCAGTGAAACTGTTTCTCTGTAAATTAGGCTTTCACCCCGATTACTGGGCGGGCAAAGAATTGGGGGTCATAAGGAGTGTCATTCTAAGAAGGCTTCAAGACCAGGATTTTAATGAGGAGACAGCTTTAATTAGAGCCTCGGAACACATGGCGGATTATCTCCCCCTTATTAGACCAGTTTTGGGGATGGCGGTCTATCTATCCTCAGCCATTCTGCCTCGGGGGAAGCATTTGCTTTTGTGTGCAAGGCTAAATGCCTTGCCAACAGCCCTACTGGAGGGGCGTCTGAGGGCTTTACCCTTTGTTGAGTGTCTCTGCCCTTTCGATGGGCAAAGTGTGGAGAGTCCATCATATACTCTTCAACTGTCATCTGTATGATACCATCCATTCTGAGTATCTTTCTACTTTTCTCCGGAGATACCCAGGGAGATCCAAACAGAATCCGTTGCATTTGGCCTTGGCCTATGTGGACCCCTCAATCACGAATGCAGTGGCTCACTTTTTGATATTAGCATTAAATCTACGTACTTTGTTCTTAAATTTTAGGCAGCCTATAGAGTGAGGGTCAGTAGTTGTGGTACGCTTGTTTCTTTCTCTGATAATTGTATATTCTGTGTTCTGTTGGTACTGTTTAGTAATTCTGATCACTTCATCTGATGGATGGGTTCGGTATGGGATGACTCATTTGTTCATTGTATTCTTTTTCTTTCTTTTTGGTTTTGGCCACAAATAAATTTATTATTATTAGTTGTTGTAACTAGGCTTCTTTTTGGTACCATGCAGCCCAGCAGTTTGTTAGTGCATGTATCCAAATGGATAGAACCTTGTAATCAAGGTGTCCTCAAACATCTGGTTGCTAGAAGCTGGAAGTGAGCACTCCAGAGTAGCTTGCTTCTTTAATATTTCCCTCTGCTGCAGCATCCAGTGTCAGGGGCGTAGCTATCGTAGCGGGGGGCTCAGTTGCGCCCGGGCCTGTGAGGGCCCACGGCCGGCCGGAGCATCATGGCCTCTCAGCAAGGGGGCCCACCCACTGCCACCGTGCGGAGTCTTGGGACAGTGCACCCAGGGCCACCCTGGGAGCAGCATCCCCACTCTGCACAGCGGCAGGGGGGCATGATATCTCGGGCTGGCCCTGTCACACCACCCTTGCTGCCTGCTGCTTCCCCCCCCCCCCCCCCCCCCCCCCTAGAGTGGCAAGGCGAGCGGCAGGCGGTAAGAAAACTTTTTCCCCCCTTTTACATTGCCTGTGCCGCGTCCTGGTCCTCTGGAAGGGAAAGCAGTGCCTCCTGCCCCACAAGCCTGCCCCCACTCCCCCTTCCCTCCTGTCGTGATCCTATGTTCCTTTCTGTTAGCAGACAGACTTGCTGCTTGCCTTTGCTGTGTTGTGCTTGTCCCTTTTAAATTTGTCTGGTATTACCTGTCTTAAATATGTGAACAGGATTTTTTAATCCTGCTATGGCACTACCACTGATGGAGAGAGAGAGAGAGTTGTCCTACTGGAGTCCCATCCACTTACTGGATGCGATGCTAGTAGGAGGGTTATCTGTCTCCAAGTGGCAGGGTTTTACTCAGCAGCAAGGAGTTCCCATTGTAAACTAATGTTTTGCCCATCACATCTTAACGCTGAAAATTTTGTTGCTGGATTTTTGGAGGCTCCGCCTACAATGCACAAGCCCCTCCCTAGAGCTCTGCCAGCCATAAGGTTCTGTGTGGCACTGAGACAGATGCCAGGGATGGGCAGGCCCCTCCCTTAAACCCCACACGCATGAGGAACCCATAGCGAAGGTTTGAGCCCGGGCCCTTCTCAACCTTGCTACGCCCGTCCAGTGTTGGCCAATGTCTGAAACAAGAAGCTGGGCTAGGTGAGCCATTAGACACAGCCCAGCCCTGCTTAAAATGGGAGAAAGTGGCAAAGAGCAGTACTACAATGAAGTTGCTTTGGTGACAGTGTGACAGGGAGGATCGATATGTAAGTGAGAAACAGCTGCGGAGAATGAAACACAAAGTTATTTGGCAACTGGAGGGGGGTAAGTTAAGAAGGCTTCGTTCATCTGTCTGCTAGCCAATTGATACAGGCTTTGCGAGCCTGTTTGGAGCAGGTGATGAAACTATAGGCACATGTTGTAATGCACTGGGCTTTTAAAATTCTTGACACGGGGATAGATGACTCATTTAGGACTTCTAAATTGTCTGCAATGCTACAAGAAACCTGAGCTACCATGGGGAGAGGCTGTGCTGCAGCTTCTATCTTTGTTTTATGGAATCAGCAGCACACTTGGAGCGGCCAGCTCCTGATATCAGTATGGGAGTGAGGATAATTATTAAGCAATTGCACAGAGCGATAAGTAATTACATCATGCCTGCCTTGTTATAGTCAGTTACTAGCGCTGATGGGGAAGTCAGCCCCGTGTGAAAATGAGCAGACAGCCTAAGCTCAAGTGGTTTGACAGTTGGAACGGATTCAACCCTTGGACTGCATCAACACACTGAGTGGGGATGGAACCATTTTTTCCTTTTCAGGCCCTAGGCCCTGCATTGTGGGCAGCCGCTCCAGACTCTAAGCTCAATGAAACACAGTACAGGGTGGACTAACATGCCCCACTGCCAACGAAGAAAACTAATTTCAGTTAAGCATCTTTGTGGTACCCTAGGGAGATAGTAATTGAACCATGCGCTGCTTCCCCTCCTTAATCACCGTTATAGTAAGAAATGGGACATAAGTTATTGGGGGAGGGGGTTAAAAACAACCTTGACTAACACGAAATCTTATAGGCCAACATAGTCCAGTGGAACAGGTACTGCGCTGGAAGCCCAGACTACAAATCCAGGGAAGACAGTCTCACAACCTCAGAGATGGCAAAATAGGGCCACGGCTGCCTAGAGCCCTGGCCAATCAATGAGTATGACACGGGCTGTCAGTGTAAGGCAATGATTGTGCATTTTATCTTTGGCCTGACTTCAACATCTGCAGCAGGCACATTGCTGGATTCAGGCGGCCAATTGTGTAGTGCAGGTGAGGGCATAAGGCCTAACTGGAGCTATGAATTAACCCTTTTCTGACACTGCCCAAACAAGTAATGTTGGACATTGAGTCCTCCATCAACACTGAAATCTTAAAACTAACCCTCAAGTTTACTGCTGTATAAGGGTTTACCTGCACCCTGTCTATTCCTTTTGCAGCAACTGTCAGCCTGCATAAGACAATCTAAGGCGGTCTGCCCGGAGGACATGTTTTCTAAACCCCAGTGAGACAACTTTCCTTCATATAAAAACCTTTTGTTCAGAAAATTAAATTAAGTGTGACTCAATTAACCTTAGCCACTCCCCTCCCTCCCACTGACTTTTACATTAAGCATAGAGCTGCTGGAAGTTCATTTGAACTCAAAAGTTGGGTGAGATATGGGCATTAAATTTCCTGTTCATATAGTTGACAGGGAGAAGCATCCCTTCCCAGAATTACACCAATGGACAGTTGCCACAATGTGGAGACAGGCAGTTGATAAAAGTAATTTGATGAAGGGCCCAAGAGCTATCTTATGTATATTCTCAAGTGATCATTAATGATGCATCTTCCTCACCACACAGCAGTCCAACAGCTGTGTAGCTCTCCCACATACTGCAACAAGTGCCCATCCAGCTACTGCTACCTGGCCCCATTTTTACAAATAAAGCATTTGCTTGTGGAGATCTTTGTCACAGATGCTTAACCACATGTAGGCTACAGCTCCTGGATCGTTACACTAAGCACTTAAAAACCAAACTGAGGGTGCAGGAGCAGATATGAGCGCACGCACACAAGGATTGGGAACAATTCCCTGGCAGAGATCCAGAATCTGGACCCTCCTCCTCCTCCCCTCCAACTTCTGACACTGAGGTTGTATTTATTTTTGTGACCCCTGAGGGAAAAGGTGTCCATGCTCTGCATTATAGGGCTACTCTAGTTTCCATCATGGAGAAAGGGGGAAATCAATCAACAGTAGCACTGCCTTTGCCTCTTAAATAGATTAAAACCACAGGACTTCTCATCATAGTAATGGAGTGGCAGTTAGCAAGCCCACACAGCAAAGCATTTTGCTAAATGTACATTCAATAGTCTAGGGTAGTAGACTATTATGGTACCAGACAAGCAGGGTTGGACTTAGAGGCAGGCAACCACTAGGGTTGGGGGAACAGAATGAGGTTTGGCTCAAAACCCGAGTTCAGGTTGGCCAAACAGTCAAAAATAATGCTATTGAAACTGGATTTTGGGCCCTGAAAAGACATTTTCCCTGCCTCCAAACTCATCCAACCACAACCAAACTGTTTGGTCATTTGAGAGTTTGGTTCAGACACTGAGTTGGGAGGTCCAAACTCTGAACAGCATTGCCCATCCCTAGCAACCACCTTGGAGGCAGAGGCTTGGGGAACACCAGACACACTCCTGGTATGAGGCACCCTGCAGACAAACTTCTTAAACAGTGCTGAATCATGGATATGGTTTTTATTCTTGTCCTTTCCTGTGAACATCTTGAATATGGCATTTACTTTGGTAACAGGATCCTCTACAGAGGAATCACATTAGCAGGGCTGTACAAGCACCAAGATAGTTCAGCAACTCTACTATGCTGAAGCAACCAAAAGGCAGCTGCTAACAGACAGACCATTAAGCTGGATATTTTTGTTCTTACAGTACGTGGTGCAGCCAGAGATAGAGGCTGAGCCTCAGGAGCTTGCTTCCAAAGGGTCTGTCTAATTAAAAATTTAGTAAAACTTGAGTCACTAAAGCACAGGTTACAGCTTATTCTCAGACTTGGCAAAGCAAATGATAAGCACCAGCTTATCTTACGAACTAGCACTCTATTACCACAACAAAGACCATCTCTGCATTTGACTGATGTCACTTTCCAGCCACTGCATCAGGCTTCTAAACAGGGATACTCTGAGACAAAGCAGAATAGAGAATCCAGGCAGCAGTCATGCTAGTACAGATAGGATTAATGGGAGTAAGTCTTTTTATAAGTGTCAATGGAGCAGTAGGAGAAAGTTTTACTAAAAATAAAGAGCTCTTTTAGTAGTGGAATTGTTTTCAAGGATTAAGTGAAGGTGAAATAATGGAGAATCTCTTGGATTTTTTGAAAAATCAACTTTTCCCAAACAGAAGATAAGCAGGATAGTAGAGAATTCCAAATGTAAAGCTG
Organism: Sphenodon punctatus; assembly: GCA_003113815.1. Taxonomy (NCBI): domain Eukaryota; kingdom Metazoa; phylum Chordata; class Lepidosauria; order Sphenodontia; family Sphenodontidae; genus Sphenodon; species Sphenodon punctatus. The sequence goes on along the minus strand of QEPC01002071.1, from coordinate 1,153,965 downwards.
TTTACATCTAGAGTACGAGTTTAGCTGTACTTTTATTACAGAAAATGTGGTCATATTTGTTTAACAACAAACGTCTGCCTTTTGAGAAATCTGATGAAGGAAGCTGTTAAGGAAAGCAGCAACCCAATCACCTATGGCTTCCAAAATCAGTTATTTTCCCCAGGAAGAAATCTACACCATGAGAGAAAAGTTCTTTGAACCTGTATATTAATGACTAGGAGCCTATACAACAGCATAAAGCCCATTTTTTATGCTAGATGTTGGATAATTCAGGCTTTTTTTTGTTATTAACACGCTCACTTAAGAATCAGCATGCTGTTATCTAAGCAACAAGCAGTTAAAACAGCTATCTTGAAACCATTTTAGACAACAGCAGAACTCCCATCTGTCCCCACAGCTTTTGCAATGATTATGTGCAGGGCCACATGGAGTCTGCATTTTCCTCATTGGCAGCAATGGTGGAAATGCAGAATCTGTGAGGCCCTGACTATGTCTGAGGTGGCTGGGGACATTTCAAAATCAGTCTAATGACATGTATACTACATAGATTCAATAAGTCTTCAACCAACACAGCTAAGCGCACACACTGTCTGCAAGCACAATGAGGCAACAATTTTAGAAATGAGGGAGAAACCAGAATAGTGTAGAGTGACTAGAAACCAAATTAAAGGCTGAAGAGCAAGTATCTAGTTATGAAATATGGAAGTTGGAAAGTTAGATCCAGAAAACAGCTTGAGTAGGAAAAGCACCACTGGAGGAGGACTTCTACTATGCAGGCTACTAAACTCTATGTTTGAGCATCAAGGAGATTGGGATCTTGTTCACTTCAGCCAGTTTCCTGCCAGCATGCAACCGTTGCCCAACATCAACTATTTTACCATCAGTTAACACATTTCCCTGTAGCAAGCTGACAGCTGCTTAAAACATAGTGCGCTCTTACATTCTCGTCAGCTCTTGCCTTTAACTGCAAGCTCCTTCACAACGGCCTTCCTCACTCTTGCCTTTATCCCCTCATTACTGTTCAACGTTCTCCTGCCATGGTCATCCACCTCGCCTTCTACTCTGATCATGATTAACATCTCTACTTCCTCCACTATCCCCCGTCCTGCTTTACATTCAGCACAAGCTCCAGATCTTCACTTCATGGCCTTCTTCCACCCTCATCTTTCTGCACTTAAGTTCCTGGGTGGGAATGTAGTGGAAATCCACTACACCATCACCACCCTTATATCTCCTGCTCCCTCAACCTTCAGATCACACCTGAAAACCTACCTTGTCAGGTTTTCCCTAGCTTCTCATCCCGACTGCTCTCTCGGCCTCTCCTTCAAGGTTGCCTTATCCTCTGCAAGCCAAGCACAGGCACCATTCCTATTCACCTCTCCTAGACTGTGATCCTCAGGGCACAGACCTGTAATTAATTATTGTTCAGTGCCAGATACACTGTTGGTGCTATATAAATTGGAATCCCAACTTAAATCTGGGAGTCTGTAGCCCTTCCTCTAAGAGAGGACTTAGATTCTCCAAGTGCTATGTGGTTAACAGCCACTACCCTTCTCTAGAGCTGTCTGGCTATTGCCCCAATGAGTTGTGATCAAGCAAGTTACATTGCCATCTTACACTTTAGACAGAAGCATGCAATTGCCAACAAGGATATAGAAGCATAGTTTATCAGAGATGTTCATTAGCAAAGTCAATTCCTTCCCAGAAAGATGTGTTCCTTTATTCAATATGGACTGCTACTGGATAAAGCAGGCAGAAAGCGTAAGGAACTGCATTATTTTTGCATCACATAAAAAACCACAAGAGCAACAGTCATTTGCTCCCGGTCTGTCAAGCAGATGCATACCTTGTGATACCACAGTCCCAACAACAAGGCAGTACACAAAACCCCACTCCCATCTTGAGAACTAGTGATCCAACTCTTCTCTAGCCGAGTGTCTACCACTGCCACTCAGGGCAATTACAGTAATTCCCATCAGCACCTTTTACCGGGCAGTTACTTTATTTTAGTAGGTCCCTAGAACCTATGGCTAACGTCATAGCACTACCTAGTCCACTTTCTGATCAAGCGCCATATTGATAGTTCTAACTAATCTAAGAACAGGCCTATGTTTAGACTATACATAGCAAATTTAGGAATGAAATAATGCTTGGTAGAAATATGTACATATTTCCTGTTCTTCCCTCCCCCCACCCATCCCTTTGTCTATTATAGCTTGCTACAGGTATTTTGAGTGTAAACAGGTTTCCTTGCCTGGTAAAGAAACTCAGTCAGTACTCGGCATACATAGCTTTGTAGTCAAGTCTCATTTTATTTTGTATCTCTTCCAGAGAGTTACTTAAGTTTGTAGAATGGCAAGAGATGCAGAAAGTCCACTTCATGATGGCAGGCATTTCCCAGACATGGGATTCTTTGGGCATTTCTTATTCAGCTCAGACTGCTAACAAGCAGGCTAAAGTTAGGAGCCTGATCTTGCATTCCATGGTCATAGACAGTGAACTCCATGAAGTCTATCTGCAGACGGTTGTAAATGAAGTGTGCTAGGACCCAGGCTATAACTATCGATTGGTACAAAATCCTTTTGCACAGTATTTACAAGAGGCTTACTGGAAAGCTCTGCTTAACACATTAAACCAAGAGGCATTACCTAGAATGGGTTTAAATGAGTTTTATTTTAGACAACCTACATGACAAGTTTTTTAAAACAATGCCTCCACTCCAATCAAATCAGGGTCAAAATAAGTGAATAAAGCTCAAGATGGCATCAGTCCAGTTGTTAGACATTGCTGAGTCCTGGTGGTTTGATGAGGAAAGAGCAGCAGCCAGTTATGAAGATAGGTGATCCAAATTATGTTGCTCAGTTACGTTACTGTAACAAGAGGGGAAAGTGGTTAGTTTCTGTTCCCAAAATAAGCATGATACACATTTCTCCAATCTGTGTTCCCCTATTCAGTCTGAGCTGCCACAGAGGCAGGCAGGCAGAAAGCACTAGGAAGTTCTCTTTTGCACCTAAATGCAAACCAGAGAGCAAGCAGAAATGCTCATGGTCTATCAGTAGATGCATAATATTTTAGTCACTGAAGTTCCACAAGCTTTCTAAAGGAACCTCTGGAGAGAAGGTGGACTAGGAGGTTTTTGCCAACTGTCAGTCACACTACTTCTGAATGCAGAGTTCACGTATCCCACTTCTAAATAGGAGTTAAACTTCATGTGGTACAGAGCAGACAAGGCCACAGGATTCTCAAGTATTACAGTATCTAAAGTTCGACACATTGTTGAAAACTGAGCAAACCTTGCTAGACAGTCTGCGCCATTGAGCTACTGTCTGCATGATGGGATGTTGCAATAACCAAGGAAAAGCTCTAATCAAAAGTATGCTAAGACATACAAGTGAGGCCTAGTGGCCTCCTGCACTCCCCCTCTGATCAACTACAAATTCAGGAATTGAGAGTTACAGAAATTACTTTATATTGTAAAGCAGCTTAATGTTTATTTTTGGGAATCTTGCCCGTGTTGGAAAAGTCTACCCACTCCTAAAGGACACCTGCTTAGTGTGTAGAATTAATTAGAGATGCTTCTGCCTTAGACAAAGGGTCTCCGCCATCATGGGGACTTTTCAACGTCTCCCAGTTTTAATGTATGACCTCACATCTGATCAGATGGCGGGCCACACCATAGGTGCACCACCACCACCACACGATCAAAGAAAGGAGAATTCAAACACAAAAGCCTCATGTACAATAGGAAAAGTGTCAGCCTCACTGACAAAGCATGCTGGAAGATGTTCCCACACTGCCTCAATGGCCAGAATTCTTATTGGGCTTCAAGGCCTGGCCCAGGACTCTTGACTAAAGCACAAGTGTAATTGCCACAGAAATTAAGCTTCTGACTAAAAGATTTTCAGCTGGTTCAAGTCCAAGGTCAATAAAAGTCAAAGGAAGATTTTTTAATTAAGAGAACAGCTACTAGGATGCTAGGAGGAGATAGTGATTGAGTATATTGCTAAGCATCCTAATTTAATAACCTTTAGGTTTGAGTTAGCCCTAGCTCAGGCACATTAAAGTCACTGAGCTTACTAAGCAAAGGTATTTGACATATGTTTATCCAAGGTAAACTATTCCTGAAATAAATGCACAGCATAGAAGTTCTCAGACCAAGCCATATGCTACAGGGCTGTTTCCACTTATAAGGGAAAGTGATCCATATATGCTTCAGCATTCAGAGTAGGTGCCTAATCCCAGTTCAACTCAAAGAGTTCTTACTTACACATTTCTCCACATCTAATCCATCCTTAAAGAAGATCATAAAGGAGGTCACGCCATCCTCACGGAAGTCCAGAAGACCCACCATGCCATCTGGGTTCATGTTTTCGCCTACAAAGAACTTTGGAAGACAGTTATCTGTTATTGAGACAGCTAACTAAGTGTTACTACAAGCAGTCACAACAATCCACAGAAAAAGCTTGGAAATTCCACCCACCAGAAACCAAATATTCCAGCTAGTGTCATTCCACAAAACTCAAAGCTCATTTTAGATTGTTGTGTAGATAGGACTGTTAACAGCACCACAATGATTTACATGTGGGTTTAACAGTCCAGTCGTGGGGATCCCACTGGGATAAATGCTTTAAACATCAGAGCTCATCTGCAAGCAGACAATTTAGTACCTTTGCTGTTTTACTAGTTCCAACTTAATTTTGTTGCTCAGCAAAGCCAACATTTCAAAGTCAGAATGTAAGCCTTAAGCCAGGCCACTCCCATTCTAGTACACTGCAAGCAGAGGCTAAGCTGGCATTCTGGGGGAAAGGTACTCTACTCCAGCCAGCCATCACTCTTGCAGCAGGTGAAAGGATCCAGGTTGACATGATGTCTGTACAACAGGCAAGCAAGCCACAGCTGGCATCGGTTTAAACAGAAGTACATCCAGGCATCTATTTAAACAAGTACATCTAACTTGCCTGGTAGTTTTTGAAGTTTGCAAGGATGTGTTTGACTTGTTCAGCAGCTCCTGACATGAAAGGCTTTACTCTCTCAGGCTTGGTTTCCTCAAGTCTGGCTTTGATTCTGAACAAGAGAAAAATGTTCTGAGAACTGGAACGGAACGGGTCTTGAAATAGGCACCAAGTGACATATGCTCATGCTATTTGAAAAATGAAAGTTTGCTACACAAGCCGGTGCCACTAATGGAAGGAAAGTCTCAATCTTCATTTCCTGCTGAGGCAGACTGGAATCTCCTTTATGGAGGTTTAAGGCAACACTAGAAAGATAGTCCAGGTATGGTTGCAGTCAAGCGAATCCTGCCTTAAGATGAGGGAATTGGACTCAATTTTTGGAGGTCTCCTTCCAGCCCTGTGATTGCTATTAGTAAGACTGCCTCCCCCCACTTCATACCAAGGGACATCTATAGGACAGCTGAATTGCTACTGTGTGTCTACAGCAGGGGCAGGGAACCTTTCCCCTCCCTGAGCCCACTTTGAAAATTAGAAGTTGTAGACAGGATTGCTTAAGGGGAATCGCTCAGGAAAAGGAGAATCCAGATCATAGATCTGGTTCTAGGACTGAAATGAGCAGTGATTTTGTGGCTCACAAAAATGCTTCCAAATGTAATCCCAGGGACTGAGTTCTTGGTCCTGGTGAGACTTGTCAGTGAGCAGTTTAAAAAGAAAATGGCCACTGGAGAGTGTTTGTAAGCTGTAAGGGCCATCGCCAAACAGTTGCTTGATTTTTTGGGGGGGGGGGGGGGG
>QEPC01002071.1:1105817-1120383 GCA_003113815.1 Sphenodon punctatus | reverse complement strand
TTTCACAGCAAATTTAGAGTCGGCATATAAGTTCTGCATAAGACAAAGTAATCTCTTATCAATTGAAGATTTACTCAATTTAGCCCAGAGTAACTTCCTGCTGACTGAATCGAAGGCTGATTTAAGATCCAGGAATGCTGCATAAAAGCGGCCATTAATTTTGACGTATTTATCAATAAGATGGGTCAAATTCAAACAATGTTCTACAATAGAACGTCCCTTTTGAAATCCCGCCTGCTCAGGGTGTAGAATTTTACTCTCCTCAATCCAGATGTTTAATTTGCCTAGAAGAAATTTAGCATAAATTTTGCTTATAGAACTTAAAAGACTAATAGGCCTATAATTAGATGGAATAAGATGAGGACCTTTTTTGTAAATAGGAATCGTTATCGCTAGCCTCCAAGTAGATGGCATACAACTAGAACTATTGAGAGAAGAGAAGAGAACAGTGCAGAAAGCAGAGGGACCCACCACTCTTTATATGACTTGAGGAATTTGTTTGGAATTAAGTCCCACCCAGGAGCCTTATTACTTTTAAATGAATCGATCAAGGTGGCTACTTCAGCACAAGTAACTGGAGGCCACACAGGCAGTACAGCCAATATGAGCCAATTTAAGCCTATCATTACCAGAAACATCAGCGGAGTCCAACTCCAAGTATAATTCCCTAAAGTGTTCCAACCAGACATGAGAGGGTATCTCAGAGATAACCCTGGCCTTACCCCCCATTTGTCCCTATATTAACCAATCTCCAGAATTGTCTGGCATCATTAGTCCTCGCAGCCTCAAGCAAGAAATTCCATCTACAAGCAAAATAATTACACTTTTTAAGTTTAATAAGCTTCTCATATTCTTTTTTAGCCTGAAAATAACAGACTGGCAGACAAAGTAAATGATTCTGTTGATAAGTTCTATAAATAGAAATAATGTTACTTCTAGCCCTGCGACAATCATCATACCAAGCCTGGCTTTGATGAATGATTTGACCAGACTGCTTATTAGAAGTTGCAAATGCCATAAAAAACTTATGAAATTGCTTACTCAATAGGTCAAAGGCCCCAATAGCCTCAACCTCCTGTCCACACTCTTGAATAGTAGCACTCAGCTCCCTAATATCCTCCCCATCTAACCTTACCTCAGTGGAGTTAAGAGAAAACTTGCTCCACCTAGCAGGGCAGTATTTTTCCAAATGGGCACTTTGGGTATCAGGGGATTTGTCTAATTCAAGTGAAGGAACCACTCCAGGGAACTTTAAGGCTACATTAAGTGCAAGATGGTCACTGCACTGTGGCCAGCCCACTGAAAAGTCTCTCAGCAGTGTCAAAGCACTGCTGGAGACCACAACATAATCCACTACACTAGAGCCGCTGGGACCAAGATAGGTAAAATCCCCTTCTGTATCATTGAAACAGGATCCATTGAGTATATGGAGATTGAGGCCCACAACCAAATTTGCCAACCTAATGCCCGAAGCATTAAGTATACCGTCTTTAGATTGTCTAGTGTAGTAGTAAAATTTTATTGTTTGGCCATAGGCTGTAACAAATAACAGAATAGTATCACATTGTATCAACATTGCACAGTTTAAATAAAAAGATACTATATATAAAAAAACAAAATTAAAATAGGCATGGAAATTGACATAACCTAATTAAAACCTACACAGAAAACAAATTGAAATAGTATGTTACATCCAAATAGCCATACTCTAATACTGACCACACATGACCCCTGTCACGCACATCCCTAGCATGGGAACTGCCAAGAATGATTACTCTTAAACTAGGGAGAATCATTACAAAAACTCCCATAGTAAAAGAGGAGTAACCACCTAAAGGGCAGCAATCTGAGGCAATTAAACTGGGGCAGTGATATATCATTTCCCGTTGGAGGTTTCTAATCCCTCCCTCCTCTCTGCTATCCTTATTATTCTGTTGATTTCGGCCATCCTGGGAAAGTTTGCCATATTCCTTGTTACTTTGACATTAGAGTTTGTCAATAAATATGAAATTTTCCAATCAGTACCCCAATATTTTTTCGCTAACAAGAGTGAGTTCATGTATTTAACCCTCAGCGAGGGTGTAACAGGGAGCAGTCCTGTGGGGCTGCTGCCCCTTTAAGAAGGGGGCTGTGGGGGCCAGCCAGACGACTGAGTGCCCACAGGGGTGTGGCAGAGCCAGCCCCAGAGCTGGAGATCAGCCTGTGGGGAGTACAGACTGAGAAACCCCTGTGACAGAGTGGGCAAGTTACTGGCCCTTTAAGGTTGAGTAGAGGAAGCCTGGCCACGCCCACTCTGCCTGTATAAAAGGAGAGACAAGGCAGAGAGTCTCTTCCAGGGAGCCGAAGGAGCAACATCTCCCTGAGAAAGCCTTCCTGCTCTACGCTCTCCAAGGTGCTGAAGACTGGAGAACCAGTGGGACCGAGGCAAGTGGGAGAGGCTGTGCCCAGGAGGGAGTCTCTTGCCTGGGGAGGGCTTGACCAGAGCCTGGGGGTTTAAGGCCTGGCTGGCTGGACTTTGGGGAGTGGGGGTTGTGTTGCTTCTGAGTCTGCAGAGATGGACCCAGGCCTGCAGGGCGCCACCTGCTGGTGCATAGTGGAAGTGCACCCAACCTTGATTCCTGTGTGGAATTGGAGGTTGCCTGTTGGAGCTGCACCTGTGTGAGCTCCCTGGTGGAAGGTGATCCGGGTGCCTGAAGCAGACGTGACTGGAGGGACTGTGCCCAGTCAGCGAGAGTTTGGAACCAGACGCTGGGAGAGAGCCATAGAGTTTTGCGCCTGGACCGGGAGTGAGGAGTGCACTGGAGTAGCTCAGCCAGGATGGGCCTTGAGCTAGGCTATGACGGCAGGAGGTTTATGCTGGAGCTGGAGGCATACCCTGACAGCACTCAGCTTGTGGAACTTTATAGAGCCGGAGCTGAGGCGGCGTGATCAGCGGCCAGGAAGAAGAATTGTGACACGCAAGTACTGGGAACCCACGTTGGGAGGTACTGTGCAGTAGTGTCACGCTTGTGGTCAGCTGGGACACTACTGGAGGGCCTGCCAGGGGAAATGGCAAGGCCTCCCAAGCACCTGGACTCTGGGATGTCAGAGCCCCTCAGGGGAAGGAGAAGTGTTGCTGGACTTGTGGGGTGATGGGACAAGTGAAAAGGCTGTGTCCCTACAGAGGGAAGAGGGATACAAGGCCTGAGACAGATTAAAGGGTTAGTCTGGTGGCAGTGGCCACCCCCACAAGGGAAATAAGCCAGAAGCCAGAGCAGAGGCCTCTGTGGAGGTGTTGGGCTTGCTAAGCCTTGGGACATCTGAAAAGGGATTTCCCAAAGGAAAGCCTCACAAGGAGGGTCAGAGGACTGCGAGAATGAAAAGTAGGCCTAGAGTAAAGGAAAGAGGAAGGAAGTCTATGGGCACCTAGGTAGAAGGGGAGTGCTCAGAAACAGGCAGAGTAGCCTTGAGGCCTGAGAGTCATGAAATGGGTATGATGACTCTGGTCTCAGGGACAATAGATAAGATACTGGGTCATAGACTCGCCCTAGTAGAGGAGAACAAAGTCCTCAGAGAGGAGCTAGAGGAATTAAAAGGAAAACTGCAAAAGCAGGAGGATTCCTCTTCTGAGGAAAACTATAGTGAGCTGATAGCTGCCTCGGAGGGAAAGGAGTACCCAAAGAGTGTTAAACCCTGGTAGAGAGTAGGTACAGATTCTGCAAGAAGGTAGCTGGTGCCTAGGAGGGCACCTCTTGCCTGGGGAGGACTTGGCCAGAGCCTGGGGGTTTAAGGCCTGACTGGCTGGACTTTAGGGGGTTGAGGTTGTGTTGCTCCTGAGTCTACAGAGATGGACTTAGGCCTGCAGGGTGGAGGCAACTTATCCGGGAGCCCCAGGTACAGAGGACATGGGTGGTGTCCAATAAAGGACTGTAGACTAAGACCCTCTGGACTGTGTGGTGTGTCCTGAGAGGGTATCCCCTGCCAAGGCTGAAACAGCGTAGCAGGGGGTGAGCTAATTCCCTTGAGCGACACCCCCGCACCCTGTGTGGCCCTGGGGAAACACACCCCACACCCCGCTACAGAATCATTAAATGGGCAATAGAAAATATAGTGCGCAAAGTCTTCTATCTTGTTCAACGAGCAGCTGCAAAGCCTTAAATTCCGTGGGATGCCCTATACCTTCCCTCCAATATTGCAGAGTGAAACAGCTGCATCCTCAATCTGGTAAAGGCTGCTCTTGCTAATGAATTCTCAACATAGGACAAGTAATCCTCAAACTTAAACATGTTTTTAAGTTCTGTACAACCAGGAGCAATGGAACAGGCCCTTATTTGAGCCATCTCAGCCTGGGTGAAAACATCATAAGCTCTATTTATCACTTGCATTCTTGCCTTACTTTGAGGGTTAACACTAACAGCTAACTCAGAAATAGGTAATTCGTATGCTCGCAACAACCCTTCAGTTTTATAAGTCCACAACATTTTGTCTTTAAAGGATTTCTGCTCCCTAAAACACATTTTGGTAGTCTATCATCTTTAGTATGCTGAAGATGTATCCAGTATCTAAAAATAGCAATTTTGATTTTATACTTCACGGGAAAAATGCCAAGTTTGGCTCTAACCATACTTGTGGGGAGGAACACCCAAGACCCTTTTACATATCTTCAATTTGGCCCCCTCAAGGCCAGGAGAGTACGCATAGCTCCACACCTCTGCTCCATAAATCATCTGTGGAACCAGAGTCTGGTTAATCAAACTCACCACGATTATCTAGTTTTAGTGGGGGCGGGACAAAGGAATCAGAAGATTCACAATAAGGAAACAAAGCCTCATCACTCCCACCCAGTCTGGCATTAAAATCACCAAGCAAAATAAGGAAACTTTCCAAAAATTGGATTAAAGTAGATTCTAACAAGGATTCAAGTTTGGCCCATACCCGGTAATCATAATACCTGGAGTTCCGAGGGGGAATATAAATATTCAGAATAACAATTGAAAATCTGTCATATTACACTATTTCCAATGCAAACGGAGGACATTTTATAACCTCCTGTACCCACTCATTGCACTCCTTCCTAATCAGGCAAGACAGTCTCCCACAAGGGTGGCCCTTAGCACAATATGAAATTGCTGGAAGGGAGTAGGAGCCATAATTCTCAAAATCAGAGGAGAGCTCTAAAGGCATCCTAGCCCAAGTCTCTTGGAACATCAATATATGGAAATTTCTGATATAATTGATAAAATCAGTATTTCTAGCCTGCGAAGACCAGCCCGCTATGTTCCATGAGCATACCTCAAGAGAAGTTAAGTCATGACACCTTGACCCTCACAGCTTTGAATCAAGGACCAACAGGCACGCCTTTGAGGAAGGCGAAAGAACAGCCTGGGGCACATTAGTAACATCACCTCCCTACATAGCAGGTACTACTAGGGGACAGGTCCCCTGGCCCAATCCTGCAACAAGTACATAAGGGAAAGGCTGCATAGCGTCTTCCATAAATGGTGCCAGCACGAGCTCCACTAGCTCAGCTACCTCATCAGTAAGTGGCATGTCCATTAGCAAAGAATTGCCTTGGGGACCCAAACCACCAGGGATTGACTTGCCCTCAGCGGAATCAGCTGTAGGCAAAACAGAGTCCATAGCCAGTTGTAATAATCTTGCAGTAATTGGGCCCCTATGTGACAAAGAACTCGTGCCTTGCCAGGCCTGGCTAGCCCAATTGACCCCCACTTTGGTACGAGGATCAGCACGTGTCTGGGGGACACTGCAGTCCTCAACTGGGCAGGGATGAGAGGACATATAATTGTGTCCTTATACACCTCCCCCACATGAATTCCCCAAGATAAAAACAAATCAACCTGATACAAAATCCTGGATACCAGTAGAGGAGTCCAAAAATAGATAATCACCCGTTGCATATGTCTAGGGGCTGGGAGGATTTGAAAATGTCCAATATGCCTAAATGGGACCTGGCAGGAGAGAATAACTGCTAAATGCCAGAGAATGGCTGATTTAGAGGTCCAAGTGCCACTGCCCCTTCCACTACCTGCAGGTGAGGAGCCTGCACCCTATTACCCCTGGCCTCCTGAGCCACAGGGGATCTATTCGGATGAGACAGTTCAGATCCACAGACATCACCCCCAGTAGCCCCCAATGGAATAGATAAAGTGGGAGCCCTTTGAGTGGAGACTGATGCAGCTTTAAGAAGTCTTTTAGCTTCCTCCAGTTTGCCAGCTCTATAATCAGAAATAAAGTCAGTTACTTGCAATAATTGGCCCTTTTGAAATTGCAACAATGTAGAAATCTCCTCTAACTGTGCTATAAGCTTTTTAACCAGATCCCCAATAAGGAAACACTGGTTTCCTAGCAACTCATAGGGAGACACATCTGACTTTATTGAGAAGTGGTCACTATCAACAAGTGAAGAATCATGGCCACCTAGTAAAAGAGGGTCTACCAAATGCGCAGTAAAGGAATTAGCAGGAATATCCTGGCCAGATGATGCCACAGCATCTTGCAACAGGTTAACCAGTAAAGGGGTAACAGGATCTGAAGATGACAAGGTACCACTTGCCTCATTTCCTGGACCACCTGCTCTTGGGCACATACAACTGTCAAGTTTTTGCTGTTTGGCTTGTGACTGACCTGCAGAGGCAGAGATCACTTGTCGCCTCCTTTTCCTGGTCATGGTGATACTCAGTCCAAAAACAAAGAAAAATCGAATTTAATACAATACTAAGTCCTTATCACAGCCTTATAGCCAAAACCATGCGCACAGTGCCCACAGCAAGGATTCAGCTAGACATCCACTCGGTCATCCACTAAGGGAGTTCTGGGAAACCTCACTGCCTCTAGATAGAAAAGCAGCAGCTGTAGTTCCTCCATGAGCTCTAGCCCAGAAAAATACAAAACCAATCAGCCAGGCCACCAACAAAAGGAAAGAATAACAGTACCTTGCTCTTTCCAGAGTTGGCCACAGCAAGGCTTGACTCCTGACAATAACAGTGCCTTGCTCTTTTCAGAGCTATCCACGGTGAAACTTGGCTCCTGATGATCTTTACCTTGATCTTTAAAGGGCTAGCCTTAACAAAACAGCCCACAGTCGGCCGTCCTGGGCCATCGCCTAAGGCCACGCGCACAAGGGCGCGCCTTTGCACGTGCAGCCCTTAGGCACGACACCCTTCGGTGCGCACCTACGGCACAGCCATAGGCACTGGGCTTACCTAAGAGCCCCATGGCCAGAAGTGATCACGCAGAGCTCCCCGTAGATCTAATGGCTCAGCTGTGGCTGCGACTCATCAATAGTAAGGCGAACAACAAAAAGCGAAAGACAGGGCAATAACACCCAAACAAGTCCACAGGTGGGCTACCCCTTCCTACATTCTGTTCTGGGCTACCGTGAGGTAGGAAGAGCGGGATACAAATAAGGTTAAATAAATAAAATAAATAAATCCCCGTGCCTCTGGGGTGCTGGTTACCAGGGGTTGCAGGCAATGGCCTTTACAGCGTCCCTGCCGCCCGACGCTGCTCTCCCTCAGCCCTCCTTGCTAGCTGTACTGACTCTGAACACTGAAATCACTATGTAAATGACAAACATATTTCACACAGACAAATAGAGTCCATTTTTAAATGAGATGCTAACACACAGGTTCACCCATCCCCCATGTGTGCAAAAGCCCACCTAAAAGAGGCAGTGGGTGGGCATGCGCTTCTGTGATTCACACACCCCTACCCACCTCCCTGCACAGAGCAACTGGAAAAAAGGTGGGTTGTTCCATGCAGGGGCATGGGTGAAGATGGATGGGGGTTCACCCCTCACTGGCCTGTGTGAACAGGCCTGCCATCACCATGGAGAAAAGGCCATGTGAAGGCTAGAGAGGCAAAATGCCCAGCTGCCAACTGACACCCCACCTCATGAAATGTTCTCAGCCCATCCAGGAGCCTTTAAACAAAAGGAGGCTGAAGAGATAGGCACGCTGCCTCCCACCACACCACCATGACCCCAACTCCCAAAAAGAAAGAGCCAGCAACATGGATAGAAATGGCGACAGCCAGTAAGTGCACGGCACTTCTGACAGGGGAGGAGGACACTGCCCCAAGGAGCTGCAGAGGGGGAGCAATATGATAGCTGATGGGTACCATGTCCCTTGAAAGGCAAGCACCAGTACAGCTGCCTCCTCCACCACCACCTCTACACAATGTGTCTTCTGAAGAAAGCCAAGGATGTAGTGCGTAATAAGGTTGCCCAAAGTGGGATAACCCGTGTCGCCAGGTCATGCAGCCCTGCTGCGAGGTGGGATCTGTGGATTGGGCCCAGGGGAGCGTGCTCCTCCCACCTGCCTAATAGCAGATCGTGGAGTTGGGGGGCTCTGGGAGGAGCATCAGCTGTTGGGTGGGTGGATCAGGGGGAGGGGAGCCTGGGAGGAGCGTCCATGCTGCTCCCACCTGCCCAATAGTTGATTGGAGGAGGGGGCCTCAGAAGAGGGCCTCCCAGTCTCCTCTCTCCCTCCCCCCCCCCATGAGCTGGTGGGTGGGTGGGAGTAGCACACGCTCCTCTCAGCCACCCTGATCCACCTGCTGAAGAGCTGATCACTCCTCTCAGGGCACCCCTCCCCCGATCCACCCGCCCAACAGTTGATCACTTCTCACAGGGCCCCCTCCTTCAATCAGCTGTTAGGTGATGGGAGGAACCTGCATGTGCTCCTCCACCCACCAACTGCTGCCTAGCGGCATTGCGCCTAATCCTGCAGTGCAGCAGGAGTCTTGACATCCAGCTCTGTGTGGCTGGTTCCTTGGCCTGCCCAATGGTGTGGAGGAGCTGGTGATGGCCACAGGGAGGAGTGGACTGTGTGGTCAACTTTTCCCTCAAGCCCATAGTGTGGCAGCAATGCTTGACCGCCACAATGTGCACGAGGGATTGGGCCCGCCTCAGCTCATGTGACTGCAGCCAGAGAGGGATTTCCAACACCACAGTGGTTGAGAAGCCAATAAAACTGTGTGCTGTTACCTGCCAATACATTGCTGTGAGCCATGGATGCAAGAAACCAGGTGGTGATAACATGAAAAGACTGATTTTTTTTAATTTCAGTTTTTACTTTCGCTTACAATTTTCACTATAAGCACTCAATAAAGTGTGCAATTTGCTCAGTAAACTCAGCATTCTGTGCAGAGCAAAAGGTTAGTTCCAGCCATCAAGTGCTGTCAGGTCTAAATCCAGGGATGAACCTCTTTGGATGGGTGGGGATAGCAGGGTACTGGACCACCTCCCAGAGTCATAGCCTGGAAGAAAGAAACAGCTGGTGCAGCTTCTTCCCATGGTTCATCATGGCTGTGAGTCATCATAGGGAGCGGGATACTGAGAAGGTGGAGTTGGTGGGTGGAGTGTGGTGGAGAAGAACACCTGCCCGTGTATTAGGCTTGTCACACTAAACCTGTGAGTGGGGACTGCTCAAGTGCACAAGAAATACATGCAGGGGGGTTGCCCATGTATTAGGTTCTACACACTAAACATGTGAGTGGTGGATGAATTGACTGAGCCTGTACTCCAGTGGGTTGTCATCCTGTTTGTTAACACCCATTGTGTTATGAGGGGAAAAGCCAGGCTAGACTTGTAATTATAGAACCACAGTAGTAGCTCTATAGTTAAGGCAGCTGCTAGATTCCATTGAACACTACCTAATGCTGTTCAATGGGAGATGTTGGGGCAAAGACTTCTGGTTGGTGACTGGTCTTTTGACGGGGTTTGTAAATTTCCAGCTAAGTGTAGATGATGTAATGGCTGGATTAGCTAGAGTACAGTGTCTACTTGACCCTGGTGCTTTCACTTGTGTAATCAGGGTCTCTGGATTGTAACAGGGTAGGTTTGGCCAGCCCTGTTCCAGCCACGAAAGCGGCGCTTCCTCCTCTAGAGCGCTGGCTCTTTAAGCGGGCTGAGCACTCTCAGACAGCATGAGTGGCGCAGACCTTTAAAATGCCACCACTGGGCTGACCTTAACATGGGGTCACTGAGGCAGCTCGCCTGTCTACCCGACTCACCCACTACCCTCAGCAGCACCCTGGGCGAGGGAGAGGTGGGGGGCGAACTAACGCCACTCCTGCTGCCTGCCCGCCACTTGCCTTCCCAGTGCCCCTGATCACCGGTGCACCCGGCTTGCTCATCACCAGCTTGTCTGGGAAGCCAGTCCCCACTCTCAGCAGTAACCACCCACCCAAGGTGGGGGGCTAGGAGGGCCGGCTCCAGAGGTCGACGGCCACTTGCAGGCTTCAGCCCCTTCCTCTAAACCTGGACAGCTGCTGCTGATGCTGCCACCTCTCCACACCTCCCAGCGGCAGGTGACAGCCCCCATTCCTTCTCAGACATGGCAGGGAAGCCCTCAGCCTGCCTGAGTGCTTTTATCAGCAGCAGCAATGGGGGAGTGGGGAAGAACTACTGTTGCCCCAATTGCCTGGTGCCTGCTCCAGTGCTCCCTGTCTTCCTTGCAGTGGCACTGGCCGCTGCAGTTTAAAAATCATTTTCAATGCACATCCCCACACTGGTTTTCTTTTCCCTTTCCTAGTCTGGCATGCTGAGACTACATTTCCCAGCATGCCAAACTAGGAAAATGGTTTGGCCCCAGCATGCGCACAGCAGTGCGGGCCTTTAAAGTGAGGAGTGGAGGAAGCAGCTGCGGTAGTGCCAGCAGGCAAAGGGGACCACCCCGTGGCAGTGCAGTAACTTCTCCCCCCATCCGGAGTGGGGGAGTGTGTGTGTGTGTGTATGAGAGAGAGAGAGAGAGAGAGAGATTAGTGTGTACGTGTGTATGCATGCAAGAGATGAGGGAGAGAGTGTGTTTGTGTGTAATGAGTGCATGCGTGTGTGTGGGAGAGAGAGTGTGTGTGTGTGATGAGTGAGAGAGTGTGTTGAGTAAGAGAGAGAAAATGAATGAGTGTGTGAAAGAGAGAGAATTAATGTGTGTGTGTTCAAGAGAGTGAATGCGTGTTTGTTAGAATGAATGAGTGTGTGTGTGTGAGAGAGAGAGACTGGGATGGACTGGTGCCTGCCTAGAAGGGAAGGGACATATATAGTAAAGTACTATTAACTTTTAAGTTGAAACAAAAGGGAAAATTACCTAAGCAAAAAAACCCTGTGGTTTAAGAAACTGGTTAAGGCGGCATTTCAAATTATTGTCAAACATGACAGTAAATTGTCACGTTAAGATAAAAAAAAAATTAAAATTATGGCTTAACTAAAATTAAACTGCATACATTCCTCATCACGTATAAGTATCATTCAATCACCATACCACACATATGAAGTTTAATTTCAGTTAAGCCATTTAAAAAAATTATTATTATCTTAATGTGACAATTTACTGTCATGTTAGAGTTTGACTATAATTTGGAATGCTGCCTTAACCAGTTTCTTAAACTTCAGGTTTTTTTGCTTAAGTATTAAGGGGCCGTGATAGCGGCCCCTTTAGTTAAGGCGGAGCTAACATTCCTGTTTAAGTGGCCCATTGATTTCAATGGGAGTCCTCGGGGCAAATTCTGCTGGCTTGCGACCGATATTGACAGGGTTTTCTCTTTCATCCTGTCAGTCAGAGAAAATCTGGTTGCATACCTGAGTTGGGAATGTTCCAAACTATGTGCTTTTGTAACATTTCTAACATTAACAGATTTTTTAATTAATTAAGGGGCCGTGATAGAGGTGTCCCCTTTTAGAGCGTGTTTGGGAATTGGGATAGGGCGGGGTTTCTGGTTCCTGGGCCGGCGGCTCTCATGGCGGTGCTGAGGGGGCTTGAGGTTGCTACAGTTACAGGCACAAAGGGAGCGGTGTAGGGGGGGCAGGTGGGACTGGTGTGTGGGAAGCAGCAGAGGAAGATGATGCGCAGCTGATGTACGTGCAGCCCGGGTCATGGGGGGATGGAGCCGGCTGGGCTGACTGCCGCTGCCCAGCCCCATCAGGGTGGAGGGGAGCCAGGGGTGGTGGGGGAAGGTCGGACAGGACATACCGCAAAAGAGGCGGTGGCGCAGAGGCAGATCTGCTTCATGGTGCAGCCCAGGAGCTGCTGAGCTGCCACTCACCCGGCCCAGGGCAGGGGAAGAAGCAGGGGTGTTGGGGCAGACTCTTTGCCGCTGCAGTGCTCTTGCCACCCTCTTTTCTCCGCGCTTGGGCTCCGGCAGCAGGAGGTGTAATCGTGACAGAGGATCTGCCTCCCCCTGCTGGCTGCAAACCCACCTGCGGAGGGAGAGCCGGGTGAAGCCTCCAGCCGGGAACCCTCCCATCCGGGGGACCTCCTGCCCCCCCCCAGGGGGGGACAGAGACCTCCCTCTCCCATCCCCAAGGACCCCCACACCAGAGCGAGGACCCCTTTGGGGACTCCACCCCAGAGTTAGGGAAGCAAGGACCCCCATCCCATCCCATCCAATCCATCCCTCCACCCCAGAACCAGGACTTCCTCCCATCCTGGGGATTCCAACAGACAGCTGGGAGAGCAGGGAGCACTGCCTCAACCTGGGGACCCCACACCAGAGCCAGGGGAGTAGGGCCTACCCCCCATCCTGGGGACCCCGCTACTACAGAACAGAGGCCTCCTCCCATCCTGGAGACCCCCCCTCCCATCCTAGGGACACCCACCCCAAGCCCTTCCATCCCAGAGACCCCTACATACAGCTAGGTGAGAGGGGATTCCTCTTACCCAAATGATCCTCATTCTAGATCCAGAAGGAGAGACTCCTCCTATCCTGGAAGCCCCCACCTCAGATCTGGGGGAGCAGGGACTCCCATCCCAGTGCCAGGGGAAGAAAAGAACCCTAAGGGTCTACCAGGGCNGGGCGAGGGAGAGGTGGGGGGCGAACTAACGCCACTCCTGCTGCCTGCCCGCCACTTGCCTTCCCAGTGCCCCTGATCACCGGTGCACCCGGCTTGCTCATCACCAGCTTGTCTGGGAAGCCAGTCCCCGCTCTCAGCAGTAACCACCGACCCAAGGTTGGGGGCTAGGAGGGCCGGCTCCAGAGGTTGACGGCCACTTGCAGGCTTCAGCCCCTTCCTCTAAACCTGGACAGCTGCTGCTGCTGCTGCCACCTCTCCACACCTCCCAGCGGCAGGTGACAGCCCCCATTCCTTCTCAGACATGGCAGGGAAGCCCTCAGCCTGCCTGAGTGCTTTTATCAGCAGCAGCAATGGGGGAGTGAGGAAGAACTACTGTTGCCCCAATTGCCTGGTGCCTGCTCCAGTGCTCCCTGTCTTCCTTGCAGTGGCGCTGGCCGCTGCAGTTTAAAAATCATTTTCAATGCACATCCCCACACTGGTTTTATTTTTCCTTTCCTAGTCTGGCATGCTCAGACTACATTTCCCAGCATGCCAGACTAGGAAAATGGTGTGGCCCCAGCATGCACACAGCAGCGCAGGCCTTTAAAGTGAGGAGTGGAGGAAGCAGCTGCGGTAGTGCCAGCAGGCAAAGGGGACCACCCCGTGGCAGTGCAGTAACTTCTACCCCCATCCGGAGTGGGGGAGTGTGTGTGTGTGTGTGTATGAGAGAGAGAGAGAGATAGAGAGATATTAGTGTGTACGTGTGTATGCATGCAAGAGATGAGGGAGAGAGTGTGTTTGTGTGTAATGAGTGCGTGCGTGTGTGTGGGAGAGAGAGTGTGTGTGTGATGAGTGAGAGAGTGTGTTGAGTAAGAGAGAGAAAATGAATGAGTGTGTGAAAGAGAGAGAATTAATGTGTGTGTGTTCAAGAGAGTGAATGCGTGTTTGTTAGAATGAATGAGTGTGTGTGTGTGTGAGAGAGAGAGAGACTGGGATGGACTGGTGCCTGCCTAGAAGGGAAGGGACATATATAGTAAAGTACTATTAACTTTTAAGTTTCAACAAAAGGGAAAATTACCTAAGCAAAAAAACCCTGCGGTTTAAGAAACTGGTTAAGGCGGCATTTCAAATTATTGTCAAACATGACAGTAAATTGTCACGTTAAGATTAAAAAAAAATTAAAATTATGGCTTAACTAAAATTAAACTGCATACATTCCTCATCACGTATAAGTATCATTCAATGACCATACCACACATATGCAGTTTAATTTCAGTTAAGCCATTTAAAAAAATGATTATTATCTTAATGTGACAATTTACTGTCATGTTAGAGTTTGACTATAATTTGGAATGCTGCCTTAACCAGTTTCTTAAACCGCAGGTTTTTTTGCTTAAGTATTAAGGGGCCGTGATAGCGGCCCCTTTAGTTAAGGCGGAGCTAACATTCTTGTTTAAGTGGCCCATTGATTTCAATGGGAGTCCTCGGGGCAAATTCTGCTGGCTTGCGACCGATATTGACAGGGTTTTCTCTTTCATCCTGTCAGTCAGAGAAAATCTGGTTGCATACCTGAGTTGGGAATGTTCCAAACTATGTGCTTTTGTAACATTTCTAACATTAACAGATTTTTTAATTAATTAAGGGGCCGTGAAAGAGGTGTCCCCTTTTAGAGCGTGTTTGGGGATTGGGATAGGGCGGGGTTTCTGGTTCCTGGGCCGGCGGCTCTCATGGCGGTGCTGAGGGGGCTTGAGGTTGCTACAGTTACAGGCACAAAGGGAGCGGTGTAGGGGGGGCAGG
>QEPC01002071.1:1094480-1105717 GCA_003113815.1 Sphenodon punctatus | reverse complement strand
CAGACTCCTACCCATGGATCTAGTTTTTCTGTCCTTTTTGTTGTTGTTTTTCTAGCATTTCAGCCCAGGTTGCTGGGCGCGCTCAGCAGCTGCGTCTACTGCCCACGCATGCCCAGTGGCACCCCCCTGCATGTGGAATTTGTGTGCATCTCATGGGGGTAGGGGCAGGATGTGGGGGGGACATTCCATCTTCAGCACCAGGGCCCATTCCAGTCTAGCTATTGCCCCTGGTGCCACCACAAGTTCTGTGGAAGAGAATGGGACTCATGCACATGCTAATTGTTAGCACTTACATTATCTGCCAGAGCACTATGATGTTAATCTGGAGTAGTCGGTAGAAATTCTCCAGAATAAGCAATTTGAAGATTATGTCAGAGTGCATATTCAATAAATAAACATTAATGAGCATTTAAAACCTTTGATATACATGATGTTCTGGAATGTCTTATTAAGATAAATAATATCCTGCCTTAGACTCGCCAATGTCACTGGGAGTCTGGGCCTCCCTTCTCTCTGACTGTCCCCCAGAGTGCTGTTAGGTCAACCACATTTCTAGGCTTTTTCTGGACACCAGTCCTTGCTGAGTGCGCCAGCAACCAAAGGTTTAATCCCTGGTCACCTGGACCTTAGCCTTTATGCCACAATGTCATAAAGTGAAAGTGTGGGTCAGGCTTATCTCAAGGTTGGTCTAGAGGTCCCCAGTCAGCCCCGATGGCAGTGATCACGCAGACACAGGGTGATTTCAGACGTTACGGCCGGCAGCATTGACCTCGGGCCATGGGGTGGTTTGGACCACAGGTGGGGTAGGAGTGAAGGGGTGCTCCAACAGACGTTCGCCCCTTTGCCCCCGGCTGTGGGGACCACCGAACCACGGCCCAGGAAAGGGGGCGGGGCTGTGTGACGCAGCGTGTGGCCACACGGCCCCACCCCCTGCGCTCCCCGGCCACCCGCCCTCCCCAAGACAGGCAGCCGCAGCGGCCTATCTGGCCGCTGCCCGCTGCCAGGACTCCGGAACGCAGTGGAGGTAAGGTAACAGACATTACTTTTCCTTCACCGCGTTCCTGATTCCCCCTAACCACGCTTCGTTTGCCGCCATGGTGCGTGAGAACAAAGCGTGGTTAGGTTCACCGTCGCAGGTGGTTGACTGAGGTGTCCCCGTGGGGGGTGGTTGACTGAGGTGAACATCTGGATGCGCGCAAACAGACGTTCACCTCCGTTCACACACACACACACACACACCCGTGGTTGACTGAGGTTGACTGTGGTGATTTCGGACAAACGTAACGTCTGAAATCACCCACAGTTAAAGGAGAGAACGTTTATAGAAAAGGTACTAAGATGGGATAGAGGGTTCAGAGGTTACAGAAAATGCATAAAACAAAGAAAAAAACAGACCTGAATTGCAATTCTGGCTCAACTTACAAGATCCCTGCCTACCAGGCCTTACCAAGTCCTTAGCTAGAGAGCAAAAAGTCTTGTTCTTGCTTCTCGTCCCCAGAGAAGCAGGCACCAGCTTGATTTGTTGCATGTGTCAGAGCAGCATGTGGAGGATCCTTTCTGTGTGCTCTCGCCCAGTCTCTTAAGTATCCCTGGATGCATTCCTGGCATTCCTTGAGGGTGGGGTTCACTTAGGCATGGGCACTTTGGCTTGTCCTAGACTTGCCTCATCCATTGTCCTTATTGCTCAGTCCACAGGGAGGTGCTTGACTCCACCTCACAGGTATTTTGCAATACATTGTCTCAAATTAGTCAGTGTGAGATTTTTACAATCAATGAGTCTTATGCCCAATAATCAGCTTCTACAATTAATAACCTTATGCCCATATCCCCTTGCCTTGCCTGGCCACCATGATACTATACAAGGTTTTTTAAATATATATACATATACACACACTCAAAATTTAAAGGATTTTCTTTTTAAATTAAAAAACAAAACAAAACAACGGTGGGTTGTTTTTTTTAAGGTAGCAATACAATCCTTGCCATTTTTGTTTCTTTCAAGCATTGGTCAACTGCTGTCCTTGGTAATAGTAGTCAGCTGTCTTGAAATCACTGTTTGTTCAGGGCAGAATTATGTTCAGTGTGTTTTCATGCTGTCATTATTGCTGTTGCTGCTGTTGCACATTCTGCTATCCCTGTAAGATTTGCTATTTCCTCAGATGCTGATGGAAATACCTGTCCACTAGATGGCAACATAGGAACCCTGCTTCTTTTGGGAGGCTGAAGTAAGGCATTGCCCATCTGCTGCTGCCAAACCAGATGTTAATGCACGGATGTCATTCATTTCACTGCCTGAAATGATTCAACGCTTCTGCAGGGAGAGTTTGCTTCTGGAAATGGCAACTGACATGATCTTGCTGGGCTCCAAGCCAGCAGGACACAGGGAGTGAACACGCAGCTCAGCAAATGGAGAGTATTCCTTTGTGGCAGAGCTGCCTCCACGGAGACTGGGGGCACTATTGGCTTCAGTGAGAACACTCAACACATCCCACAAGTTTAGTAGCAACTCTTACTTTAAAAAAAAGTTATTTTAAACATGACATTTACTTTGCTTTTGCTTATCAGAGATTTTTGAAGCATGAGAGAATATCTATTTTTATTCTTCTCCTTTGCATACATTCTAGCCTGCTATTATAAGGTTGGTGTTTGAGCTCTGAGATTTTTGGTCTGGATTTTTATTGAAAGGAGGTTTGTGTGATCACTCTGTGGGCACCATCTGAAGTCAATGCTAAAACTCCCTTTGGTTTTAAGGGTGGAGGAGTATCCTCTCTCTGTGTGTATGTCCCCACCCCCTTAATACCTTGTGTTCCCACAGGCCAGTTTCAGACAGCTATGGAAGAGGGGCAGAGGGCCAAAAAGTAAGTAGGGGCCCAATATTTCATAACAATAGCTCCACCTAGTAGGGAAATACGCCCCCCCCCCTTAATAGCCAAAAATACCAATTAGTATTGGCCCCTCTATGTTCTTAGGAAACTAGGCTTCATTAGGTCAGATGCTTGCTGCATGGAACACCTTGTAGAGACCTGGGCTCAAACCAGCAGCCAGCCTGGGTGTTTCCGTCCTGCCAGTTGGTTCTGTGGCACCACTACAGCATTCTTGCTTGGCCCTACCTTCTCCCGCCATGGCTCTTTGATATCTACTGAACTCACCACCTCCCCTCCTTCTGATTGGCCTTCTGGTGGTTTCTAAGGCTGCCCAGTTCCCAGAGGAGGAGCAACATCTATCATCTCCCCCTAGCCTCCTGCGCTTGTTCCTGTGCCTGCTGCCATGGCCTTGTACCTGAACCTTTTGACTTACTCTTGCTCTTGGGAGAGAGTCCAAGGGGGTGTATTTGCAACCCCTGACTCCTGTCCTGCCCCATCATTTCTGAGGCATTCAGCCAGGGCCACACTGGAAATTAGTGGGCGTAAAGGGACTCCTGCACTCCCATCCCATGCCAGCCCGACCCCCCATAGGGGGTCATCCCTTAGAAAACACCAGAATCAAATCAATTTATTGTGACCAAGGCCTTTACAATTTCTATTTCACACCAGAATGTAATAGGGTGAAAACAGACATGACACTAACCACCCTTTAACCACCCTTGGTGGTCATTTATGCATGTTGCAGGGCTGCATAGGGCACCAATGCAGTCCTGCAACATGCATAAATAACCACCAAGGGTGGTTAAAGGGTGGTTAGTGTCATGTCTGTTTTCACCCATAGTGCTCTGTATGGCCATGTAGCCCTGCCCCTTATGGAGCATTAGGACAGGGCCACCGTGACACATAAGGCCAGAGTTCAAAAGAGCCCGGCTGCATTAGCCCTGGTGTGGACAAATAATAGCTTGGGGAAAATAATTCAAACTGTACGTACACAGTGCTGGGTACTAAGCTAGGAGTCACCACTCAGGAAAAGGATCTGGGCTTGGTTGTGGACAATACAATGAAATCCACAGCACAGTGCACGGCAGCAGTCAAAAAAGCAAACAGAATGTTAGGAATTATTCGGAAGGGGATAGAGAATAAAACTGAGGATGTCATAATGCCTCTATACAAATCAATAATGTGACCGCACCTTAAATATTGTGTGCAGTTCTGGTTGCCCCATCTCAAAAAAGACATAGCTGAACTAGAAAAGGTACAGAGAAGGGCAACAAAAATGATCAAGGGCATGGAAGGGCTCCCGTATGAGGAGAGACTTGGTAAAATCATGAGTGGGGTGGAACTAATAAACAAGGAGCAGTTATTTATCCTCTCAGCTAGTACTAGAACTAGGGGATGCTCCATGAAACTCATGGGTGGTAAGTTTAAAACAAATTTAAAAATATTTTTTCACTCAGCGTTGGGTTGTGGAATCTACTGCCAGAGGCTGTGGTATGGGCCAGTACTATAGCTGAGTTTAAAAGAGATTTGGACAAGTTTCTGGAAGATAGTTCCATTAGCAGCTATTAGCCAGACAGGATCAGGGAACATGACGGGAGCTGGGGGAAAACAACAGGGAATGGATCCTCCATTGTGACCTGTTGGGTCCTTCCCCCAAGCCAACGTGATTGGCCGCTGTCGGAGACAGGATGCTGGGCTTGATGGACCATTGGTCTGACCTGGTATGGCACTTCTTATGTTCTTATGGTGCAGTTAGGAGTGAGCCCAAACCTCTGGCCTGAGTAGAGCTCTAGTGGTGTGGCAATTCCACGCTCCCCTTCCTTGATAGGTGTGTGGTGTGGGAGAGCCCAGGAGAGAGGCATGGGTTTGTGATCAGTGTGTGGAACTCTGAACCAAGAACTACGCCTGTCTCTTATACACATCTAGATGTGTATAAGAGACAGGTTTAGAGCTGTTACCAGAGCAGAGCTCTAGGGGTGTGGCAATTCCACGCTCCCCTTCCTTGATAGGTGTGTGGTGTGGGAGAGCCCAGGAGAGAGGCATGGGTTTGTGATCAGTGTGTGGAACTCTGAACCAAGAGTTCCTCTGCTCCAGACTTAGTTCTGACAGTGCTGCACCCTGTAACCCAGAATCCCAGAGTCTAGGTTCCTAAAACTATTTTAGGTCAGGCAGAAGCAACCTGATTGTCAGAGGGAATGAGCAGCTGAAACATCTGCTGATGCCACCATACTAGGTACTAGGGTGGCCAGATATACAAATTTTAGAGGACACTTATGAGAAATACAGGTTGCAGGGCTGCATTGACTCCAATACAGCCCTGCAACCTGTATTTCTCTTAAGTGTCCTCTAACATTTGCATATTTGGTCACCCTACTAGGTAACCCAGGTTTGAAAAAAGTTAGCTTTAACCTACTTGGGTTAAATGTCGTCATTAATTCCTATGTACAGTGCAGGAATTCCTGTGAGGATGAATTAGTGATGGTTTTGAAGTGTAGCATATGCAGAGTGTAAAAGCTCACTCTCCAGAGACAAGTAAACTCTGAGAGCTCAGCTGGCTAGCGGTTTGTTTTTTTAAAAAAAACCTCCATCTTCAGTGCTGAGGCTGAGCCTTGGGCCTGAACGCTGAAGGTTGATGGGGGTCGAGGTGGGAGTAGGAAAACTCCTTCCCACATACAGTGTTGAGTCCTATTCACTGGGCTTGGGCTCAGTGTTGCAGATGGGGAGGGCTGGGGCTTTACTCTTCCCCTCCCCATCAATTGATTCCTACTTGCCTGAGAAAGGACCCTGTGAGGTCCGGAAGCTTGCACATTTCCACCAACAATAGTTGGTCCCATAGAAGATATCATTCAAACGACTTGGGCTGCTTTCACACATGACAAAAATGGGGTATTATAATTGCTTGAGATAACACCAGGTATTATCATTGCTGGAGTTTTGTAACGTGAGAATGCACTATTCTCCATTTATGCTGCGAGATCTTGGGTCATTGTAAGAGCTACCAAATGTGGCTTTTACAACAACCCGAGATCTCACAGCATAAAAGGTGAATAGTGCATTCACACATTACAAAAAATTGCAGAATTATAGTACCCGGTATTATCTCAAGTTATTATAATAGCCCATTTTGTAAGAAAAGGTGTGAAAGCAGCCTAAGTCTCCACCTCTGTCACTTGGGACCAACACAGCAACCACACTCTCTCTGCACCAGAACTTTGGGCTCACTCCCTTCCGCCTGCAGCACTGAGACAAAGCTGTTGGGTTGAGACCCAACGCTGCATGCAGTGCTCTCCCACTTTCTGTTGGTCTGCTAGGGGAAAGAAAGAGACACTCTGTGTAATACTGAGCCCAAAGGCTGGAACTCTCAGTGCTGCAGATGGTTGAGGGGTCTCCTATGCTCTTCTTCGCCGTCAGATGGTGAGCAGGGAGTAGGAGAGCCCGGCACGCAGCAAGGGGCTCTGGCTCAGCGCTGCATGCAGGGTTCTTCTAGTCCATGCTGGCCATCTGATGGGGGAGTAAGAGAGTCCCCTCTTGGGGCATGCTGCCCCAGGCAAGTTTGGACTCAGGTGCTGCAGACGGTGCTCCCTTACTGAATCATATGGTCAGCACAGCAGGGATTAGGAAAGTTCTCTCTTTCCACCCCTTCTTCACTGGTGAGTAGGTTTATATGCTGTGACAAGCAAATGTTTGTAACAGCCCTGATTATAAATCAGAACATGTTATTAAAGAATTAGGGAAGAAGAGGAAGTGACTGTAAAGAGAGTAGTTTCTACTTTTCCAGAAATTAGGAAGAGTGCATTCATTGAAGCTTTAAGATATTACACTTTCTTTATTGCCAGAAATTTGCAAGTCATGCAAAATGGAGCTACATGTGTTTTTTTGACCTTTACCTCAGCTGAACTTGAATGACTGGACTCTAAGCTTTGAGAGGCTGAGTAACTTGACTCTCCTTTTGACTCGCCAACAAATGTGTTCTCTCCTTTGCTGTTCATTAATATACAGCAGGATCTACAGGACTGAAAAACGATGGTCTTGCACAGTTCATCTGTTTTAGCATACTTTAAGGTAAGGAATGTGTGTGTAGTTTTCCCCTGTCTGCTCTAAGCTATAATTGCAACATTGAAATTATTGCTGTGATCCACAGGCCACTCACTCTGGCCCTGTGAGCTTTAGTGGGACTACTCTGGAACAAAGCATGGCTCAGAAGAACCCTGCATGCATCGGCGGTCAAAAAACAAACAGAATGTTAGGAATAATTTGGAAAGGGATAGAGATTAAAAGTTAAAATATTGTAATGCCTCTATATAGATCTATGGTGCGACCACACCTAATGTTGTGTGCAGTTCTGGTCGGCCCCATCTCAAAAAAGACATAATAGAACTAGAAAAGGTACAGAGAACGGCAACAAAAATGATCACGGGTATGGAACAGCTCCCCTATAAAGAGAGGATGGCTAGGTTGGGGCTCTTCAGCTTGGAAAAGAGACAACTGAGAAGGGATATGATCGAAGTTTATAAAATCATGAATGGTGTGGAACACGTAAATAGAGAGCAGTTATTTACCATCTCTAACATTACTAGAACAAGTGGATACTCCGTGAAATTAACTGGCAGCAGATTTAAAACAAATAAGAGAAAGTATTTTTCACTCAGTGCACAATTTTAAAAAGGGATTGGATAAGTTCTTGCAGGATAGGTCCATTAATGACTATTAGTTGAGTAGGTTTTGGGGATGTAACCTCTTGCTGTTGGGAACAGGAAATGAATTGCCCATTGTGATCTGTTAGGTACTTCTCCCAGGAGACAGGGATTGGCCACTGTTGGAAACAAGATGCTGGGCTTGATGGACCATTGATCTGACCCAGTACGGTACTACTTATGTTCTTAATTGATTTTGTGGATCACAACATTCAGTAGTTAATACAGTTGTGATCACACTTGTATCAGCAAAGCTCTGTGGGATTTGCCAGTGCAAATGCATTTATGTATCATCAATTATATATTTGCAAAGTAAAGATGTACAATCTCACATATTGTGCTTGCTTACGACTTAAGTTCCACGCACCCACACTCTGCCTTGGTCTTTCAGCCCCAACCCTCTTCCTCTGCAGGTTGGGGGCAACTTTGAAGCTGGGGATACAAGGTGCCCCTTGACCTCCTGCTTTCTGTATATATTTTTATTTGTGTTAGGGAGAGTGGGATACGTGAGTCCTTGAAGCTTCTATCTGAGGGGGAAAATGTTGATGGTTGTGAGATGTGTACAGGGAGATGAGAGTGGAGGAAGTGTCTGTATCCTCAGGGGGCAGTGGGTGCTGGAAGAGTGTTTGTGGGGGGGAAAGACTGAGAAATGGGTGATATATTTGCATGGATGAGGGTGGGGGACAACTAGGGGTGAGGGGAAGTGCATGAATCACCAGTGAACAGACAGGTGCTGGGAACGGCATATATTTAGTGACAAGCTGGAATGATTGATGATTTGTATCAATGGACAAGGTTGGAAGGTGATCAGGGGTGGGGAGCAGTGTTCTTATGGAACGGAGTACCTAGGTGTTGGGGGGGGTTATATATGGGGGGAGAAGGAGGAGAGATGGGTGATGTGTACTCAGGTAGAAGGTTTGGGAGACAGCCAGAAGCTGGGATAAAGGGTATGTATATTTTTTGTATGTTGTTTCAGTTGAGTTGGGAACAATGGGACATCAAACAAAGTACTGCAGGAGGAGGTATATGGGGGGGGGGGAACAAGGTTGATGGCTACAGGATGTCTACTGCCAGAGATGTATGGGTACACGTAGGGGTGAGGAGCACTGTGTGTATTGGTAACAGGCAGCCAAATGCTAGCAGGATATATATAGAGGGAGAAAGCTCAGGCTGTTTTTTTAATACGAATGGCCAATTTAGCGGATTTTAAAAATCTGCTTTAGAAACCAATTCCAAAAATCTGTAACTTTTTGGTTTTTCATTGCTTTATTTTATTTATTTTGTTTTATTACAATATTTTTACCCCGCCTCTGCAACTTATAGTAGTTCAAGGCGGCTTACAAGTATAAAATATTTTTTAAAAATACAACTATAAAAACCAATAAATAATCACTAAATGATCAAGCAAATATCAAAAGGGGGTGGCACAGAATCAAAACAAAAACCCCTTGCCTCCCCTTCCATCCCATCAACCTCTCCAAAGACCTGGCGGAACAGCCAAGTCTTACAATAATGATGAAAAGAGGAGAAGTCTGTGCATGCAATTTGCACAGGTTGTACCCCTTACCCAAGTGAGCCTCTCTACAACATTTCAGAATGATAGCATAAAGCAACTCAATTTTATAAGCCGTAGAAGTTTAATAGTTTTAACAGCGTGCTTCTTGCCTTAATTATAGAGGCACTCCCACCCCTCTATAATAAAATAAGAGAAGTCTGAAAACTCTGCACTGAAGTTTATATAATGGAGCATAATATTTCCATTTTCAGTGTGTGCACTAGGGTTGAATTTGCAGGGCTAATATGTGACCCACAATATAAGGAAGGTCACAAGAAATCTGCAAAAAATATTTAGTTTTTGCCATTATTTGCCTTCCCCCCCACTTGTAGCTAAGCACGTGCACCTGCAACTTCTCAACTTCATGAATGTATCCCTGTCTCTCCTAATGCTCCCGTCTTCCTTGCCTATTCTAGATTGAAAGCCCACCCTAAGGCAGAGACTTCTCCCTAATTACGACTGTTTAGTGCCAGGCACATTCCTGGTACGGCATAAATAATAAATAAATCCCACTTCAGTGAATGTGACTCATGTCTGTACAAGTGCTAGGACTGTCTGCTTAGAGGATTCTACTGGGAATGTGACTAGTGTTAGCATAGAGCCATTAGGGTTTGTTCTTATTCTCATAAGCAAGGGTAATTATTTCAGAGGCGTTACTCTGGAGTAACTACCTCCCTGAGCCAGGCAGAGTTGTTTGCCTCACACACAAATGAGGAAGTACTGAGGGTTGTAGGGAAAGCAGAGGGCTAAACAGCTTAGGGTAATAATGTCTATCCAGAACAGATGAGCAAGCCTCATGGAGTAGGTAGGATTTCTGTTTCCCAATTTAACCCCACTTTGTTGGAGAGGTAAGTATCTCCTCCTCACTTTAACCTCCCTGCTTGTGGGAACACAGGAGAGTTTAAAGTGAATTAGGAAATACGTATGTCCCAAAAGTGATTGGGAGAACAAACCCTAATGGTAGCAATGAGGTTAATTTACAGTTACTTTGTCAGTGTTTGCATTGTGAGGAAATATACTTGAGCAAGGCATGGTCTGCATGCCGAACCTGGACTGTGTATGAATGTAGTTCAGATGCAGTGCTGTACATGGTATGATTACCAAATAGCATTCAGCATTCTTTCAGCTGACATTACTGTTTACAATTATATTCAGACTTGGAAAACCATATGGCATAACAAAGCTTTGAGTGTGGGGGACTGCATGGTTAACTTTTAATGAAGAAGCATGAAAAAAATAGGAAACCTCTTTAAAGAAAATCCCTCGACCTTCTACAAAAAGGCAAAAATCTGCAGATTTCTTTTGACCTTGCTTGTATTTCAGGTCATATTACCAGCAATAGCTGAGATACATGAATCCCATTAATGTGAGCACTGAGGTGCAAAACTGAAAGCAAGAAGCTTAATTGTTAAGATACCACTGTAGAATATGCCAAAAGGGTCAGGTGACTTGAGCTGGCTCGGCTCTCTGGTCAGCAGAGGTCATGCTTTTGGAATTTGGCACAGAACTGTTCTGTCATGTGCTACTCAGGGAATAGTTCAGGCATTTAAAACCTGATTGTGAAATGCTGGGAAAAAAGTCTGCTCCTTATGGTTGAGTATTACTGTATAATGCCTGATTTTAAAGATATATCATTTAAGTGCCAAATCCTTCTGTTAATTTCTGAGGCATTTTCTCAAATTTCTTACTGTATAAAAAATAAATAAAATAAATGAACAACTAAACCATCAAAGATCCTGTTTTGAAAATTTGTGTGTGGGATGTGTGGGGGTCTTGTTATGTTTATGGAAAGTTAGGTGGGTCATAGGATGATTTCAGAAGTTATGGGTCTCCCTTTTAACACAGTCAGTCCCCTGTGGTGGAGGAGGACCCGTAACGTCTAAAGGGGTTCCCGCCAGATGTTCACCCCAGTGAACCTCCAGTGGGAATCAGATTAACCGTGGTTCCGGAGGTGAGGCCGGCCTCCCCTACAGAATCGTGGTTAACGCAACCACGCTCCTGGATCGGCGGAAGGTAATGTCTGTTACCTCCACCGGCTCAGATCGTGACCCAGACCATGCTGCGGGATTGGGCACAGCAGCCGGATTGGCCGCTGTGCCTGCCTGTCTCCCAGAGGGCGGGCGG
>QEPC01002071.1:1039160-1069439 GCA_003113815.1 Sphenodon punctatus | reverse complement strand
ATCTCCTCTGTAGTTTCGGGCTGGTTCTAGTGTCGCTTTGCCCCTCTGCTTGCAATGCCAGAAAGAGGCAAGAGCTCCTCCTTCCTAAAAGTCTGAAGAGTCTCCACAGGCGATGCAGGGGCTTGGAAGTAAATGATTCTCTTTAGGAAGGAAAATGCATGTCACCTTTCCCCGCGCGGGGGAGGGGAGAGCTGCTACTCTTCCTCCTCCTCCTCCTCCAGCTTTTGTTATAAACCCGGTCTGTGTGAACATGGGTGGAGTGCGGGCACTTAACCCCCAAAACAAGGTCTTTGTGGCCTTTTTGGGTTTTTTAAAACCATTTTTTCTATGGAAAAATTGCCTGTAGCTATTCTATAGTCACTTCCCTTAAGGTTTCTGATGCAACTGTTGGGCTCTGATGCATTTCAACAAGCTGTGTTAATTCAGTAGAATTGCCCTGTACTTTTGTTAAGTATTCCCACAAACTGGGCACTAAACAAGAGTTACTCAAGAGTATGAGGAGAAGTGTGTACTCTTGAAAATCAGGAGTATATACTCCCCTTAAGTTTGTATTTCAAAATAATAGTTTATATGAACATTTGTCAATGAGAGACGGTAGTGACCTCAGTTCAGTGAGCCTTACATCTTGGCTGAAAGCAAACTTGGCACAGCGCTACCTTGGCTTACTCTGGTCACCTGACCACTACCAAAGTAGGAGTAATTACTTCAGTTTAATTAAATAAAAAGTTACTTTGTTGAGAATGTGGCCTGAGAAACAAAGCTTTCTTTCCCTTCTGTAAGGGGAAACCTTGAGATAGTGGTGTTCACTATGGCTGAACTTTTGTAGGTGTGCTATGGTTACCATGATCCATACAGCAACAGTGGTCCATATTCCCTTCCTCTGTTGCCTCGTGACTGTAGTTACAAGACTGGAGGGATTATATTTGTTTTTGGGACAAGAGTTGTAAAAACAGGTTGACGGACACTGCGTTCATTACCTAGCCTTCCTCTCAAAAGGGTTCAGCTGAGCTTTGTTGTGAAAACTTTCTGAAATGGTTGTGCTGCTCCTGCTCTGAGTGCCAAAAGGCTGGTGGTGTTCATGCTTGTTCTAGCATCAGTTAGCCTATGCTGTTCTTTTGAGATTTTTAAGAGACCGAAGAAAGGAATATTATCTTTGCATTGTGCACATTAATAAATTGAAAAGTGCAGGCATATATGCCTGCCAAATTTGACACAATTTATCACAGAAAAAGTCTTAGTGCTCAAATTGCTTCTAGCTGCAGCACTGCTGTGATTGGATTTTTTGTGTACAGACTCAAAAGGAAAAATAAAATAAAGAACATTGGAGGAACCATAAAGGGGGTGGTGTATTTCTGTGTGGGGCTGCCTGCATTTGGCTCGGTGGTTGTTCTTGATTCTTGCCTGAAGAAGAGCTTGTTTCCCCTTCAGGAGCTGAAGAAAGGTAGTAGGTGGGTTCTGCCCCATACAAACTAGACCCATGCCCTCTGGCTGGTGAAAGCCAATTGGGAGATGCGGTGCCCATTATTGCTTGGTACTGTCAAGGGAAGGGTTCTAGATTGCCTAGGAGGAGACCGTTCTTAATCCTCTTATCAAGAAGTGATCTCTTGACTGGGGTATGCTAATTACTCTGTTTCTAACCTTCCGCTTTCGGGGAAGATAGTAGAGAAAGCTGTGGAAACAGCTTCAGCACCACTTTGAGATCTTGGGGTTTGTGACTGATTCCAGTCCAGATTCAGGTGGCTT
Organism: Sphenodon punctatus; assembly: GCA_003113815.1. Classification (NCBI taxonomy): domain Eukaryota; kingdom Metazoa; phylum Chordata; class Lepidosauria; order Sphenodontia; family Sphenodontidae; genus Sphenodon; species Sphenodon punctatus. The sequence goes on along the minus strand of QEPC01002071.1, from coordinate 1,067,696 downwards.
CATAGAACCAAAACCTTTAACTGCTAGGAGGTCATTCAATACAATGAAAAAGGTCATCTGTCATTGCTGACAACGTTAGACGTGTTGGCAACCTTTGACACTTGGTGCCACATTGTGGGGCCAAGGTGAACTGGTTCTGCTTATTTGTCAGGGAGGTTGCTGCAGGTAGCTATGGGAGATTACTAATTGTTCGCTTGCAACCTTCCCTGTTGGGTCCCACAGGTTTCTATTCTGTTGCCTCTTGTTCAGTGTGCATTTGAAGCCGCTGGGAGAATTGGTTAGAGGATGTGATCAGAGTTACCAGTATGTTGAGGATACTCAGCTTTACATCTTTATTTCCAGCCCATCCTTGTCTGTCTTGCAGCTGCCAACTAACCTCCAATTAGTTTGGAAATGTTGGCCTTTCCTTTAATGCCAGCCTCTGCCATTCATCGCCAGCGACTTGATTACTGTGATTTTATATGCAGGGCTTCCTTTGAGACTGGTTTGATTGCAGCTGGTGCAGAATGTGATGGCTCATTTGCTGTGTGGTATTTCACCTTGTTAACATAATCTCGCCTGCTTTCTGTGAGCTACGCTGTCTGCACAGGACTCATTTCTGGTTCCATAGGTTGAATGTTAAACTTATTTGGTGAAGAGAGAAGTGTAATTAGTCTTGTGTTATCATCCCAGTAAGGTTAATAGCAAGTATGTGTTTTGCCGTTCACGGGGTGTTTTAAACAAGATGGAGGGTGGGTGGGTCTGTGGTTGGTGTGTGGGGTGGGTGCGTGGGTATCCTGTGTGTGGGAACGCTTCAAACAAGTGGCCTTTGCCTGAATAGCCGTCCTGTCCGCGCACTGCCCACCCCATCCCCGCATGGGGCACTCCTGATTTTCCTGGAGTGCCCTGTGCATGGACTGAGTGGGCAATGTTTGGGTCACAGGAGCGTGCACCACAGTGCACCGTATTCAAATGAGACCTTCCCAACGTGGATGGTGAGTGTCCATGCATGGGGGTTAAGTTTTTTTGTACATGAGTAAGACAATGCTGTATTTTATATTTGCTATACACTTGGAAAACTGTTACTAGAGCTATGAGAATTGGAAAACTACTCTTTATTTTTTAAAGTGGGGGACATAGTCAGCTCTAGAATTCTGATGTTCCAGATGTGCAGGGTCCCAATTCTCAAGTTTATACTTATTTGTTTAATCATGAAATAACTGTCTTCAAGCTGTGATGTGCCATGAAAGAAGCAATTTTTACTAGCCGTAACTTTTATCAATATCCTTGTATGTTAAATAATTGCTATTCTTCCTTGAAAAACGAATCCCTTCTGCACTCAGTGCAGTTTCCTTCACGCTTTGTGAACTACAGCAGGAGTGGGAAACCTCAGGTCTGGGGGCTAAATGCATCCCTTTTATTTGGCCCCTTTCCAGCTCCTGAATGCGGTTCCTACTCTCTAGCGCTGGAAAAACTAAGCTCTGGGTGAGGGGACAGTGTGCAAGGATAGGGGACAGCTTCTTGGCACAGATTCATGAACTAGATGCTCCTTTTAGTGAACTCCCTAAGCACCCCCACCCCAATTTCTGCACAGCCCTCAGAACTTGTATTAATTTTCAAAGTGACCCCTGGAGGGAAAGGATTTCCCACCCCTGAACTTACAGCAGCTCTGTTGTGAGCAAGGTTAGCCAACTGGATTACGATGTTGGTTAAGCACCAGTTGCAAGTGCTCCAATAGTTTTTAAACCTCTTTCACTTTGAATATTGGGGGGGGGGGGGAAATGTCAAACTTATTTCTGTTAAGTTCCTACTCTAGTGTTTTGCAGTCAAAGTTTTGGTAGTACAAACATATGCAGAATGACCCGACCTTAAACACACCTTCTTGGAGAGCATTGTTACTTGGCTTGGCCATTTACCAGGGAGAGGGAGATTGTTTGGATTTTTTAAATCAACTTTACAAAGCAGTTTTAATTGACAGTGCACTTGACTATTTAAAAGACTAAATTTAATAGATGTATTGTAATTTATATCTGTTCCTTTTTTCACTCTTGTTTGTCTTAAAGGACAAACAAATTAGAAATAGTTATAGCAATCCCAAACTCAGAAGTGCCATATTGTATTTGTATTCATAGCTTTGCTAAAAGTCAGTAAGCTACCACCTTTTTGCACTTCAGAGAGAGGAAGCATCCAGAAGAATGGCAGGTCTGAACTGGAAGCCATTTGTTTATGGAGGTTTGGCTTCAGTCACTGCTGAGTGTGGTAAGTATTCCATCTTTTAAAAATGCTTGCATGTGCTTTTCTACTTCAGAAGCTTTTTGGTTTCAGTCCACTTCAGATATGTGCATGAACTGTGTGTAACTGCTTCTGTAGAATACTAACATCTGGAATTGTTTATAGTGGATAATTGAAATGTAAAGATCGTAGCTTTTAGTCTGAAAAGTGTGTTCGATAGTGAGAGCAACAGTAGCTCCGCTGAGTGCTTAATTAAAAATGTTTTTTATTTTTTTAAAAATGAGGAATTGATAACCCAATACCCTTTTTGTAACTTTTCTTTATATTGTAATGAGAAAACTAAAGTACTTTGCAAACTTAATGGCTTTAAAATCTGGGAACACAATATTAACAGGCGTACTGATGACAGTGGCAGCTGGTGGACTATGCCACGTGTTACTATGGCATACACAATGATAGAAAAGGCACAGTGAATACAGATCTAAAGACTGCAAGATGGTGGTGGTGTGTAATAGTAAACAAAATGCAAAGCTCTGTGGGAAAATCAAAAAGAGGAAACCAGCAGTTGGTCTGTAGTCCAGGGGCTAGAAAAGAGAATTGGCAGGCCAAGGGTTTAAGTCTGTTTTAGGTAAAGGAACATTGTGTGTGAGATTTTTCTTTTAAAAATAAGTATTCACACTGGAGGGAAACCTTTTGCGTGCCAGAAGTGTGAGGAAAGCGTCAGGAAAACTTGGAGCACTCAGTACATACCAGACAATTCGCACGGGAGAGAAACGTTTTAATGTTCCCTTGCTGGGAACAGAAATGCTAGAAGGTGGTTATGCCCTCAGTACACACCAGAGAAGCCACTCTATAAATGCCTAACTTTGGTGAAAACCTCAGTGTGAGCCTCAGACTTGGTATGCATGAAAGAATCTGAACAATTCCTTCATTCTCATCCGGCACTTCAGTTGCAGTTGGAAGACAGGAGGGTATGAATAGTAGAGTTCACTTGGGAGAGGGCATGGAGCAGAATACTTGGGAAACCACATATAAGACTTTAGGCACTTGCCCACGTTACCACACCAGCGAATCTCCTGGCAGGAAAATCTCCCAGTGTGGGAATCTTACGGTGCGCTGTACACGTGGGCGCTTGTAATCAGCCACATCCTGCAGCTTTTTTTCTATCAATTAAAAAAATTGATAGAATTTCAATCGATTTAAAATCGATTTTCAATCGATTTTAAAAAAAAAAAAAAAAAAAGCTGTAGGATGCAGCTGACTACAAGCGTCCACGTGCACAGCGCACCGTAAGATCTGCCGGGAGATTTGGCGGTGTGGTAACATGGGCAAGTGGCCTTAAGTACTTAGCCACACTGACAGTGCTGCATTTCTAATCCCTTGCCCCAGACCAGTTCCTGCTCTCTTTCCCTTACGCCTATTTCCCTTATCAACACAGACCATTCCCTCACTTCTCACTCTTTACGTACTCTGTTCAAAAGTAACACTTAAATGTTTAACCCAGGGGCTACTTGCTTGCAAGGGCTGATGGTAACTTCACAGTAGGAAGAACAAAAATGTACCAGTGTGGGTCAGTCCCCAAAGCCAGCAGAACTCCAAACAGGTGAAATAGCTTACTTAAGGTACAATTCAAGCAGATATTTTCATATCTAGAAACTACAGGCAGTTAGAGGTCAGAATCCTGGGACATACTAAAATAAATGACCTAGAATGCCTCTTGGAAAGACCAACAAGCTACTAAAAAAACCTGTATCCATATATAAAAAAATACACAAAAATAAACCACCAATACACTAAGAATAAGAATATAACCACTCTTGCTCACCCAACGTTGAATAACACAAAGCATTCAGGGGTTTGTTGGATTCAGGGTGTTGTGAATGAATGTATCTGGCAACTGAAAAAACATGCAAATAACCATAATGTGTATTTATATAGAAGAATAAGTTACTTAAATGAAATAAACGTGATATGTATATGCATATGCAAGAATTACTTTTCCATGGTGCACAAATTTACAGACAGACAAAAACAAACCTTTAAAACCAAGAGTTTATGCCCCATGAACTGAAGGTGGTGTTTCCAAAGGTTAAAAAAATCACCTTCCAGCAGAGTTCATTGAGTAACTGTTGCCTCTGGCCTAAATTAAACAAACATGATGATGTTTATCCAAACCACTTACAAAAATTATATAATCACTAATTCAATTAGCTAGGAATACAGAAAATATAAACTCGGCTGTGTATAACCAAATTTTCTCCAAAAACATTCATGAGGAAAAAAAATAGACAATTAACACAAAAAAGCTGGTCTTCAAAAATCTGTAAGAAAATAAAATAAACTCATTCTTTAACCCACCCACCCCCCAAAACCCTACCTATATGGGGCATAATACTAGATTGAAGGGAAAAGTAAAACAAAGGAGGCAGAAGGAGACAGAAAACTCACCCATAAACAGCATGTAAAAAAGACTCTGGCTGACTGATTCTAAGAGAGAGCAGCTTCTGGAAACTCTGAATGCAAGACATGCTGCTCCATGGTCAGGTAACTTATATCAGCTGTAGGGAAAAATCACTAATGAAGTTCAGCTGTTGCTAACTAGCCAACACCAATTCATTACCTTATTAATCTCTCATTAAAGAAACCAGCCACAGTGTAGATCCTCATTTAAACCAAAGGGTACGACTGAGTTTAAAGATCCATTGTGTTTCTCTTTGTGAAAGACTCGCTTCTCTGTTTATACATTACTGGATAACTCTCTTTACAACCCAAAATGTGAAATCCATCACTCTGTCCAACAGATAGAAAATTATACAGGTTCTCTGATTGCTAATGTTACTCCTATGTTCCCCAATTCTGACTTTTAGTTTCCTTGTGGTCTTACCCACATATAATTTTTTACAGGGGCATTGAATGATATACACTACAACAGAAGAGGCACATGTTGTAAAATCTTTTAAAACAGGCTTTTTAACCACCACCTGGATTAATTTAAAAAATCCATTCTATTTGTTTCCTTACAGCTTATACCAGGGCCACACGGGAAGTGGCCCTTGCCTCTGCAAATTATCAACTTCTATACAGTTTTAATGTGACCTGTAACTTGTATTAATATTGACCTGTATAAGATAATCCTTATATGCCCTTCTTGCAAGCTCCAAGACCTAGAAACAAGAGGGGAAAAAATTGGGATCCTGAGATTCCCAGTAAAGTCAGATCAACAGGGCTACCATAACAAAAAAGAGCAGCACCATTTCCACCTTTCAGAAACACCTACACGTAGTTGCGGGAAAAGCAAGCGTTTTGCAGTTTTCACACTGCGTTGAAAAGATTGAATATAACAGATTGGCAAATAAATCCTTTGGAAACTTCAGTTCTGCCTGCATTTCCCTCTCCACTGCACTCAGTGAGTCCAGAAACTATACCAACCAATTTAATTAACATTCAGAGTTTTTTTTTAAAAAGTTCCATGTTGAGGGTCCTCTTGCAGCAAGGCCCAGTCACCCACCAACTTCAGACACAATGGCTGAATCCCCAAGCAGCAGTGGCTACTGTGAGCACTGACAGCCATCAGGATGAGGCTTCAGCAGCAGATCTTCAATACATATCTTGAGAAGACCTCACAGGAATTGCTTGAGGTGCTTTATTTATTTATTTATTTTATTGTATTGTATTTTTATGCCGCCCCCTCCTTCTCACGCATCTCAGGGCAGCTCACAACATAAAAACAATCCATTGATAAAACAATTAAAACCATAAAACATTAAAAGAACCCTGGCAGAGCAGCAGACCATCCCACATCTCACCCAACCCCCACCAGTCTCCCTCACTAAAGGCCTGGCAGAAGAGCCAGGTCTTACATTGTCTATGGAAAGAGGGGAGGTCTGAGGGCAGGCAGACCTCCAGCAGGAGGAGGTTCCACAGCTGTGGTGTGGCCACAGAGAACCCCCTCCTCATGGTTGACACCTGGAAAACCCAGGGGACCTCGAGGGTGCTCCCGGCCAACCGCAGAGGCTGATCCAGGACCCGGAGGGTGGGGCGGCCGTGCAGATAAGTGGGGCCAAGGCCCTTTAGGACTTTAAAGGTCAAAACCAATACCTTGAATTGAGCCGGGAAGACTATTGGCAGTTAGTGCAGAGAATGGAGCACTGATGTAATGTGCTCACAATGGCTTTTCCTCCTAAGGAGATGAGCCACTGCATTCTGCACCAGATGCAGTCTCCGGATCGTCACTAAGGGTTGCCCCACGTACAGCGTGTTACAGTAATCCAATCTCGAGGTAATTAAAGCATGGATGATAGTGGCAAGGTCTGTGTCTGAGACATACAGCTTTAAACTCCTGAAGTCTCTTTGCAAGGGTGCGTTTTTCAACCATGTTGCCAGGATGGCATTTGCAGAGGGTGTTAATGGAAGTGATGGCGGAGTGCCGCCATCACAACCCATGCCAGGAACCTGCCACCAACACGGTCTTGACTGCGTCGGGACAGCCAAAAAAGCGTGCTAGAGACTGGGCCATTGGGGAGGGCAGGGAACCGCTGAATGTGTGGCTGGCCGGCCCCGCCCCCACGCTGCACCCTGCCATGATGGGCAGCCGGCAGATCCGGGCTGGGTCACAACAAACGTTATAGCCCGCTTTACTTGCTTTGGCCCAGTCAGGCAGATGTTAGTCCGGGCTGTGATCCTGGAGATCTGATTGCAGCCTGGGTGTGCAACTGACACGCCCAGAAGCAATCCTGGGTGAACATCTGGTGGCGCACCAGCAAACGTGCTGGTATCTCACGGGCCACGGTGGGCCATGTCACAATTGTTAACACCCAGAGTCTCTATTTGGGACTCTAGAAATGTGATGGAGCATGATTACCACAAGGAAGGGATCAATCAGCCTAAAGTTCTGGTTTCAGGCAAACCTGTCACATTTATCATTCTAGAACAGGTTGGGGAATCTTTTTCCTCCCAGGGGCCTCTCTGAAAAGTAGTACAAGCTCTGGCGTGCTTAGAAGGGAGAGAGGGGTGAATGGGAACCCAAATGGGAGGGGGGTTAGAAGGGAGGGAAGGGGAGCTCAGACAGGAGGAGGGAGGAAATAGGGACTCACCTGGGAATACTTGGTGTCAGACAGCTTGGCTATAGAGGAGGGAGAAGGGAGCGTGACTCCAGGTCCTTCCTGCTTTTCTTTACTGTCGTTGGCTAGGGGTGCTAACTACAGACTGATCATCAGTCAGGGACGGTGGGTCCTTACAGCAGAAAGAGGCAGTGTCCTACCTCTCTCCCCCAGGCTCTCCAGCCCCTGCCCTAGATTGAACTGCCCAGCCAGCAACTTTCCCTATGTTTCACCAGTCCTGCAGGCGTAGTGCAGCCCAGGGGAGGCTGCTTCTTCCTTCTGCTGCTGCTGTCTGCTTAACCATGCAAGCAGGCTCATGCGCAGAAACACAGCACAGCCTTCTGTGCTTGTGCCTGGCCGCTCTCATTAAGGCAGTGTAGCAGTAGCAGGGGCTGGAGAGCCTGGGGGAGAGAGGTAGGACACTGCCCCTTTCTGCTGTAAGGACCCACCGTCCCTGACTGATGATGACATTAGGTGTGTGTTGTAGTGCTCTTCTGACTGAACAAACTTCAGCACAGGATTACAAGAGAGAACAGCAGACTGTTAAATGATGAATGGCGTGCTGCACTTACACTTGGTTAGATGGTAACCTTTCATGTGGCTGTTTATAGCAACCGAAGTGTCATAAAATTTGGTAGTGATTCTATTAGAGACTGATCAGCAGATGGGCGATTATAAGGGACACAGTGAAGAAGAAACATTCTCAAAGGTATTGAGAGAGTTTGTGCTGCTAATTAATAGATGTTATAAGTTTTTATTATTGTTAAATAAAAAGAGTGCATACAAAGTGTCTGAGCACAAAAAAAGCCTCCAAAGTTGTCGTCGTAAATTATACCTTTGTTTTCAGCTAAAAACTTGGAACAAAGCTACATTCTGGTAGCTCTTTATAAATTTGTGATGCTAAATTATTGTAATTCAGTACATTTTCTGTAAGTATGCTTAATAGATTCTTTTCTACTCATCTAGTACAGTACAGTCCATGTATGATGTAATTTTAAACCATGCCCATTTAGAACCCTACTAGCATCTTCAAATGAACAATAATGAAATCCCATAGTAACTAATGACATGATCAAGGATGTTCTTGTAGAAGCTCTCAGTATAACTGTTTTGACATACCGGCATCTGCTTACCTCTGTCTTTAACAATGAAAGACCTCTATCCTTAACAATTCCTGCAGTCTTATTTTTTTAATGGAAAAGGTTACTGATTCCAGTTTTTTACAGTACTATGATCCTACAGCCATGATCCACAAATGACTTGTTCCAGAGTAGTTCCATTGAAGTCTGTAGGGCTACTCAGGAGCAAGTGGCTTGTGGATTTCTGCCTGCAACTAATTATTGTGCATCCTCTCTACCTTTAAGTGTCTTCTAAAAAAAGTCTAGGATTTTGACTTAAATTTTTCTTATAAATGTTTGCTCTAAATAGAGTACTATTTTGTTGTTAAGCTAATAAGCCACTTTCTTCCTTAATATTAAGGTACTTTCCCAATTGATCTAACCAAAACACGCCTCCAAGTGCAAGGCCAAAAAAATGATGCCAAATACAAAGAAATCCGTTACCGAGGAATGCTGCATGCACTAGTGAGGATATGCAAAGAAGAAGGACTGAAAGCATTGTATTCTGGGTAAAAAAAAGTGTTTGTATTCCATGGAAAGATAATAAAAATGTAGTACAATTGTACTAGGCTAGGCATTCCAAATATTATTTTGGGAATTAGTAACACTTGGGATGTCGTCATATGTCACTGAAGTGAGTTGCTCAGCTCCCATTGACTAATGGTGGAGGATTGCAGCTTTTGAATGTTAGTTGCGATTTCTTTTTACGTACTCAAAAAGATTAACTGGTCCATAAATCCTATGATCATTTCAGTGTGTGACAGCAGAGCAGTATAATTCAGTTGATAGTTTACTGTGAAAAATGATTTGTAAGATCATAGCGTTACCATATCATTACAGTAGAGTGCACTGTAATGTGGATTTGTCAAAACTTCCATATCATTTACTGATGTTGCATAAGAATATTCATTCTAGTACTGTAACATTTATTTATATTAGCAGATCCCTTATATTGTTGGCTATGGTGAAAAATTAATCATGGCTGGCTCCATAAATTCCAACTTTTGTCAATAATTAAATTTGTATGGGGTTCACACAAGATGCTTGTAGATCTAATATTACTGTAAAGATGTGAATTTTGTGCCTTAAGTGAGAATGGGAATACAGTATTTCAGAAAACTGTACTTGTTGCAGTAGTAAAATAACTTACACAAAGTACATCATATATTGTCTTTTTGCAGACAATGTAAGACCTAGCTATTCTGCCAGGCTTTTGGTGAGGGAGATGGGTGAAGGGTGTGGGGAGGGTTTAGACTCTGCCATGGTATATATATTGTCTTGATGTCTATGATTATGTAAGCTGCCCTGAGCTGCAATAGCAGGAGCGGGCAGCCTAGAAATCTAAGAAAGTAAATAAATAACAGGTGCTCTGAAAATCTAGTTGAAACTTGCTTCTGTTCTGTTTTTTTTTTTTTTTTTAAAAATATCTTCTTGAGCAGAGCTGTCCAGCTGGTGGCCCACAGGCTGGATCTTGCCTGCAATAGGGTTTCATCTGGCGCATGACCGTAAACTTATAGGTTAAGAGACTTTTGTGCAATCTGTGGCCAAGAAGTTGGACAGTCCTGATCTCGAGAGAGAGAGAGAGAGAGAGAGAGAGAGAGTGTGTTTGGTTGTCATGTTGGTCCCAAATATGAGAGATGGAGACAAAGTAGTGGTGGTGGTTTTTTAATAGGACAAAAGATAATAAAAAACAAAAACTGTCATGAGATTAGGGATAACCCCACTTCTAGAGACTTATGCTTGTTTTTCAACATCAAATTAAGGAAAATTCCCTTTTATTGTATAAATCATTCTTCAGTTTGCAGAGTGAGCAATGCTCACAAAATCAGTACCAGTATTTCTTGTAGCAGTCTTTGACAGTTTTTGTCAGGCATCAGCAGGTGAGATTACTGCATTTCCTTTTTTTTTTTTTTTACCCTTCCATGCACTCCTGTCAGCAAAAACCTTCTCCCTATTGTTAACTTGGCCTATGATTATATAACTTCAAGTTGTTAACATAAACCTATCTTGTGCACATGAGTGAGAACTTGTCCCAACTTTAACATCTTGAAGAACCTGAATGTAGAAAGGCTTGGAAGCTTTGAATATAAATATCCTTTGTTTGCTGTCTTCATAGGATTGCCCCTGCAATGCTACGCCAGGCTTCATATGGAACCATCAAAATTGGAACTTACCAAAGCTTAAAGAGACTATTTATTGAGCGACCAGAAGGTGTGTGGATCTTTAGTTTAGGGTTACAATGCCACTTGTGTCTACTCTAAGGAGTTGTTGTTGTTATTATTATTAACAAACATTTATATAGCGCCAGCAGAGTTGTTTCCATTTCAGTCTTATTGTATCAATAAAATATCAGTTTTATACCATGTCTTTTATACAGCTTTCCTCAAATTAAAATAGGCACCTGGACTAAAAACTTTTATGAATATGTAGCATTTAGATAGTTCAAAATGAAGAAACTGCTATTTCACATTGAAGCAGATGAAGTACTGATTAGTGTTTGACTTCTTGATACCTTGCTACAGTATGGATGTATTATAAATGAATCTGTTAATTTTGTTTGTGTACTAGATGAAACCCTGATGATAAATGTACTATGCGGTATTCTTTCTGGGGTGATTTCATCATCTATTGCCAATCCAACAGATGTTCTGAAGGTAAAAACAATCTATACCCTGTCTCTATTCTTTGCATAGGTTGTTTTTGCTTCAAGGTGTAAACATAGGATGTTATTACCAGACATGCTAACAACACATTAGAGTTAAATATCCACTGAGCATCACATTTGGCTATGTAACATGGATCCTGCTATGCATGTACCATGGGTTGGGTTTTTTGAAATCATAGGGTTGGACAGTACGTAGTTGGTGTTTGCATGTAGCCACTGTTGTATGGGTAAGCACATTGCCCCGCTTCCAGTCTGTAGCGATCAGAGTACCCGTAGAAACATGATACCATTCAGGCACCAGCTAGTGGGAAGAGGGACAAGGAGGCTGGCCAGTGACTGCTGGAACATGTAACTGTGTAGGAGCAATTACTGGATTGGGATATGTTCTTGGTAGCTGCCCTAGTATTGTGGAGCTCCCTTCCCCTGGAGGTTCATCAAAGCCTGAGTGTTTTCTAGAGGCAATGTAAGGTTTTTCTTCTTGGCCAAGTATTTGGTAAGCAGGGATCTCTTGATATAACATTTTAATATCATGAAGTTCTTGACTTGAGGCTTCAGTTTCTCCAATCCAGGGCCCCAGTAAGCCCCTGTGTCCACTATTAGTTGCATTGGCCCGGAAAAGACCACCAGTATCTGTGATATGAAATGGTCATGAACTCTGGTTCTCTTTTGGATGTTCTCCATGCCCGCAGCTTGGGCTTCATTTTTGACACGCACCTCTCCTTTAAACCTTACATTGACTCTGTGGCCAAATCCTGCCGATTCGCTCTCCTCAACATTGCCCGCATTCGCCCCTTTCTATCTGTCTCCTCGGCCAAAATCCTTGTTCATGCCATGGTTATCTCTCGCCTCGACTACTGCAACCTCCTCCTTGCTGGCCTCCCTCGCTCCCACCTGTCCCCCCTTGTGGCGATCCAAAACTCTGCCGCCAAGGTCATTCACTCTGCCCGTCGCTTCGACCATGTGACGCCTCTCCTCCTCTCCCTTCACTGGCTCCCCCTTCCTGAACGTATCCTGTTCAAACTCCTGGTTTTCACGTTCAAATCGCTCCATGACCAAGCTCCCCCTTACCTCTCGGACCTAATCGCCCTACGCGCTCCTGCGCGCGCTCTCCGCTCTTCCGCTGTCCCCTCCCTCGCTCTCCCTCGCTTCTCCTGCTCGCCCAACCGCCTTCGTCCCTTCTCCCTCGCTGCCCCGCATGCCTGGAACTCCCTCCCTGCCGACATCCGCCTCGCCTCCTCCCTCCGCTCCTTCAAATCCCTCCTCAAGACCCACCTTTTCCATGCTGCCTTTCCCAATGCCCTCTAGTCTTTCCCCTTGCTCTTACTGTCAGCCCTCCTCTGCTGACTGCTGCTACCGACCACCTTGTAACCAAGCCAAGTACACGCACCTGAGACTTCGCATCCGCCTGAATGTTTGTTTGTCTTCTCCCATGTCTCTCCCACTGTCCCCTCTCCTTGTCTCCCCCTCCTTGTCTTTTAGATTGTAAGCCACAGGCAGGGACCGCATCTGACTGTATGTTCTGTACAGCGCCAGGTTGCAACTGGCGCTTTATAAATGTTTAATAATAATAATAATAATAATAATAATTAATCCAGCTGCTTAATGTGGATTTTTATGTTTTGATGATATGTTTGTTTGTCTATGTTGGCAATGACCTAAGGTCACGCAAATAAACAATTTTGATTTGATTTGGCAAGCAGGGATAGGCATTGGGGTAGGGATTTGTAGGGGATTTTGGGCTTTTATGCTGTAACCTGCCCTGTGCCTTAGGAGAAGGTTGGGATATAAACGTAAATATTGAAGTGATTTACGGATTGCCTTGGATTTATGTTGACTCTGGAAACATGCATAGCCTGCAGAAGAACAGGTGTGTACCATGTTCTGTACTAATTTTATTTTACAAACCTTTTTCTTGGAGAAAGGTCCAAGGAGATGATGAGGAGAGTTTGTAGTTAATATCCTAGGAAGGAGCAGATATTGCTGTGTGTCTAAGCATTCTTGACTGAGAGGAGAGGGGGAAAAAACCCACTGTAAATGTTGCTCTAGCTATTTGCAAGTACTTGACTTCCCCTGGAGGCTTGTTTTTAAGCCTGAGTATCTTCCAGAGGCAGTGCAAGACCTTTCTTCCTGGTCAAGCATTTGGCAGGCGGGAATAGCAGTTGGAAGGGATTCTTGAGGGGGGGGGGTATGGGGAGGTTTTTAGTGGATTTTTGTGTATTCTATACACTTCTGTTTTATAAGCCACCCTGAACCTGGGGGAAGAGTGGGGTATACATTTAAATAAATAAGCTCTGAACTAAGTCTGTTTTGAAAATGTCTTATAGCCTGTATTATTAATCTGGAAGTACTTTAAAGCATGAAATATATAAAGGTTGGTTGATCTACCACTAAAATACAGCCTTCTCTGGTTTGGAAAAAAGTGTTATAGTTCCTGAAAAAATGTGTAAGCCGGAACCTAAACAAGTCTAGCTTGGCAGCATTGTTTTAAAACAGTGTTCCAGCATGGTGTTCGGATGACTTTAGTAGATTGCCACCTAGAGAACAAGTGTACAACTTTAATATAAGAGGTAATTGTAAAGGTAAATTACAGGCTTGGTTTTGGAGTGACCATGAGTAGTAATCAAGCTATATGGGCTAAAAATGGGTTGTATGACATCCTGGGCTATCTGCCAAAATTAGGTGTATATATCCATTTGGCTATCACTGTTGGACAAATTTAATTTGCTTTAAGAAATCAGACTTCATTCTCAAAATTCCTAAAAGGTCAGGGCCTGCATTTTTCCTGGATGAAACCATGATCATATTGCTTTCTGTCTTAGGATGTTTCTGGTGAATACCCTGCTGTCGGTCTAATCTACGTGTGTCAGTGTGCCAATGCAAAAATAGCATTAGCCTCTAGTAGTTAAGAGTCGGACTAAGTGCTTGTTCAACTGGGTTCCAAAAATAGCGGCTACACTTGAGGGATAGAGAAGGGCAACAAAAATGATCAAGGGCATGGGATGGCTCGCCTAAGAAGAGAGGCTTGATAAGTTGGAGTTCTATCCTATCCCCTCTGTCGTCTCTTCTCTAAGCTGAAGAGGTTTATAAAATCATGAGTGGTGTGGAACACATAAATAGGGAGCAGTTATTTACACTCTGTAAGAGTACTAGAACAAGGAGACACTTAATGAAATTAATTAATTGAGGCACTCAATGACATTAATTGGTAGCAGGTTTAAAACAAACAAGAGAGAGTATTTTTTTCAGTCAGCACACAATTAACTTGTGGAACTTAGGGCCAGAGAAAGTGGTCATGGCCGGTAGTGTAGCTACCTTTTAAAAGGGACTGGATAAGTTCTTGGAGGATAGGTCCATTAATGACTATTAGCCAAGTAGGTTTTGGGAATGTAACCTCTTACTGTTGGGGGACTAGAACAGGGAATGGATCGCCCATGTACCTGTTGAGTACTTCTCCCAAGAGAAAGATTGGCCACGGTCTGAGACAGGATGCTGGACTTGATGGACCATTGGTCTGACCCATTATGGCACTACTTATGTTCTTACGATAGCTGATGAAATACCACAAATGCAGTCAATCCGTATTTGTGGTGTCAAGCAGTCTAGCTTTCAAATCAGATATTTATTAATTGGTTTGGCTTCCGCCATCACCATATACCAGCAAATAAGAATCAAAAATACATTAAAATATAATACAACAAAAGTACAAAATTAAAAGCCTCCCGTTCATCAGTGTAATAACTTACCTTACAAAAGTAACATACAACCTATTTAAACATAAGGTAATTACAACAGTAAAACTGCAATGGGATCAACCGAAGGCTCTGCCTCGCCCTTCTCGGGGTTTACGTTCGGCAGATGTTAGCCCCTGAAAATTAAATGCAGTACCATTCAAAGGGGCTAACTTAAAAATAATTTCAGCACACAATAGCATATACTACTCCCATAGGTTCAGCCTAAGGAGCTGCCTTTCTCGTCTTGGGGTTTACATTCGGCAGGTGTTTAGCCCCTGAAATTAAATACTGTATCCTTAAAAGGCTAACTCAACAGCAGAAGAAGTCCCAATTAGGCGAAATACATATTAGCAGCACTTTACTCCATACCGCTAATACTGAAAAATACAGAGTAAATATTAGCAACACTAATCCCGTTTAAATGCCATATTGCCTTGCACATTGAAGTATAGATTAACAACATAGGCCTCAAGGATTAATACAAAATCATTCCACGCCAGAAAATTGTTACTGCAATTGAATCCTAGAGAAAGGTTTCCTAATCGCCGCCGCCTTAGCAAAAGCTGCCAGACTTCTAATGACCTTAATATCAAAGTGCTGACATAGCCAGATTAGTTTTTCTTTTTTTGATAACCACTGAACTTGAATTAAATGCGGGCAAGCAACTTTTCCCTAATAGCCATAAAGTCAGAACATTCCAAAACATAATGTATCCGATCCTCAATCACACCCAAGCCACAGGGACAAATTCTTAAGTTTCTTGAGATGCCCATTCTGCGGTACATTACCATAACAAATAGCATCTGCTCAAAACGAAACCTAGAAAGGCTTGTTTGAGAAGCCGGATGCAGATCTAATTTAAGATATTTGGCCAAACCCCTATCTGGACTCCAATGGACATACATTGGTGAGATTGAACTCGCTCAAATCATAGCCCATTCCTCCTGTAGCCTTATATCGTCAAGTCGCTGATAAAAGGCTGCCCTCTCTTGCAAGGAAAAGAGCCTTGTCTCTCTTTGTCCAAAATGAAAAGCCAGATAAAGTTCAGTACCATTATAATAGCTCTCAGCCAACTGGAATAATGGAAGGTACTTCGCATCAGGTCTCCAAGGTAGCACATTTTTGGTAGATGGTGAGGCTCAAACAACAACCTCTTAAACCAATACTGGATCATTCTCTTGGTAATTAGAGATTGTACAGAGCTCATTGCAGTTTCCACCCTCAAAAGGAAAACAGGCATAGATTGGGACAAACCTAAGAGGAACCTCAGAAATCTATTTTGTGAGACCTCAACCTCATTTCCTGCCCAATTCCCCCAAACCTCGACTCCATAAAGTAACTGTGGAATCACTTTTGCCTTGAATGCTTTGAGAGTGGCTGATACAGATCTCCTTCCATGCTTAGCATGGAATCTCTGAATTGCGACAGAAGACCAAGCCGCTTGTGATTTTATCATCCATCTAGTGCTGCTAATATGTATTTTATCAGGGCTGGTGGTGGTGATGTGAGTCACTTTGTGCGTGCGTGCGCGCACACAAACCAGTGACGATGTTCTGAGCCAGCTCGAAGAACCTTGTTTGAAGTAGCAACCTTCTGAAGGCTGCTACTTCAAACAAGGTTCTTCGAGCTGGCTCTGCACATGAGCCCTCGGTGCAATTTCTTTTTTCTTTTTTTTCCCGTCTGTTGGCCAGTCAGGGACACTCGGGCCGACTCCTGGGGCTGGAGGGGCATTGCCCCTGATTTCCTAGGGGGCGCACCGCCCCTGGGTCCACTGCGCTACGTCCAGCACGAAACCCAGGCTGTTCTTCCCTCAATATATTCTTCTTTTGCTCCCAATCAAGCATTTGCCACACGAGATATCTTCCAAATAACTTTGCTGCAATATCAATAAGAGATATTGGGCGATAAGAGCCTGGATTATTTTGTGGGCCCCTTTTATACACAGGAGCAATCAAATTCCCCTTCCTTGCAGCAGGAATGTTACCAGTTGTTGTTGTTATACAATTGAACCACCTAGTTAGACAGGGCACCCACCATTCCAAATTTGCCACAAAAAGATCTGGAGGCAAGCCATCAAATCTTAAGGCGTTACCTCTTTTCTGGATTTTAATCAGACATTCAACTTCAAACTCAGTTACACGTAAAGTAGCTTCCTGTATCTCTATAGAATTTTCCATCAAGGGATCAGGGAGAAGATCTTTAGATTCTACTGCTGAGTATTGCTCAAGATAATGTTTTACCCAGGATTCTGTGTGGATATTAGTATCTAGCATGAAATTTGAATTTGATGCCCCCACAAGTCTCCAAAACTTCTTATCTCCCTTTTCAATTGCTAAGTTTAATTCCTCCCAATGTCTATCCACATAGCCTTAGTTTTCTTTTTTAACAATACCTTATACGCCTTTTTGCACCCAACGTCTCATTAGTGCCTGTTTTCTGCATTTTGTGCAACTTACTACGCAGTTCCCTTTTCTTTACTCTGCACTCATCGTCAAACCAAGGTGCACCTAATGATTTCTTAGTATTAGAGGGGTCTCTAGTTTCTTTGCACAAGAGAGGGTTACGGTTAAGGCCCTCCATTATTTCTTGCATAATATTCAAAATAAACTCTGGCTCAGATGATTGCAAAATGGCCTCCCTTCTTTTAGCAAAAACATCCATCATCAGGGCCTCACTAATTTTAACTGCAAGGTTCACATCCCACTTTAATCACTTTTTAATTATGACCCAATCAGTTCCCATACAATAGGGGCTACCCAGATTATATAACTAATCCCATTTAATAGAGGCAGTCTCTCACTCTCCACCCTATCCAAGACAATAACATCAGATATAAGTTGCCCAACACTGAAGCTCAATCAGAAAATAATCAATAGTACTAGACCCCTTTGTAGAGTGATATGTCAAATTGCTAGATGTTGCTGATTCAAAATAATTAGAAACCTCAGGTTCAGGGTCAGCAATAATGCATATAACTGAGCACCAAAATCGTTAATGGCCAGGTCCAAAAAGTGAGGGGAAGGAATACCCCATATGTCATCGACAACAATTTAGTCTTCTTCTAACCAACCCAAGCCCCCCATACGAACATTGAAGTTTCCTGCTAATAACAAATTATCAGATAGGTGCCGAGCCATCAAATCTTCCAAAAAAGTTTGTAATTTATCCTAATTCTCCCTGGTCTTCTGACCTTTAATTGGTGGCAAATAAACATTAACCAAAATCCAAACAAAGTCATCCTGAGAGAAAATTCTAACAGGAAGAGCAATGTCGGAGCAGGGATCAAGTCCCTGTGTCTGATGGTATCAATCAGCAAACATTTTGAATGGCTTTTACTGACACTTGCATGCATTTAATTTAGAATACGATAGTAATGTAGTCTGATTTGATTAATCACTACTGCTGTTTGCAAATTGTTTTTTTATTTTATCTTCAAATAAACTCTAGATCAGAATGCAGGCACAAGGCAATATGATGCAAGGAGGAATGATAGGCAACTTTGTACACATCTATCAAAATGAAGGCACCAGAGGACTCTGGAAGGCAAGTTGTTAAAGTACTTCTCAGTTCAGACGCCACTTTCGTCTCCTTCAGATGTTTACAGGTAAATCTTGGAGCAAAATTTGCTTCAGGAGGATGAATTTGCAGTCATAAGAGGGATGGTTTCATTGGACCACATTTGATAGGTACTTTACATCTAAACTATTTTTGCATATAATTGAGCTGGGTACAAATAGTATATTTAAATAGTCACAGTAACACCCTTCTTTTGATAGGGAGTGTCTCTCACTGCTCAGAGGGCTGCCATTGTCGTTGGAGTGGAGCTACCAGTTTATGATCTCACTAAGAAGCACCTAATCATGTCTGGTCTCATGGGAGACACTGTGTATACTCACTTCCTGTAAGTTTGTAAAGACTTAAAGGCGTAAACTCGCTTAAAAACAACCTGAGTCTGGGACAGTCTCCTCCAGCTATAGGGGTTTTCCCAGTGTTTTCTCACTGCCACATCAGCAAATAGGATCTTGCTGACATTAGCTATGCTTCTTGATTTCTTTTTTTTTAATCTCCTATGCCTGTTGTCCTAGGTCACTGAGAACTGGTGTTAACTTTGCATAGGGCACAATAAGGGTTGCTAACAGAAGTGCAGTTTAATCTCATGCTTTCTATCTCAATGAAATGTTGATGCAAAGCTAGATTGCAAAAAGAGCACATTCTTATGCAGGACTGTGTTTTGCCTCTTATTGGTTCAGAAAGACCTTTGTTGAATGTTTTTCTTTTGTACTTTGTGCAGGTTCAGTGAAACGTGTTTTGAACTTCACTTTGTTCAGTCATTAGTTAGTGTGAGGGAACAGCCCTTTCGGGGTTATAGAATTTAATAGGACAATGCCATTATACATCGGGAGGGGAAAATCCATTTTAAACTATGGCCCAGTTTATTCCCTAATATTAATAAAGAGGTTTGACTCTTCCTGGTAACTTCCTGTGCCTAAAGCAGTCCACTCATTTGGTCTGTGCAGGCCTCCCTCTTTTCTCCCTTTAAACTTTTTAGCTGTTAGTTTTTCTGCCTTTTTCATCCTTTCTCTCCTTTTTCCTTCTCTACAGTGCAAACAAAATGCACTTCACTGTGAAGACCCACCAAGTTCGGAAGCTGTCACTACTATTCTATTGACTGAGCTGCTTTTAAACCTCTGCTCCTTTTTCACCTCTCCTAAAGGCAGAGTGGAAGAGACTGAGGGTGCAGCCACACGAGACACCCAGAGAGGCATGCCCTTCCCTGGGCAAACAAGCCACATGATGCAGTGGCTGTGCGTCCAGGGGGCACCAGATGTTCATCTTGCCCTGGGGTGAGATTAACATCTGTGGCGAGTCCCGGAGGAAATCCTGAGGATACGTTGAGGAGCAGCCTTACCCACCCCCGCCCCCAATGGGGAAAAGCTGCCCAGGGTGGAGCAAACCTATGTAGCCTGGTGTGCTTTGCCTCGCCGTGCTTGGGGCAACCCTGTGAGCGATGGGCACTAGCACCTGTCGTTTGCAGCCATGTCACAGCTGGGGCAGGAGTCCAGAGTCCCTGGGCTGCTGGCGGGTAAGGGGGAGCCCAAATGCGCATATGCATTTCTCACTATCCTGACAAACAGCTGATGGGGGGGGGGGGGCTAGAGGAGTGCCTGTGCCCACTCCTCTGTACCACCCTCCCCTGATCAGCAGTTTTTTGGGTTGGGGAGGTACCCCCCCCCCCCATCAGCTATGGATTGGGGGAGAGGGGAGCCTGGGAAGAAGGTATGCCCTCTTCCCTATTGGCTGCCAGGCGGGAGTGGGGTGGTGGCGGCTCTGCGATGTGCCCAGCTACCTACCGTCCCTCTGCTTATGTGCCCGTCTGAGCTGTTAAAGCCCACATCACTAACTGACCAATGTCAATCTCAAAAGCAGTCTCTTACTGTAATGAACTATTGTAATCTCTGAAATCTAGTTGAAAACTGTTTCTAGTTTTCTGCTACCTTTCTGAAAACCACTTGAAAACTAGCTCTTTTAACACAAGAGGAGAAGAGCTGTAAACCCCAATTCTAGTTTTTCTACTTCCTGAAAACACCAGGTTAGATATTTAAAAGTTGGATGAATTTAATCCTGGTTGCTACTCTGGCTATATTGGCTCCGCCTGCAGCACACTTTTTATTAGACAAATCAACTAACTGGAAAGAGTTGGGTTTAAATCAAAATGCAGTTAGTCTTTTAACCATAGTGGTACAAATAATTTGTTAGTTTACCATAAGAGGAAATGAGGTTTACTCTGCCTTTCCAGGCCATATTTGGTAATTGTGTCTAACCTTTCATTAGTTCAAGCTTCACATGTGGCTTAGCTGGAGCTCTTGCATCAAATCCAGTTGACGTTGTGAGAACACGCATGATGAATCAAAAGAACGTGCAAGACGGGATGCATTCAAACTACAAGGGTACTTTAGATGGTTTGTTACAGGTAAGTGCAAACTGTATAGTAGTAATTGAACACAATTTTATATGGGCTTTGGAGGCAGAACCTGGATTAGATATGTTCTTTGAACTGTAGGAAAAAATTGGTAGCTCTTGTAGAAAACCATTTTAGGTTTTTTTCCAAGGAAAGTTTGAGAAATAAGGAATATTTTACTTGTTTGTTTTTCTACACTTTGAACTTCAATCACACACCTCTCAACTCCTTGGATTCTTAAGGAGAAGATCTGCTTTCCTCATGCATAATAGTCTGACTCTCCCTAAAGCCAACTTTCTCAGTACTATTGGTTGAATATCTAATCATCTCAGGAATGTGAAGTGACTTGTTCAAATGGATTGGAATTGGTGCATGTAATCGAGCAGATAACCTTGGAGTTTAAATCCTGGATTGTAAGCTACTCAGGGCAGGGACCTAATTCTAATCACTACTGGTGTTCACAAGTGTTCAACTCAAGGCACGTTGCTTTTAAAATTATTATGTGCATGTCTGTTATAAATAATAAATGGCTCTTCTATTCCTGAAACAATTCTTGTTAGTGCTGCTTGAAATTTCCCATAGTTTTGGAAAAGTCCAAAGCATTTTAGAGAAAATCATGCAAAGCTTTCTGCTTTTTTGACTTCAGCTCTAGTTCTTTGCTCCAGGCTTTGTGGTATTACATATTTCTTTACTAGACATGCACTTCCTCACTGGCTTTAATGCTAAACTGAAATGAGCTTAATGTTGTGGTGTCTAATACAGGACAGTAAAAATCTTATTACTTAAAGCAGAATCTTGTTCAGTCTGTCATTGGATCCACATACTCGCCAATTGTTGATTTTAGTCAGATGCTCACTATCGGAAAAGTTCAGAATTCCCAGCATAGCTGGAAACTTGTAGGAGTGGAGTCAGATAATTTTTTAGTCTGTTTAAAGAAAATAACAGGCATTAATTAATAAGCAATGCATATATTTCTCTACCTGGATATACTGTGTTTGCAATGTTCTCAGTCTTAGCTGGATCAAACAAAAAGTTGATTGGTACTATGAATTGAAGTGGATCTTCCTCCACATGACCGCATAGTGTCTTGCAGCAGCATGCAGCATGTAAAGTACAAATTTCTCTTCAGATGATGAATTCTTCCAGTGAAAGTATGTTTTTGTGAAAATTACTTGATCATGGATAGGACTTATTAAAAACTGTTTTTCTTCATACAGACATGGAAGAATGAAGGTTTCTTTGCTTTATATAAAGGGTTCTGGCCAAACTGGCTGAGGCTTGGTCCTTGGAATATTATTGTATCCTTTCCAAAAGCATTAGAAAACCTATAATAAAGCTTTCTGTGGAGTGCTGTTAGGAGTTCATTCGGGACAGTCAAGTAGTGGGTTATGCATTATATAAATTATAAACATAGTTCACGAATAGCAGTCTTGCAGATCATACATTTTGACTGTTCCCTGCATAAAAGCCTGTTTAAAAATGGTCACGGGATCTTTTTGCACTTTTGCTTTTCTGCTGGATAGTGTACATTTTGCCATCTATTTATGCATCTGTTGTAGCAGGTCACAGATCATTATTTTCTGTGAGAGATGAAGAGGTAGTTGTCATCCCTCTCTTCAAGACTAGTCACAAATGCACCACCTACACAAACCAGGAGTTACAAGCAAGGCTCTCTGTTTGCCTCTAGTGAGTATAATTTGAGCTAGCAAATGGATTTTTACAGATCTGGGCCTACTTTTCTACTGTGAATCCTAAACTGGCAAGTAGATTTTTATGCCTGGCTAACAAGTTACTAGACAGCTTTACAGCCCTGGGCATAAGAGTTGGAGGCCACTCACCTAGTGTGATCCTTATCTTTGCCAGTTCTGTGTTATATATTTCTTAGATGCATAGAATAGAACAGAGGAAGGGAGAAATAGCTTTGGGAACGATTTCAGTCATGAGAGTGACCTATTCTGAAGCAAAATTTTCCTTTGCCTTTTGGGAACTAGAGAGCATTATAGCAACTGCTAGATGAGCAACCCATCATACTACGGTGTGCTTGCCTCTGGGTATTGCAAAGAGGGAATGGGAAGCCAAAGCTACAATCTCCATGTGGTTAATGCACTAGGTATTGTATATTATGTAAGAGGAAAAAATAAAGGTAGTTGGTTATCTTCCTTGACTAGCTACTTTAGTTCTTTGTGACTTATGAACAGCTGAAAAAACTTGACTTCTAACAGACGTTGGATCATGCAGTTCGTCAGAACTATGGTCACACAGAGTGTGAATTTCAGGACTTTTTCCGAAAATGCCCTTCAGCGATATATTTCCATCAGGTTCTGAAAAGTAGGAAAAAAGCAAGAGTGTTGTCACAAGAAATTTTATAAGAACATTTTTTAAAAAAAAGATCTTCTACTGTAGATGCTGTCATGATGCTTAGCTGATATTCCGGATGCTATGCACTAGTTGAGACTGAAACGAAGCTGTAAGAACCCAATAGCCATTTAAATGCTCTTGGATATCACTCATTGTATGACTTCTGGAGGACTCGGAGAGAGAAATGTGACATTTTTTCTAGATGGAGTCCTACTGGAAAAAAACCTAACAACTTTTCTCAGCAGGTAACCAGATGATGGTACAACTTCAATTTTCTGGTCAGTGCTCCCTGGACATGGGTTATTCATGTGCTTCTAAATGCCAGACTACATATATCCTCTCCTTAGATTTCTTTGCTTGTCTTCAAGTGTCAACACTAATGTTTTTGTGGTGGCTTCAAATCAGTTTTAAGCTCAGAAACTGACGTTGCATATTTTTACAGAATCCTTTTAGCCAGTGTTACAGAATACCACTGAGCTGCTGCTTAGCGCTCGTGGTAGAGATATTTTGCACTTAAAACACTCTGCCTCGTGTATGAAACTGGTTTTTTAAATATTGTTGCACTGAGATTAAGTACAGAATGAATCTCTTGAACCTATTTCTGGACTGAGTAGCCCATTTCTCCTGTCATAGAACATTTAAGTGCATGTATTTTATTTGGGGCAGTCTCATTCTTAACCAACATGACATGCAAAAGTTTGTGTCTGCTCTTGACACTTTCAAGCTGTTTAGCCATCAGTAAAAGGAAAATGTGTAACTTATTTACATTCAAGAGACTAAGATCTTTAGGCATTTCTAAAAATAATTGGAATAGGTGGATGGAAGTAAAAGATCCTTTTTTAAAAACAAACAAACAAGGTGTTCTGCACTTGCAGTACTGCAAAGAACTGCTTGAGGCAGTTACTGGCCATCATGCATCATCTGGTATTGAATTTGCAGTTGGAACAGTTTAGAATGCCAAAATCATTATTTGCAAATTTTGTACAGGGAGCGAAATGATGCGTCTGCTGCCTTCTGAAACAAGTTACAAAAAAGCTGTCCTCTTTACTAGTTGCCATGTTGGTCCCAAGAATGAAAGATCAAACCAAGGTAGTTAAGACGATATTTGACCAGTTTCTACTAAGAAATTCATATAAGCTTTTAAACTAGCTCTTCAGACAGGTAAAACTTTGTATCCTTAGAGGCAGAGCTAATGATTTTGGATGAGGCCACATGAGAAGTTAACCTACTGTGAGCAACTTCTGACCCAGGGTGGGCAACTGATAGACACGCGATTCAGCAGCTGGAGAAGGCCAGAGATGCAGCACGTAGTAACACTTACCCACAGTGGGGTAAGACTGCCTGAAGGGGGATAACAAGTCACCTCTTGTGTGGCTGGTCTCCTTGCTGTCCTGCCCTGTGGTGAGGTCTGCTGGCTCCATTAAGCAGAGGGCGTGTTCACCATTTCCCTGTGACCATGTCATGGCCGGGGGTGGGATAGTGGGCAGGCTTGGGGAGGGTGGGTCTGGCAGGGCCGGGTACCTGCACATGTGGCTGGTTCCTCAACCCAGGGTGGAGCGGGACTTCTGGCAACAGCCCACCCATACAGTTTTCCCACGTGTGGCCTGCTGTCCTCCCCAGCCCAAAGTGTCGTGGCTAAAATTGCCTGCCCTGAGGTGGGCAGGGGATTGGCCCCACCCTATCTTGTGTGACTTTACGCTTTTGTACAGCACAGAAGGTGTCAAAGTTAGTTGAATACTAGTTAGTGGGAGCTGACTGTTTAGGTAGGGTTTACTTGTTACACAAGTAAAAAGGGTTCTACTTGCTGTCATAAAGTAAGCCAATAGAAAATTGTGTTGTGGATTTAGGGGTTTTTGTTCAGTCACAGAGGAAGAAGTTTGAAAAAGATGAAGTGCAAGAAGGATGAATGCCTGCTTTGGACTTACTGCTGATAGTGGTACAGGGTCTCTGTCTGCATTGTTATGTGGGGGTGTGTGTGCATGTGGAAATGACTTAATCATAGTAGCTGTTTAACCATGCATTCCATTGAAAGTATTTATTGACGGTTTTCATATTCTTTCAGTGTTTAAAATGTCTTGTTCTTGAGACGCACAAAATAGGTTGCTGGCTTTTTTTTTTGTTTATTTTTTTAATGCACAAGCCACTTTGTTTCTGAAACAGCAAAGAGCTATTGTAAAAATATTTTCCAAAGGATTTTTGAATGTTAAGGGTAGAGATGCAGTTATTGTGTGTTCACTTTCCTGGATTCTTACACTTGTGTAAAAGTTTTTTGTAAAATTTTTGTACAGAATATAAATGGTTAAGTACACAATTTGTGACATCTGGTTAACTTATAATGCTTAATATGTAGAATTGCATGAGGAACAGTGACTTTCAATTTCCAGATTTAAAATCCAATGCTTTTTAATTGAGTTTTGTTCCGATTTAGAAAAGGAAAGTTGCTGCAACTACAAATTCTGCTGTATCTGTTCATCCGAACAAAAATGGGGTTGAAAGAATTACTACAGGAACACGGGTTGTCTCAGTGTTGTACCAGCAGCAAATATTGCTGGAGAAACCTAACCTGGATTAATTAATCTAACTTTCACATGCTTGCAAACAAAGGGCTCCATGTTGCAACGGTGTAGTGAAAAGCAATCAGTAGTAAATCTTTGGAGACCCCCACTGCTTAGCTTCAAAATCTGACCCCATCTGGGATTCATTTGTCTTGTGGAGAAATTGAAAACCCAGTAGCAATTGCAAGTGTTTGGAAAGCCTCACTGTGCTAGTGTCCATGTCCTCTTTCTGCTGACTGGGAAGAATACCAGGGATCCATAGTTGTTAAGCTTTTTCATGCCATAACTCCATGTTACAAGCAAAACTTTTGAGATTCTTCCCTCCCTTCCTTTAGGCATGAGAGAAACTCTGGGAGGTTGTGGAATCTCCTCTTCTGGTTGTTTTCCAGAAAAGAGTGGATAGGCATCTGTCCATGATTTTTTTAGTTAAAGGTATCCTGCCTCTCAAGGCAAGGAGGGGGATTGGTTTAGATGACGCTTGAGTTCCTTGCAGCTCCTTGGTTCTAGTGATTCTATGAAACACAGCACACTTAACCCTAACCAAGAATAAGAACTCCTCCTACAATCCCCCTAAAGTGGTCTATCTCAGATAATTGTGAAGGCACTAAAACCTACCAAGTAGCAATGACAATTGTTCAAGCAACTCATATTGGAGGAAAGTCTATGAAACATCCTCTTTTAAGCTGTTAAGTGTTTGAAATAGGCAGATATATATTTTACATGCAAATAGTACTGTTCGACATGCAATAGGGGTATAATAGCCCAACTCCTCCTTCTAGCAAGTTTAAGTTCACAAGCAGCAAGTGTCCATGAACAGTCCTGGATTTTTGAACTGGAGTGAGATGTTAAAGGGCATGATTTAACACTGTTTAAATTCTGCATAACATTGGATATGGTATGTAAATATATTTACGAGAATGATCATACTTGTGTTCTAGGTTGTAAAAAACCATTGAGTTACACAGAGGGACTAGAGTTTTAAAGCTTAAAGCTCATAGAATTGCATTTGTTTTTGTAATAGGCCATGTTAGGTGTATCCTTAAAATATTTATCATGTTTAGTTCCACCCAACTTGTTACTACTGCTAGTAGAATTCATATGCTACTGAAGTTATTTATTAAGGTTTATAGGCAGTCATCCTTTTCTCTCTACCTTATTTGAATGGGCAAAATGTCTTGTATTTAAGTATAATCAAATGCTTATGGGAAAAAAGTAAGATGCTTCTTTGTTTGGAGCAGAGCTAAAAACACACATTGACTTCCGTGTCAAAAGAAAGTTATTGCTGAAATAACTGTCAGGGTCATGTGTTGTACTAGCAAGTTTTCCTCTGAGTTAAATAAAATTTACAACTTCAATGGGTGCTTAGTCATTTTCTTTTCCACACTCAAAAGTACATTGGTAGATGCCTAGGAGTAAAGCCACACTGTCTTGGTGTCTAACTCAGCCTCTTCCTGATTAAGGGTGAGGCTTTGATAAGCTGTGAAATGGGACAGGACAAAGCAGGCCCATTGTGTAGCAGCTACTCTGAAAATCCACCAGGTAAAGGCTACCCCTATATTGCCTTCTGCCCCAGTGAGGACCATAAACCTGTTACTGCTTTTCAAGGGAGAGGAAGCAAGTTGAAATTTGCCAGTTAAGGGAGTAAGGGGAAGGAGGATAATGCCCTGAGTAATAGGGGCAAAGTCTTCAAGGGGCACAGGATCTGCCAGGAGTTGACTCTCTCATTGGGTGCTTTTAGACGGGCTGCCCTGGTGCTGGCTGCGTCAACCCGCTTCATCCTTGGGTGGCCTAACTGTTGTAAAGGTGCCCTGCCTAGATGAGCAGACCCAGAGCAGGCTGTGCCTGCACCAGGGTAGCCCCACTACTGGTGCTCGAACAACTTGGAGTACCACTGCTGACTGAGCAAGCTGGCCGAACCTGGGGCACCAGCCCATCTGATGCACAAACCCACGCTGCTGCTCCATTTCCAACTGACCTGGCCCGGGCAACACTATTTAGCATTACAGATGCTCTAGCCTGCAACTCTATGGTGTGTGTTCTGGGGTGGGGTGGAGGCACCGCGTCAGCCTAATCTGGAACTGGGTGAGGGTGGACTCCCAGAACAGCTCCGAGAGTGGGCAGTCACATCTGTCTGAAAACACCTGTTGTGGTGCACTAGCCTCTTACACTCAACTTCATAAACCGTCTCAACCCACCTATTTGGGATAGCTATAAGCCTGCCTGTTGATCACAGGCCAAGTTGGGTCATGGGGGCCCATCTTTAAAAGTTAAGAATCTGTTGGACATGACAATATAATTGCTACATGCTGTTTTTTTTTTTTTTTAAATATTTCTTTTTATTTTAACTTTAACAATATAATATCACATTCCAATGCTACATGCTGTTTTTGAAGGTTTCAATCACAAAAACCTTAACATGCATGTGAAGTAGTACATTAGGCAATTGTACTTGTATAACGTGTATCAGGGGCCAGGCCACTACTTTAGAGAGTGGTGCATTACAGAAGATGCATTATAGAACTTAGTGACTCAATAGTTAAGGATTAAGAAAAGCGCCGGTTTGTTTTCAAAGTGCTCGAACATTATAATGCATTCTTGGATTGCCTTGCAAATTGTATGCCTTGCTAGGCTTCAAGGTAGGATTAGTGGTTCAAATTTGGAGTCATTTGAGCAAGGGTTTTCAGACACAGCCCCTGAAAAATCATAAACCACTTAAGAATTTGCAGTGGTGGTAATGGGAAATGTTTTTAAGAGGTCTACCTTATTATTATTAATTATTATTATAAACATTTATATAGCACCAGCCATGTACCTGGTGCTGTACAGAACATAGAAATAGA
>QEPC01002071.1:1001314-1018277 GCA_003113815.1 Sphenodon punctatus | reverse complement strand
TGGGGCCTGATTCCATGCCTCACCATGCTGGACTGTTTTGGGTGGGACTGGGGGCTGCCAGGGCTTGCTTCTTCCTACCCCCAGGCTCTGTTGGGCAGGGTGGGGCTGCTAGACGGCGCCTCTTCCCCCCTACCCCCTTTCCCAACCTTGTAAATAAACGCACCTAGTAGTGGTGGCGGTAGCTTCATTCAGCACGCTCCTCGTGTCTTCTCCTAGCCACTTCCTGGCTCCTCCCAACACGGCATCCCAGAGTTGATGCAGCTGGATGACATCTGGGGCGTTGCTCTGGGAGGCCTTGTTGGGAGGGGCCAGGAAGTGGCTAGGAGGAGCTGCATGGGGAGCACGCTGAAAGGAGGTGGAGCTGCCACCGCCACTACTACTAGGTGTGTTTTATTTACCAGGCTGTGAAGGGGGGAGGGGAGGCAAGCCCTGGCAGCACCTCCCATCCGACGTAGCCTGGGGAAGGGGAGGGAAGGGGGAGCAAAGCCAAGCGAAGCTCTGAGGATTTATCTATCCCCCTTCCTCCATGGAATCTCCTGTCCTGCATCTCCCCAGCACAGGCTGGAAATTCTGCACTGGGGGAAGCTGGGCAGGAGATACTGTGGGGGGAGGGGGATTCTGCAGGAATCGTGGACCCACACTTCAGTCAGGAGCCTGGAAATACCCTATTTCTGAAGTTTTAGCAATGTTATGCAGGTTGAAACAGGCCTTAATAGCAGACTGAATCAGGTGTAAAAGAGAGGAATGAGTTGAAGATGAATCCCAGGCTATGAGCTGAAGAAGGTCCTTTCTGATTGATATTAATTTTCTATATTAGCCTTTGAAAATGGATGTCTTTATTCAGTTGTGAAAACCGAGCTAGTGACCCCTAAGTTTCAAGTCATTTTGTAACTTACAGCCTCTGTTAAACATTGGTTTGGATGTATACATTAACATTTTCCAGAAATAGTCATATAGGAAAACTGCAGTTAAAACTTGCTACGTATCGACTTATCATTGTGAATATGGAAAAACATTACTCTGTATTTAATTTTGGTTCTGTTTTCTAGACAGATGAGGGATTACTTGTCTGGATTTGAGGAGCAGTGCAGTGCTATATTGAATGATGTTAACAGTGCTCTTCAGCATCTGGAGTCACTGCAGAAGCAGTATCTCTTCGTGTCCACAAAAACAGGAACGCTGCATGAAGCCTGTGAACAGCTTTTGAAAGAGCAGGTAATTTTGGTAGGGTGGCTTTTAGAGAGTCCTCAACGGTGCCACGTTGGTATACCAACGGTGCCACGTTGGAGTTACATGTTCATAGAACAGGTAAGAGTCTGAGAAATGGGAACAGCATGTCATTCACCCACAGCTCCTTGCCAACCACATTGACATGCTAGCTCTAAGTAGGAGGATGTTTGGTTTATGTAGTCAGGCCTAGAAAACTTTGCCACTACCAGTATTTTTGCTTATTAGAATGTCTGCTTTCATGAAATGGGTCACCTCTCTGCTATAAACTGTACTGAGATCACTAACTCATGGTGCCTTATAGGAGTATTTGAATCAGTTGTTGAAACGTTAAAAAACGGTTACAGAACAGTTTATGTTCTGTAACTTAAAGCCATCCATTTAACACTGCACATCCTATAATTGTACAATGGGCTGCCTAATGTATCTCCTTTCAGTTTGCAATGAAAAGCAATCATAAGCATGTGGTGTAGTACTGACTTGAGTCTTCCCTACAATAAAAAATACTGTTCTAGACCCATCAAGGGAGAATGAGTCTCAAGCGCATAAGACCTTAGTGTTGCATCCATTCACACTGGAGAAACGTGACTTTGAGCATGGAAACTCTGATGAGCTCTCTTGGTCAAATGCTGTCGGTGATCTTGGTTTAGAGCAGGGGCGGGGAACTCGTGTATGGGCCAAATTATTTTGCCTCTTTCCAGTGTCTAGAATCTGGCCCATGGATCTATTACCTACCCTCAAGCACTGAAAGACAGCTCAGGAGAAGGCAGCAGAAATCAAGGCATGCACTCAAGGATGGGGAGGAGGATAGATCAATGGCATAGATCCATCATCTGGACCCTCCCTTCTTTCTCCCATCTTGAGCACACCCCTTAAGTACCCCTTCCCTTGATTCCTATCTGGCACATGAAGCTTAAACTAATTTCCCAAGTGGCCTGAAGTAGAGAGACCCCACTCTTCTCATTACTGATTTAGAAGAAGAATCCAAATAGCAAGACTCCCATCTGAACTCTGGTCTGCTGGAGCCCCATGATACAAATGATTTTCTCCTCTTACCTCCTTCTCCTCTTTCTGTTGGGTAGCTCTGCCGCTGGCCGATAGGAGGCAGATGAAAAACTTTTCTTCTTGCGCATGCGCACTACGAGCTACCCGTTCTGTTTGTTCATCTGCCTTTGGCCGGTAGGACGCACGTCGGCGCAGTTCCGTTTAACCTACCAAAAAAAAAAGAGAAAAGGGGGAAAACGTTCAGCGGGGGTAGGAAGCCTCTGTGTCCGAGGCTCAAGCGTACAACTCGCCAGAGCGGCAGAGCTCCGTTTTCAGGGGAAGCCCCACAGTTTAACCGTTCCCCCCCCCCGATGCTCCGGGGCGTGCGGCTGGGCCTGTGAGTGCTTGCAAGGCCGTTTTTTCTTCTAGATCTTTGTGGTGTTCTTTTTTTAAAAAAAAGATAAAACAAAGTGGGGTTCAGGGACAGCACGGCTGGGCCTTAGAGCTAACCCTCGGCCAAAAGAGAAAGTACAGAGGGCTAGACTTAACACAGGGCGGAGATAGCGCGGCTGGACTCTGTTCCTATCTCATTCAGCCCAGCGAACAGGGACAGCGCTGCTGGGCCCAGGGTTCTGCACCTAAAAGATAAGGTCAACTCAACAGAGGGAAGATGAGTGTGGGACTTGCCCCCATGGGGTCACTTCCACAAGCAGAGGCAGCCTCCTTGCAGCAAGACAGCCAGGAAACCCAGGTACGACTTGCCTCCCTAGAAAAATCCATGGGGGAGATTATGGTTGCCCTGGGTCAGCTAACTAAACCTTGGCCCAAAAGAAAGAGGCCCTCTACAAGCAGGCCCAGCAAAAAAATCCCCTAAGGCGGGAATCTTGGGGACTGCCAAAAGGAGGGCTAAAAGGCCACCAGAGGGCGTTGTTAGTACATTACTAGGCTCCTCTGAGGAAAGTGAGCAAGGGGACAAGGCTGCAGAGACTGCTCAAGCACTCTCTGATCAGGGTCAGGCGGAGTCTGAATTCTTCTCAGGCTCAGATCAGGAATTTTCTGAGTTAGAGCAGGGGGAGTGGACAGATCCACCCTCTGACCCCAAGGATAGGGAGAGGCAATTCCCTTGCAGTACAAGAATGAGCTGGTAGCTCATGTAGTAAAGACCCTCCAGCTCAAGGAGAAGTCCTCTAAGGAGGATTCATCAGATTCACAGGAGAAGGAGACTAGACAGTACATCCCCACGGTCCATGGTAGAGACCAGGGGCTCCTTCTGGACAAGGCCTTCAAGAGACTTGTCCTAGAAGAGTGGAAACGCGCAGACAAGGGTTTCAAGATGAATAGAACTCGGGACGCCTTATACTCCTTCTCCAGAAAGAAGGACCCCATGTTCAGAAACTCCAAAGTTGACCCGGGGGCGGCATCCCTCGCGAGACAGACAGTGTTCCCTACTGAAGGGGATTGTCACCCTAGAGATGCAACTGACAGAACAGTTGATGCAGCTCTCAAAAAAGCTTTGGAGGCCACATCTGCTTCTCTGAGGGTAGGCATAGCATCCTGAATGTATCTAGGGCCATGCTAGTCTGGATGCAAGAATTACAGGACCCAGAGATCTCTGAGAGTAAATCCCAGAGACTGAATTCCAGGATATGCATGGCAGCCGCCTTCCTTGCCGACGCGACCACTGACAATCTAACATGGTCGGCCAGGGCGGTGGCAAACAATATAGCAGCCAGGTGCAGAGTTTGGTTGCGATCTTGGGACGGAGACATAACCGCGAAGAACCTGCTCACAGCATCACCGCACAAAGGGTCTAAGTTATTTGGAGTGTACCTAGAGAAGGTTTTGGAGGAGGCCTCAAGCAAGGACAAGACAAAGACCCTACAACAATTGTCTGCTAAGAGGGGCTCCTTTCGGGGGCATTCCTTTAGTTTCAGGGGTTTTGGAGGCACCTCCAGGAGATTCCAGGCGTGTACTCAGAGAGGTTACACCCCCAACTTCTCCTTTAGGGGAAGGGGCTTCAGGACAGGGAGGTACAATAGACGCAGGTCTAGGGGCCCTCCCCCAGTCGGACAAGACAGGATGCTTGACTATGCCGATCCCCAGGTCGGGGGCAAGCTCCAGCAGTTCCACGAGGAATGGGCCCACTTGATCACAGACTCCTGGGTCTTCTCTTGCATGGAAAGGGGCTGCTCCATCGAGCTGGAGAGCACTCCCTCCCACAGATTCCTAATATCACCAAGATCAAAAGACGTGACAAAACATCTCGCAATGACCTCCGAAATCAAGAGGCTGGCAGCCGCCAGGGCCATAGAGAGAGTACCAACTGCCCCGCGACGCTCAGGTCTTTACTCAATACTATTTTTGGTTGCAAAAAAGACGGGCAAATGGAGAGCCATGTTGGACTTAAAGGCCCTGAATTGCCATGTGAGGAAGAGGAAGTTCAAGATGGAGACAGTAACATCCATTTGCCGCAGCATCTAGAGGGACGATTGGCTAGTGTCTCTGGACCTCTAGGAGGCATACCTCCATATCCCAATTCGGACTCCTCACAGAAAGTGGCTCCGCTTTGCGTACGACAACGACTACTGGCAATTCAGGGCCCTTCCATTCGGCGTGTCATCGGCTCCCAGGACTTTTACCAAGGTACTGATACCACTTGTGGCGAGCCTCCGGGCAGAAGGAATCCATATACACCCATATCTGGATGACCTGCTGATCCAGGCCCACACTCCAGACAAGACGCTGCAGGACCTCAACAAGATGATCGTCTACCTGAAACAGCACGGGTTCCTGATAAACAGGGAGAAAAGTCATCTCACCCCGACGAGGAGACTGGAACACCTGGGCACCATCATAGATACCAGCTCCAACCTCGCGCTGGTCCCCCAAGGCAGGAGTCAAAAGATCCGGACATTAGTAAGGATCCTCAAGACAAAGGAACGAATGAGGCTCAAGAGGCTGGCATCGCTGCTCGGACTGCTGATCTCGTGCACGGCCCAGGTGACGTGGGGCAGATTTCATCTACGTCCCTTGCAGAGGCTGCTAAGGCCTTTCCAACGCGAGCTCACCAGCAGACTAAATGCCTGGGTAGCCATACTAAGGCACTTAAAAAGATCCATGTCTTGGTGGTTAGATCCCACAACGTTCCAGGCGGGCGTACCGCTCACAGAGAGATGATAACGACAGGCACCAGCCTATCGGGCTGGGGAGCCCACACGACAACTCGATCCGTGCAGGGGGTTTGGTGTCAGAGGGACTCGCAACAACAAATCAATTAGCTAGAACTGACGGCCATACGTCTTGCCCTGCAACAACTGTTCCCCTCCGGAACCAGCTCCCACCTCTTGATATACAGCGACAATGTGATGGCGAAGGCGTACGTGAACCATTGGGGGGATCCAGATCACCACAGTTACATCGAGAGACAGTCAGGCTGCTCACATGGGCACAATCTCACACGACTTCTCTGAAGGCCCTCCACATCAAGGGGCAAGACAACATAAGAGCAGATTGGCTGAGCCGCCAAGTCCTGCAGCCCCACGAGTGGACCCTCAACAGATCAGTCTTCCAGGACATAGTAAAGTGGTTTGGTCTACCCCTCATGGACTTATTTGCCACCAAGAGCAACACCCAACTACCCCGCTTCATGTCACGGGAAACTTGCAGGGAAGCAGAGGCAACCGATGCGTTAAACCAACCCTGGCCCAAGGGCCTGCTCTACGTGTTTCCTCATTTCCCATTGATTGCGTGAACCATAGCCAAAGCACGCAAGGAACAAGCGCTACTTCTGCTGATCTCGCCTTGGTGGCCCAGGAGGCCCTGGTTTTTGGAGCTAATCCAGCTCAGCCAGGATCAATTCAGAAGACTTCCTCCAAAAGTGAATCTTCTAACTCAAGGACCAGTCTTATGCCCGGACATTCAGATATTAAAGCTGACAGTCTGGCAATTGAGCACTCCGTGTTAAAGAAAAAAGGGTATACAGAGTCAAGTCCTCGACACTATTCAGCGTTCCAGAAGGCCAGCTACTAGGAGAGCCTACCAGACTACATGGAAGATGTTCGCCGCCTGGTCTCGGCAGAAGGGGCTAGATCCGTGTACCGCAGGGGTTCCTCAAGTCCTAGACTTCCTGCAACAGGGATTAGATAAGGGGCTTAGGGCCAACACTTTGGCCAGACAGACAGCAGCATTAGGCTTGGTGCTCAGAGCATCAACGAACAGGGCGATCTCTTCCCACCCCCACGTGAAGAGATTCATAAGGGCTGCCAGGCTCCTGTCCCCCCACCCCCGTAGTGCACAGGGTGCCTTCCTGGAACATAAACCTGGTTTTAACAAAAACCCCTTTTGCCCCAACCCAGTCCATCCCAAAGAGAGGGCCTGGCACATGTTGGACGTATGTCGGGCCCTCAAAATTTACTTGGCCAGAACCCGGGGGTTCCGCAGATCCACAGCCTTGTTTGTTAATATTCGACCAGGACTTCAGGGTCTCAAGGCTTCCGAAACCTTATTGTCAAAGTGGGTGAAGCATGCCATCGTAGAGGCCTACAAGGCTGGGGGTAGGGTTCCTCCTCTTCAAATTTGGGCCCACTCTTCGTAGTGTGGCTACCTCGTATGCCTTCAAGGCGCAAGCCTCTTACGAGGAGATTTGTAGGGCCGCGACATGGGCGTCCCTCCATACCTTTGTGAGGCACTACAAGATTAACATTTTTCAGTCAGCAGAGGCAGCGTTTGGCAGGCAGGTGCTGCAGTCGGTACTGGACTCTTCCAGTGCTGTCGNTACTCTCTGCTCTGGCACTTTTCTCCTTATCAACATAACGACCCACCCCCACTAGTAACCTTGTCTTATCTAACGCCACCCTTTCCTGCTTCTTTATATACTCCCCTGTATTTGCTCAGTTTATATAATTTTGACTGGCTACACAACATTGCTGAGGAAGGGCTCTGTGTGGCCCAAAAGCTTGTTTATTTCCACCAACAGCAGTTGGTCCAATAAAATATATCATATGAACCACTTTGCTTCCCGCATAACTTTGAGAAATGTTTTATCTGTGTGCACCTTTGATTATTATTATGATTCTCAGAAAAACAGTAGTTTTGGGAGTTTTCAAATTGGCAGTTTCCTATTACTGTCCGAAAACTTGTATCTACTGGTATTACAAGGAACACCTACATTTCTAGAATACCGACAAGGAGTTGGAAAAATACAGTTCCTCTATTTACTTTGTGCCTTTGAAGACGGTGTTTTGAGTTTAGCCAGGTTGTTTTCCTTCCCTGGCGTGGCTTCTCCTTTGCTGGAAAGATCCTTGGGCTTTGGCGGTGGAGGCAAAAATGCATGAAAAGAAAATCAAAAATAACCCCACGATGTACTGCTAAAAAAGTCTGTTTACACTTTTGTCCCGCCCATTCCCTTAAGGCTCAGAGTGGTTTATAAGCAGCTTAGACTTCCAACTTTTTAAAATGAGGAATATGGAAGTTTGAGATGCAGCTGGTAAATCAGTAGGCAAAAAGATGCTAACTAAAGCAGCTCTCTATTCCTCACCAAAGATGTGTTAGTAGTTTTGAAAATAAGATAACTGAACTGAGGGTTTTTAAAAAAATTTTTTTAATTTGTAGTAGACTGTCAACATGTAGGAAGTACAGATCTACATGGGATGCTAGTTAGTTATTTCAGGAATTTGATTTCATTCACATTGATGTGGTGTATTGTGTTTTGTTTTAAGAAACTGAATTCCCCCACATTGTCTGTAAACAGTGAAGGATTCATACCTATGCTGGCTAAACTTGATGACTGCATTACCTATATTTCATCACATGTAAGTACCTCTAAAAATGTGTGTGTGTTTTTGTTGTTTTTTTTAAAAAGAAATTTTAATGCCATGTTTTTCCTAGACTTAGTTAAGGAAACCAGTGGTAGAACTGGGGGGACAGCCCATGCTCACAGTTCCTGTGCTCTGTGGTGGAGCTAGCACTTGAGCCCAGATCTCCTGACTTCCAGCCCTATTGCTTTATCTGCTGGCTCGTCTCTTTACTTTAAAAAAAGGCAAAACAAAACCCCTGTTTCTCATCGGAGTAATGTCTTCCGGACACTAACAACCTGAGGTCTGCTCTTACAGCCTTTACTCATGTGACTAGCCCTTGTTCATGCATGAATAGGATTATTTTGGTCTTTAGACCTTAAATCAAAGTCCTAAGAGGCGGAGGGACCTGAACGGAAGCAGAAAGTTAATTCCATGGGTTATTAACTGAAATTCCGTATAACTTACTGGTTAACAGACTGGTAACGACATCACAGCAGTTAATTGAAATACCAATTAACATCATTTTACTATTACTATGCTATGTAACTGATTTACTATTTTCCTGTGTTCCATCATTTCTGGTTTGTTTAAATTAATATCTTGCCCCCCTCTCCCCCTAAGGCTCAGGGCAAGTTTACTTCCAGATCAATGCAAAGCTGTTTCTGGTAGATTTTAATCAGGTATCCAATAGGAAACTGAATTAAAGTTGAAACCAGGGTCTCGGGAATAAACAGGAGAGGAATTGTAGGCAAAGGAACTAGCTGGTAACCATGGAACAGATGGAAAAATAGTGGTGTGGTAACACAGTAAGCAATGCAAAGTGAAAATGTGGTGAATTGGTTGAGCCATTGAATAATAAATGTGTACTGCTCAGTAACTGGTGGTGGTTAGTGCAGATTGGTTTCTGCAAATTTGATGGTTACTAACTGTTACAGATCTAGTCTCTGTCTCCCATTACAGATCATATGAGCCATCTCAATTAGTGATGTAAAAGTGTTTTCCCTTGGTGGAACACAAATAACAAAGATGACACTTGATTATTTTTTTTGTATACTACAAATTTTGGTTGGTTTGGGGTTTTTTGGTGGCTTAAAAAAAACTTGGCTTGTCTTGGGCATGTCTGCCTTGGTCTTATTCTTTTTAAAGTGTATTTTCACATCTGTTATCATTTTTGTACTTAAAGGGCTTTTCTTTATTCTTTTCAGCCTAATTTTAAAGACTATCCCGTGTATCTGATTAAGTTTAAACAATGCCTTTCTAAAGCTATGCACCTTATGAAGACATACACTGTGAACACACTACAGAACCTCACAACCCAGTTAATAAAAAGGGTAAGTTGGCCAAGTGGGTCACGACTTGATTGTACCAAAGCAGTTGTGATAACCCTATGCAGAAACAAAAACCTCCACACCCTCTAGAGTATCATGATTGACTTCTGATGGTGGAGAAAAATGCCCAGTTAATGCACTGCTGTTAATTAGACAATCTTTTTTGGTTCTGAGACTCTGTGGACTTTGGCAGAGCAATGCATCGGCTCCTTACCTGAAGCTGGTTCTATTTGCAGTGCATGGTAAAACCATGGTCTACAAGTCCTGCATTCTTGGGGCTTGCCCCCTTTCCCCTCCCAAGGCAGCAAGTCAAAGCCTGTCTCTTTTGGGTAGCTTCCTATGTGGGCCACCTCCTACCTGCCTTCCAGATGGGAAGATCCAACCTCCTTTTTTATGGTAATTCCCAGAGGGAAGAGCTCTCTGGGCTTTTTCAGTATAGCTGTGATCTACAAACCACTTAATTGGGAGTAAGTGGCTTGTGGATTGCAGCTTGAGTGTTTTACCAGCTTTGCACCATCAGTGGGTTGTAAAGGAAATGGTTTTGTGCACTGTGCATAACGAGAGAGTATGAATTCAAAGTGTGCGATCCATATCGACACCCCTGCTGCTTTGGCCCCCTTGGATTTATTGTGAGTTTGGAACAAGGACAGTTCTTCACTGAAGGGGAAATGGCTGCAGTTGCCCATGCCAGATTTCTATATTGGGGTGTTACTACAAGACAGTTCGTTAATCTTAACTGTCTCCGTTAATGCCATGAGCTAAATGTAGACATTTTTGTTTTACCAATGACTTCTTCTTCGTCTTTTTTTTTTTAAAGGATCCTTCCACTGTGCCAAATTCTGACAATGCCTTTACGTTGTTTTATGTCAAATTCAGAGCTGCTGCTCCTAAAGTCAGAGTAAGTACATTGGTAATAGGTAGAAAAGTTATTAAAAGAAATTAAGTATTCCTCACTTAGGCTAAGTGGTGACTGTTGTCTTGGAGCTTTCTCCGTCCTTCCTATTTAATTCCCCATATCAAGCGCATGAACTCTGATGTTCAAGACATGTCTGTGCTTCAGGCCTTACTTCAATAAATGCAGATACTTGAAGCTAATGAGTTCTGCTTATCCTGTTGGTTGGGGAGCTCACTTCCCCCCCCCCTTTTTTTCAGCCCCAGGCCATAAACACTTAGTCCTTACCCTAATAGTTAGATTTCTCCATAGACATCCATATCAGTTGTCTGCCCATTGTGGAATTATGCCTGGAGCAGTCATTCTAATTGCTGTTGCCTACAGTCTGTCTGTATCATCCCTTTCCTTTGTGTGTGGAGGGGGGCTGGATCTCAGACCTGCTGTTTCTGGCCTGCAGGTACCCACCCTCTAACTCCTGGAGGTCTCCCCCAGCCCCTATTTAATGCAGCACCATAGCTGTGCTCTGTGGGCTACCAGTAGCCTGCCAACCACTAGCCAGCTCTAGAGCACTTCTAAGGTGCAGGGCACACCCCCTACATGGGATGCTTTGGCCTGCTGATTCCTGTGGTGGGAATAATCCAGCCCTGGATGGGTGGTAGGTGGTAGAATGTTCCCAATGTCTGCTTTATACAGTAGGGGAATTCTCATGTGGTGTGGGTGGAGCCCTGGACCAGC
The DNA here is from genome assembly GCA_003113815.1 of Sphenodon punctatus. Taxonomy (NCBI): domain Eukaryota; kingdom Metazoa; phylum Chordata; class Lepidosauria; order Sphenodontia; family Sphenodontidae; genus Sphenodon; species Sphenodon punctatus. Next base: position 1,007,316 of record QEPC01002071.1, on the reverse strand, counting down.
CTATGTTATCTACCTTTCCATTTGGTTCTCACTTCAACACTTGATCAGCTGTTCTTGATCCAGCTGTTCTGTTCAGGTGTGGGAGGGAGCTATTGTCTTGAGACAGTGGTCCATGCTGTGACAATGGAGATTACTGCTTATCTTTAAATGCCTGAGAACAGCCATTGTTTAAATGCAACTTAGTGTTCATGTCTGTAAGGGGGCTGGGGGAGAAATCTGGAACATGGGCAGACTTTGGGGTCTAGACAGGATCAGGGTCTGGGTTCAGGAACAGGGTAGGCACACAGGCAGGAGCATGCACAGGTCCAACTCAGTTCAGAGGCGGAATGAATCAAACAAGAACGGAAACAGAAAGCAGACACAGGTCAGGACAGAGCAGAGCAGGAACAAATAGAACAGGAAGGCACAGTGTTACCCTGCACCAGGCTTCCTGTTGCTGCTGGATGGCCTTGTATCTCAGCAAGTAGCCTATTGCAAAGCTTAGGCAGTAGCAAGGGCCTACAGGGTGGAGTCTGGTCTGAAGCTGAGGTGTGTCAGTAACACTGTAAAGCTGGTCATTGCCCCAGAACCCCTGAGACATTGGTTCAAGACTGTTCCTGACAATGTCTTTTTCCCCCCCCAACTCTCAAATACAGACACTTATTGAGCAAATAGAGAAAAGATCTGAGAAGATGCCAGAGTGAGTATACAAAGATTAAATTAATTTGGAAGACTATGCCTCTTTTCTAAAGTCCTTGTTTAACAAATATTACTTTTAAAAAACCTATTAATGTTTTGATATTTTTGTTAAGGTTGGACCTCAAAAGTTAGAATCATTTTTAATATTAAATGTTAGAATATAATGTTGACCCCAAAATAAAATCCTAGTGCCCACTGGATATTTTATTTTTCATCTAGGTACCAACAGCTGCTCAGTGAAATCCATCAGTGTTACCTTGATCAGAGAGAACACTTGCTGGGTCCTAGTATCACTAGCACGGTAACGGAATTAACGAGCCAGAATAACAGAGATCATTGTGCTCTGGTAAGATTCTTAGTGACACTCTTTGCCTGTTTTTTTTAAAAAAAAAATATTAGCAATAATAGAATTTTATGGTTGGGAGGGACCTCAAGGGTTATCTATTCCTATCCCCTGCTCCAAGGCAGGATATCCTCTGCCTACAGCATCACAGACAGATGTTTGTCCAGATGGATTTGGAAAACATCAAAAGAACGACATTCCATAACGTCTCTGTGCAGACTATTCCATTGTCCAACAGTTCTTGCAGTTAGTAAGTCTTTCCTAATATTTAACCAAAGTCTTCATTACTGCAACTTAAGGTCATTCCAGTTACTTTCTGGATTCAGTTGCTCATAAATTAAAAAAAAAATTGTGGAATTTTTAGCAGTGTAAAAGCTTATTAGTTTTCATTGAAGTTTGATTTTTTTTTTCTTGAAAAATCTAAGTTAAATGTCACAAAGCAGCACCAACAAACTGATTCTCTCTCACCCCCCCATCTTCCCAAGACACAAATGTTGCCTTAAGAGCTTTGATTTAACTTACAAAGTTTGCATTCTAGTACCTACCTCCTTTCCTACATGATGGAATTTGGAGCAGTTGAGAGAACAAATACCAATAAAAGTTTGACAGTTTCAACTTAACCTAATGGCGCACTCTGTGATAGCCCTTTCAAGATAAATAAAAGCAAGTGATCATTTCCTAACCAAGGATTTTATTTGTTTCAGGTACGAAGTGGTTGTGCCTTTATGGTTCATGTGTGCCAGGATGAACACCAGCTTTACAATGAGTTTTTCACAAAACCAACAACAAAATTGGAGTAGGTGGTACCTATTGCTTTGTTCCTTATTGCAGAGAAGACTTTGCTAACTGTTATGTGGCTGGTGGTGTTGCAGACCAAATTGAATAGGCTGAAAGCAGCTTGGCAAGTCAGGATATTTTCCTAATGGTTCGCACTTTATGCTCCAAAATCAGACATGATGAGGAAAAAGAACACTCTCTAGTGGTCATGTGTGCCAAGATAAACTTAACAGACGTTCCCAAACTGTGGAAAGGGGCCCCAATGAGGATTGTTGTATCTGTGGGTGGAATTGTGGTCCTGATTGATACTAGAGATACTTNCCCCCCCTTTTTTTCAGCCCCAGGCCATAAACACTTAGTCCTTACCCTAATAGTTAGATTTCTCCATAGACATCCATATCAGTTGTCTGCCCATTGTGGAATTATGCCTGGAGCAGTCATTCTAATTGCTGTTGCCTACAGTCTGTCTGTATCATCCCTTTCCTTTGTGTGTGGAGGGGGGCTGGATCTCAGACCTGCTGTTTCTGGCCTGCAGGTACCCACCCTCTAACTCCTGGAGGTCTCCCCCAGCCCCTATTTAATGCAGCACCATAGCTGTGCTCTGTGGGCTACCAGTAGCCTGCCAACCACTAGCCAGCTCTAGAGCACTTCTAAGGTGCAGGGCACACCCCCTACATGGGATGCTTTGGCCTGCTGATTCCTGTGGTGGGAATAATCCAGCCCTGGATGGGTGGGAGGTGGTAGAATGTTCCCAATGTCTGCTTTATACAGTAGGGGAATTCTCATGTGGTGTGGGTGGAGCCCTGGACCAGCCTATGTTATCTACCTTTCCATTTGGTTCTCACTTCAACACTTGATCAGCTGTTCTTGATCCAGCTGTTCTGTTCAGGTGTGGGAGGGAGCTATTGTCTTGAGACAGTGGTCCATGCTGTGACAATGGAGATTACTGCTTATCTTTAAATGCCTGAGAACAGCCATTGTTTAAATGCAACTTAGTGTTCATGTCTGTAAGGGGGCTGGGGGAGAAATCTGGAACATGGGCAGACTTTGGGGTCTAGACAGGATCAGGGTCTGGGTTCAGGAACAGGGTAGGCACACAGGCAGGAGCATGCACAGGTCCAACTCAGTTCAGAGGCGGAATGAATCAAACAAGAACGGAAACAGAAAGCAGACACAGGTCAGGACAGAGCAGAGCAGGAACAAATAGAACAGGAAGGCACAGTGTTACCCTGCACCAGGCTTCCTGTTGCTGCTGGATGGCCTTGTATCTCAGCAAGTAGCCTATTGCAAAGCTTAGGCAGTAGCAAGGGCCTACAGGGTGGAGTCTGGTCTGAAGCTGAGGTGTGTCAGTAACACTGTAAAGCTGGTCATTGCCCCAGAACCCCTGAGACATTGGTTCAAGACTGTTCCTGACAATGTCTTTTTCCCCCCCCAACTCTCAAATACAGACACTTATTGAGCAAATAGAGCAAAGATCTGAGAAGATGCCAGAGTGAGTATACAAAGATTAAATTAATTTGGAAGACTATGCCTCTTTTCTAAAGTCCTTGTTTAACAAATATTACTTTTAAAAAACCTATTAATGTTTTGATATTTTTGTTAAGGTTGGACCTCAAAAGTTAGAATCATTTTTAATATTAAACGTTAGAATATAATGTTGACCCCAAAATAAAATCCTAGTGCCCACTGGATATTTTATTTTTCATCTAGGTACCAACAGCTGCTCAGTGAAATCCATCAGTGTTACCTTGATCAGAGAGAACACTTGCTGGGTCCTAGTATCACTAGCACGGTAACGGAATTAACGAGCCAGAATAACAGAGATCATTGTGCTCTGGTAAGATTCTTAGTGACACTCTTTGCCTGTTTTTTTTAAAAAAAAAATATTAGCAATAATAGAATTTTATGGTTGGGAGGGACCTCAAGGGTCATCTATTCCTATCCCCTGCTCCAAGGCAGGATATCCTCTGCCTACAGCATCACAGACAGATGTTTGTCCAGATGGATTTGGAAAACATCAAAAGAACGACATTCCATAACGTCTCTGTGCAGACTATTCCATTGTCCAACAGTTCTTGCAATTAGTAAGTCTTTCCTAATATTTAACCAAAGTCTTCATTACTGCAACTTAAGGTCATTCCAGTTACTTTCTGGATTCAGTTGCTCATAAATTAAAAAAAAAATTGTAGAATTTTTAGCAGTGTAAAAGCTTATTAGTTTTCATTGAAGTTTGATTTTTTTTTTCTTGAAAAATCTAAGTTAAATGTCACAAAGCAGCACCAACAAACTGATTCTCTCTCACCCCCCCATCTTCCCAAGACACAAATGTTGCCTTAAGAGCTTTGATTTAACTTTCAAAGTTTGCATTCTGGTACCTACCTCCTTTCCTACATGATGGAATTTGGAGCAGTTGAGAGAACAAATACCAATAAAAGTTTGACAGTTTCAACTTAACCTAATGGCGCACTCTGTGATAGCCCTTTCAAGATAAATAAAAGCAAGTGATCATTTCCTAACCAAGAATTTTATTTGTTTCAGGTACGAAGTGGTTGTGCCTTTATGGTTCATGTGTGCCAGGATGAACACCAGCTTTACAATGAGTTTTTCACAAAACCAACAACAAAATTGGAGTAGGTGGTACCTATTGCTTTGTTCCTTATTGCAGAGAAGACTTTGCTAACTGTTATGTGGCTGGTTGTGTTGCAGACCAAATTGAATAGGCTGAAAGCAGCTTGGCAAGTCAGGATATTTTCCTAATGGTTCGCACTTTATGCTCCAAAATCAGACATGATGAGGAAAAAGAACACTCTCTAGTGGTCATGTGTGCCAAGATAAACTTAACAGACGTTCCCAAACTGTGGAAAGGGGCCCCAATGAGGATTGTTGTATCTGTGGGTGGAATTGTGGTCCTGATTGATACTAGAGATACTTTGCATGTCTTTGCTGTCTAGGGAGGGGATTATATTTAAGTCTCAGTGGGGTGTCACTGACAAAAAATTTTTTAGGAAGCACTTGGGGACTAATCCAGTTATGAACTGGGGCAGTCAGTTTGAAGGTGTGCTTTTCTGGCTTTTATAGCATGCACATCATGGTGGTATCAGAGTGTGAACTGCCCCTTTAATTATCCTCTTGAACTTTTTAATGCTCGAATTTAACCATAAAAGTTACCTAAATCAGTGTTAATCCAGGTGCATAAGAAGGATGATTACAGTTGGAAAATCTATGTCCTCTGCTTTGAGCAACATCTCATTTTGGTGACGTTGATATGTTTGGTGTGAATTTTTGCTTCTGGTTTTCCTTCTCTTCTGTGTGTTGAGTTGGGTTATTGAATTCCTCTTCCACTCCCTTTCTAGCTTTGCTCTTAATTTATTGTCATGCATTCCTAATTATTATTATTAGCAAGCATTTATATAGCACTAGCAATGTACCTGGCGCTTTACAAAGTAATTGAATAGACATGGTTCCTGCCCTAGGGCTTACAATCTCAGAGACAGGGGGTGGGGGACGAAGAAAGGGGAACAGAGGGAGAGACAAGGAGTGTAACATTCACGAGGATGCGAGGTTCCAGGTGCACGCGCTTGGCTTAGTTACATCAAGAATGATGTCTGGTTGGTCCATGTGGTAAGGATGAGAGTACACAGACCTTACGTAACAGATTATACTAGATGGAGGGTATCAGCGGAAGTTAGATGAGGGGAGGGAGAAGTCGGGGAGGGCAGAGTGTAAGAGGTGGGTCTTGAGGAGGAATTTGTAGGTACGAAGGGAGGGGGCGAGGCGGATGTGGGCAGGGAGGGAGTTCCAGGAGTGGGGGGCAGCTAGGGAGAAGGGACGAAGGCGGTTAGAAGGCGAGATGGATGACCCTTGCAGCAGAGTTTTGACAGAGATAAGGGGAGAAAGCTGAGAGCAGGGGAGGCCAGTGAGGCGGTTACAGTGTAATCGAGGCAAGAGATGACCAGGGCATGAAAAAGGGTTTTGGCAGAGGAGACAGAGAAAAAGGTGAATCTTAACAATGTTATGGAGGGAGAAGCGACAGGATTTGGCAACAGAGTCGATGTTGGGTTTAAAAGAAAGGGTTGAGTCAAAGATGAAGCCTAAGCTATGGGCTTGGGGGACGGGAAGGATGGTGACATCATTGATGAGGATCGACAGGGAAGAGGGAGAGGAAGGATGAGGGGGGAAGATAAGGAGTTCAGTTTTAGCCATG
>QEPC01002071.1:965722-990558 GCA_003113815.1 Sphenodon punctatus | reverse complement strand
TTAAAGTATTTAAATTGTTCATGTTTTAAAAATTGTTTTACATCTTATTGTTTATTATGTTGGAAGCCGCCCCGAGCTGTTCTCGGGAGGGGCGGGATATAAATGTCAAAAATAAATAAAAATAAATATATAGCTGCAGCTGCGGCCACCTAGGGTAGCAGTGGTGAAGAATGGATTCTGGGACTTCTCCTGAGCTGGAAGGCAGATCAGGAGAAGTCCTCTGGTCTGTTACCCACCACCACCACATTTGTTAGAAGCTACACTAGGGAGAAGCCCTGGCCCACTCTCCTCCACAACATCCAACCTCCTATGTTCCCTGCTTCCCCCTACCAGATCTCAAAACAAGTACACGGAAGTGCTCTGCACTCATGGCAGGTCCCCTCTTGCCTGGGCTTATGCTGTGAGTGGGGAATGAGTACTGGCTATGTAGCCACTACGCATCTAAAAATTCTGCTATCAACCAAACATAACAGAATCCATTTACTTGTGGGTATTTTCACATTTGTTTACAATCGATATGGCCCTGTATTGGCTGTGTGTATTGAGGATCAGGTTCCATCCCATTTGGAAATCAAAATAATGTAGTTTGTAGCAGTAAAAAGTGCAAAATTACATGTGGGTGGGGTCACCATTTTGTAATTTCCACTAGGAGCTGTAGTCTTGAAATCTTACTCTAGAGTAGTCCCGTTTTAATTATTGCAACCTATTTGTTTGGAAGATGAGTCAAATTATTAATTAAACGTTCTGTACTTGTAGGTTCTGCAGAATCCCTCAATGCCAGACCCCACAGCACAATTTCGCCAGCAGATCTTCATGGAATGTGGTACCCCACTGTCCGGAGGACTCTAGTGTGTCTCTCCAAGCTTTACAGATGTATAGATGTATGCATGAAAACTTTATCTTGTAGCTTAATTCAGAATTTTAAGTTCAAAAAGCAATATTTCAGTATTTTCATCTACGTGTAAATGAAAAATGTTTATTAATTTTCAGTAGTGTTTGCATCTTTCTGTGAGATGCTGCAAGATGAACAGACTATTCATGTAAAGTTTAAAAACAAAACCTAAATCAGCTCTAGGTCTGTATTTGCAGTTGTGCTAATACTGTCAGCAGAGTAGTGTGTGGGTAAAGTCTCATGAGACAGGACTGGCCAGCTCCCCGAGGGCGAATGCAGCCGCCACACTTTATGGCTGGCGGGAAGAGCAGGCCAAATGATCTACTTCCACTCTCGCCCACGGGGAAACCAGGCAGGAAGGTGGGCAGCCATCACAAGTCCCGTTACATCCCAGGGCGGTCTAAGAAGCCACCCACACGGGCAGGCGCCTGGCCCTGTTCCCTACCATGACGTAGACATACAGGAATGGCAAACTACACCTGCGGCTCTTGCTGGCGGACTTCATCGTGGATGGGGCTGCATTGGAATGGTATGATGGGCGGCAGCCCTTTACCCATATTAGCCTGGGTGAGGCAATGGTAGCTCGCGATGCATCACCCACCTTCTTTGGCGGTTGCATCACATAGCAGCTGGCCAACTGCATCATGGGCTGATGTGGTTTAAGGTTGCCCAATGTGGGTTAACGTCTGGTGTGGCCCTACCCTGTGTGTTTAGAAAACTTTGTACCCAGCAGAAACAAAGAGGAGGTGATGATAGCTAGGATTTGGGTTGTTTGACTCTATATTTTCAAGTTTCTATAACCAGGGTTGTAAATCAAACATTAACATTCACCTATTTTAAAGCAGTCTGTTGACAGTTTCCTACAAATGAAATGCCCTTTTTGAAATAATTTTGAAAAAGTCTTCAGTCTTTTGTAACACATCTTATTAACTGATAGAGGAGCTGGGGGAAAAAAACCACCCTAAAAACAAATGTAGACAAAATTACTTAGAATATTATGAAAATATAGGTCATTGTGATGCTGTCAGAAACTCCTAACAAAAGTTCTAAGCACTTGATTGTATGCTTATCCAGGAAATAATTACTGAAAAATAGTCCATGCTTTTTAGCAGGTGAGGCCAGACTTACAGGGCACAGAATTTACAGTGCCTAGGCAGCAACCTAGGGTGGCTTACTACTCATGCTAAGCCCTCTCCTGGAGGCTCCCTGCTCTAGGCTGGGTGCTAGTTAGTCATGTTATGTAGTGGTTACAGACTAATTTAAGTTAAATGAGAGAGGTACACTAGGTAGAAAGTGCATTCCTTGTTATATAAGCCTAACTCTCTGAAACGCTTAAGCACATTAAGTAGTCCAACTGAAGTTGGTGGGACTACTCACTGTGTAAAGTTAAGCACGTGCTTAAGTCTTTCAGAGATGGAGACACGTTTATAAACAAGGAATGCTTTTTCTGCTTGCAGCAAAAAGCAACGTGTAGCCCAAATGAAGTTGGTGGGACTACTTGGTGTGTAAAGTGAACCGTATGTTTAAATTTTGCGGAATTAGGATCACAGCTATAGGTTTGAACTTTGAAGCTATATAGGAAAAACTGCAAACTGTTTTTTCTCCTCCAGAGGACAGTGTTCCAAGGATTATCACAGGAGGCCTTATCAGCCTGCATTCATTCATTGCTGGGAGCTGCAGATTCAGTTACCAAAAACAAGGTCAGACAAAGTTATAGTTCTCCAACATAATAGTGCTGCTGTTAACATTACGTCCTATATATAACGAAGACACCTAAGCAATCTCCACAATCCTAAGGAAATCTTCATTACAGTATGTTGACTTTGTCCCCAGAGATTTGCAGGATTTATTAGCATTCTCTTATGATGTAAGGCATGGTAAAATAGAGATGGCAATCCATATTTATTTTTTTATCTAGCTGAAAAACTGAAATTAAAAATCTGAGCTTTATAGGCTACTGTAACTCATCATGACTCAATCTCGTGGTAGATTAAACTAAACATCCCCAAACATCATACTACTTTGTGTCGGATGCCCTTTACTGGAATGGACTATTTTATACTGATTATTAACTTTCTCAGTGAGACGACGTTGATAAGATTTTTCTCCGTAAATATTTCTCTGGATAGTCAAGTGGGTGTGTGAATGTTCTTTATGATCATGCATCCAAACTTAAGGAGTCACTGTCAGTTTAGATACTGTATGGGTGTGTGTGTAGCTATATATTATCATGAATCAAGATGGAGCAAAGGCTGCATCTGCTGTTTTTGTGAGGATGCTGCAGCCTTCTTCGAATGCAGGAGCCCAGCCCATTACTACCTTATACAAGAAAAAACATTCAAATGAGGATGCTAAAATCTTAGGTATTTAGCTATGCAGAGCCCTCTCAGAGACAGCAAATTAGAGGCTTTTTCTTCCAGAGGAAGAACTCAGAAGCCTTTTATTGTCTAGGGGTAGGGGAACCTTTTCTCTTTGAGGCCACTTTGAAAATTAATACAAGCTCCTGGGACTGCATAGAAATTGGGGAATCGGGTGCTTAAGAGGGTGTGCTCTGGAAGAGGAGGGTCCAGATCATGGATGTATGCAGTGTATCTGCTCCCTCTCATTGTGTACAAGCCCTCATCTCTGCTCCTTTACCATGAGTTCATTTTTTCAGTGCTTGGGGGTAGGAACTTAATCCAGGGGCCACATAAAAGCTAGCAATGGACTACATTTGTGCCCCTGCCCCCCATCTCCAGGGCCTGAGGTTCCCCACAGCTGGTCTGAGACATAGTAGTATTAGTCATCAGGTTCCTGAATAGTGGAGATGTTCCTTCCAGCTTGCAGAGTAGCTGTAATGGGCCATTTACTTAAACAGTGCAAGTCTGGTGCTTATCACAAATCTCTAATCTGTCTGCCTATGAACAAGGGGCTCTTTGACAAATGAACGAGGATTGCTCCCTTTGTGTTTGCAAACTTGGAGCCATGCTTCTTACTGCGTGCCTTACAATACTGCGTGCCTTACAACTAGGGTTGAATCTCGGTCTTCAGAAAACTTCGGAATTTGGCAAAGATTATGGTGTTTGGAAGGCTGAAGTTCCAAGGATTAAGACCATTATTTGAGAAGCTTCGGAAAATGCTGCATGTGTGGAGGGCTGGTGGACAGTTGAGCTTCTTCTAGAAATTAAACTTAGTGCTATATTTCGTAGAAGGGGGTTATGGGAGGGGATAGTTGAGTGATGGTGAGCCAGATGGCAAGTTTTGATTGGCTGGATAAGCCAGATGGTAATCTTTTGATTGGCTGGCAGGGCAAAATAGAAGTGGCTGCTGGCAGGGCAAAATAGAAGTGGCTGCAGCCATTTTGTCCATACTCCTTGGTGAATTTGACTCTGTGCTACAGGGCTGCTGGATCTGTAAGTAATCGGCTGGGGAAAAGGGGAGCCTGGCATGGCATGGTATGGTTTGGCCTCTCCTGTCGATAGGGTCGATGCTGGAGGATGGGGGTTACGTTTACCTTTACCTTTTGCCATGCAGTTTAAAAAAAAATAATAATAATAGAGTGCCACATTGTTTCTAGTTCTGCCTGCTGCTTGATTGGCACTTGGCACCATGAGAGCCAGAGGGATCTCTCTGCCTGGCTCCACTTTCCTTTGCCTGGTCTGTTCAAGTTACCAGCGCACAGTATCAGTGCCATGCCAAGAGGGTGCCCTTGGGGGTGTGTATGAATGTCTGGCTTCTTAATTTTGTGACTGGTGGGGCCTGGGCTTGCTGGCTTTTGGTGGGATTTATTTCTCCAAGCAGTTGCAGACTGTTTTGCAGGGTTGTTATATTCTTCTTGAGTTAATGTCTTTTGCAAGCCTGCATTTTTGTACACTGCTTGGTTGTTATAATGATTAAAGTGGGTGCACTCACTGCTGATAGTGTGCCATGCTGTGGGTACACTACATTTATTTTGTTTTTGTTTTTTATTTCTGCAAGCAGGTGCACTTTTGTAGGGTTGCCTTCTGAAGCAATTGTCCCACTTGTGCTAGCCTGCTTTTCTGGGTAGTGTTTTTCTGGGTAGAGCTTTGTTTGTGGGTTCAAGAACTTGGCAATAACTTTCAGAAGTTTTCTGTGGTCTGAAATTCCGAGTCCGAATTCCGAAACTTCAGTAATAGTGCTGAAGGGCCGCTGAGTACTTGGAACTTTGGTATTCGACCTGAGTGCTCGGACGTACTATTTGGTACAGCCCTGAATTTGTGTTAGAACAAGGGTGCAGGATGTCTATAGTTGCTCTGCATGTTACGTGTAGCTAATATATAAGCAAACTTGTAAAAAGTACAAATGGTATCTTTCTATAGAATGACTTACTGAGAATAGTGCTAAAAAGTAGGGTGTGTAATGTAGGCATAGGATACATGAGGGAACTAAAACCTAGCATGGTTTACAGATTGATTCTTAAGACTTTGCTTTGCTATAAGTGAAATAGATGGGAGAACTGGTAACGTTTCTTTTGATATTAATATTTCTCTTCTTTTGGCATTCTTTTCTCATTGTATTTTAGACCCGGGTTGATGGACAACTTTTCTTAATAAAACACCTTTTGATTCTTCGTGAACAAATTGCTCCTTTCCACACTGAATTCACCATTAAGGAAATTTCCCTGGACCTTAAGAAAACTAGAGGTACTAAGAAAACTACAGTGCTGGCAAAGCTGTGTTGGCTTGCCCTGCCCTGATGTACTAGCGAAGGTTGTGGGCTTATTTTATGTTCACTTGCAATGATCTGCATGCTTGTGAAGTGCGCTTGCTTTGTACTAATCCCTTCTAATCCAGGTTCTTATCTTTGAAGGAGACCAGATCAGAAAGCTTGATCAAACTCTTTTATAGTACTTTATTTTGTTTAGTGCTGGAAGTCTTCTGTCACTGACCTGTCTAATTCACACTTGCTGTCTAATTCACATTTGTTGTTCTGTCTATAAAAAAGCAATCATGACTATTACTAAATAATAATTTCCGTGTTTGTGTTATATTAAAATGCCTTTCATCTTTTGCTGAATTCCCCAGAGACGCTTCCTGTTCTATTAAGCAGACAAATTAAACAATATGAAACTCCCTTGACTCGAACGAATTGAAAGCACCCCAGGCTTTTTTTTCTGCAGAGTTTTGACTGGAGAAATGATTTTGATATTGAGCACTGTATGTGTTTGTTTATCGTGTTTGGAGTTCTTTCACGAAACATACGTTGAGGAAAAATGAGAAATACTGAGGCTACAACCATTAATATTTTGTTCAGAGTGCTTTTTGAAGCACAGATGGGTTAAAAAAAATGAGGGTGGAATAGGAAGAGTTAACAACTACCTTTTATGAGCCTATGCAAATATTTCTGACTCCACATTCTGGCAGAATAGGTTTCAGTCATGATCTTTCTGTTTTGTTACTTAACATGCTGCTTTCTTTACTCTGAAGCTACTAGATCTTGTTACTAACAGTGACATCTATTGCATTTGAACATCAATGAGACCGCCATCCTGTTAAGTAGTTTCTAGTTAGCTGGAGGTTAAAGGGCAAATATATCCTTATGGTGTTTTGTCCTGGCTGACACACAAGTTTGTTCTGTGTATGTTTTGAATGAATAAATTCTTGTGCCAGCCAGTGTGTTGCTGCAGATGGTAAGTAATACAAGCCAACTTGTTATGCAGCAGTCCTCTTACACCTATGGGGCTGCATGGTATCCTCCTGGTAGTTGTACAAAAAAATTCATAAAACGTTTTAGCCAACGTGTATCACTTCATATTCCATGTATTTCTCAAGGATAATGGGGTCAGTTGTGCCCCACTGGTTCATGCTCCCCCATTCATTCCAACAGGGGTCAATCATACCCCATTAGTGTTCTAGTATTCACCTTCATATTTTTAAAAAAGGTGAATACTAGAACACTAATGGGGTATGATTGACCCCTGTTGGAATGAATGGGAAAACGTAAGCACCATATGCCCAGGCTTATGCGGTCATATTTGCCCCAAACACAACTTAGATTTCCCCCCCTGCTTTTTATAATATGTAATTTCATGTATGTACAGAAGAATTTCATTATAAGTGCATTGGGGGGTGGGGAGGTCAATTATACCCAAAGTGGAAAACTCAAGTTACCAACTTGAAGCAAACTTGATTCTTTACACAGCAGCTAACCCTTCAGAAGCTTCAATGATGATTTTTTACTTGCAAGGTTGTGTTGAAAAAAATTATCCTATTAGGCTGAAGGGATCGTTTCAACCCCACCATTAGTAACTATAACAGCTGTCTATTGAAATGCAGACAAGCTCCTGATGGCTCCTAATAACTCAGGTGCCTGAAATGCAGACAAACTGTCTGCCTATAAGTTATCACCCACTTTATCTTTGTTTGCTCATGAGCGGAGAGGATTTTGGGATGTTAACACTTGTTAATAGTTAAATGTTATCTCATTTGCATATGAATGTGCTGTTGTTGACACTGGGGGTGTTGTAGTAACCCCACAAACGTTTGTGTCGGACGTTTCTGTACCAAACAGAATAAAATGTGTTTTTTTTTAAAAACTGTAATCCTATTCAAATCTATCATATTTATGCTTTTCAGCTGTGATATAATTGGGGGTATACCATACCCCATTAGCAGATTTATACAGAAGGTTTTTAAAATCTGAGCAGGGTATAGTGTATAGTATGTGTATTTGCAGGCATATTATGGCGAGGGTCAGTTGCATTCCTGTGCTAAAATCAAACTGATCAGCCCAACTGGAACAGACTCGAGTCTATTTCATTGCTTCCTTAATGAAACTGACAAGACTAGGGGATCTTTGGCCCACTTCCTGTGTCCTCCTTGTCTTCCCACCCTTGCTCCAGGCACTGCCCCACAAGTCCTCCTCCATCATCTTGTTGTTGTGTTCCACAGCTCTCCTAGAGCTGTCGGCACTCTTCTTAGTGCCACAGACACTCCCTCAGGCCTTCATCCTCCTTTGAAATCCCTGTTGTGGTTCTCAAGACTCATCTGGAGGTTGAGGTCTTGTATGTTGTCTTTTAAAGAGAGAGGTGGGGAATGCCTTCACAACTGTGTCGTCTTTTAAAGGGGATCTCTTTTCACTCGAGTTTTACACAGTCCTATCACTTGGCACAAGGCATATTAACTTTCCTTCCTTCCCTCCGCCTCTGCATTCTAAAAGGAACAGAACCTGTGGGTGTCAAGGTGCCCCATAATTTAAGGAAACTCTCTCAAAGTTATGCTGAACGTGAGTTAAGGTTGCTCTGCAATGAGTTCCTGCGCAAATTGCAGTACCCAATTCGAATTAAAAAGTCAGGTAATTTTCACTACCCAAAACAGTGTCTGATCAGGCACTCAGTCAGCCAAAATACTGTTTTTGTTCTTGATTTTTTGACTTATGGTCCTGGATTTTGGGGGGGAAATTGACTCCCCCCTTCCCCCCCCCCCAAAATAATTTTTTTTTTGAATGGTTGGGTAAAAACCTGAAATTTCAAGTATTTGGGTACTGAACAGCATCCAGGGACCAGTGCGGACACTTGAAACAGTACCCCAAAATGCAGGCTTTCCCTGCCGGTATCCAATCAGGGACCTGTTTCTGCAACCTATATGTAACACTCTCCCAATCCCATCAAGAGTAGAAATACAATTGCCATGTTTGCGGCCACTTTTCTGTTCCCCAACAACTCCATGCCTGTCAACCACTCGATTCACCATCAAAATTTAAACTACACCCATGTATAACCTTCCCCTTTGGGCCTGTTTTCCTGCCGTCTAATAGTGTATACTCCTCAGTGGGCAGAGTTAATGTTACATGCGGGTAGTCTAAATTTTATTTGTGAATAGGGTGGTATGTGCGTGTGTGTGTGTGTGTGTGTGTAATTACAAAGAGAGGTGTCGGTAAGGGACAATAGGATTAAAGGGACATCACCTTAAAATCGCATTCCTCTCTGAATACTTTGTGTGTGTGTGTGTTATGAATAACGGTTGCAAACGTCCTGTGCTACTTTTATCTGCTTTGGCAGCGCCTCCTTGTATTAATTTCTAGGTCCAGATTCCCTGCCTCTGTGGGTTTTTCACACAGCAATTGGGGGGCGGGGGGGGGGAGGGGAAGAAATTTTTATTTTTAAGAGAAAAGAAAACATTTATAAAATGACAGATTGGCAGAAAGAATAAGAGCAGGATACAATCCTTGAAACTAACCAACTGTTTAAAAAGAGAAGTATAGGCTGCGATCCACCAGCCACTTACTGGTGGATCGCAGCCATAGTCTCTAACCTTGCTCACGCTTTCTAGGCATGTATTGTGAGCTGCTTGTGGCAGGCGGGGCGGGGTAACAAATGTTTAAAATAAATAAATTAAAATTTCTATCTTTCAGGATAATTATTGCAGGTAGCAGCATTGCTGCTTCTGCAAAGCCCCAAAATACTAGACTGCATCAGTATAGAATTCTATCAGCCACCATTTTAAGCAAACCCATGTACATCGGGTCAGGTCTGCATTGCCTAATGCACAATTTTAGCCATGATATTACTTTGTAGAGAAGAAATTAAGCCGCTGAATCTTGTATACTTACAGCAAGAGTGGCTTTGTTTCACAGATGCTGCATTTAAAATCCTGAATCCTATGACTGTTCCAAGATTTTTTAGACTAAACAGCAACAACGCCTTGATACAGTTCTTATTGGAGGTAATGTGGTAGCTTCATAAAGGGCAGGGGGAATCTCTTGATTGAAACGTGGTGACTTGTGAGCAGATAAAAAAACCTGATTGTTTCTTGTTTAAGGGTACTCCTGAGATCAGAGAGCACTATATTGACTCTAAGAAAGATGTAGACCGTCATCTGAAATCAGCATGTGAGCAGTTTATTCAACAGCAAACCAAACAGTTTGTAGAGCAGCTGGAAGAGTTCATGACAAAGGTACAAAGATACTGTATTGTTGTTGGCCATGACCCACAAACCTGTGGGCTTCTTTGGAGTAACTGGTATGCGGACTGCAGCCATTCAACTGGAATAATTCCTTTAATATTCAAATTTGTTTAATGCTCTCTCTTTCAATTCTGTGAAAGCGCTGTACTTCAAAAGAAATAGATGCTCTGCTTCTTTGTAAAGCAAACTTAAGATCATGAGCTGAAACCAAAAGAGAAGATATCTAGAATACATAGCTGCTAGGTCTTGAATGCTTGGTACATTAGTATTTGTAATATGAGTTTTAAAAAAAAATAAACAGCAAGAGTTCTTATTAGGGCTGCACTGAATAGGCGATCTGAGTACTCGGGAGGATTTCCAATGTTCTGCGTACCGGGACAGAGTCCTCAGTCGACACTGAGAACATTTTCCAAGGACCCGGTAATCTGGAGCTCTGAATCACATGTGATTGTGGTGCCACGTGCGGCAATTTAATTGCTTATCCGATTGGGGAAAGAGAGACAGAAGCCAGCACAAAAAAATACCACAACCAGAATTTAATACTGTGATCAGAAAATTTGCCCTTGCCCCATGCCATCTGTCCCATGATTACACATGCAAGGCTTGCAGGCTCTGTGGTGGGTGGGTTGCACTGGGGTGCCCTATCAAAACATAGCATTATCAATCATTATCAAATCAGTCAATCAAGTTTCAACAAGCTTTTTGTCCCAACCATGTGGCTCCAGGCCCATGCGTGCCACCAGCTAGTAGGCATAATAGCCACAAGAAAACAGACGTGTACCTCCCAAAGGAAAAAAAGCCTCCCTTGCTCTATGCCCCCCTATGCAAGGCCCCTCCCCACACACCATAAATTAACCAGAAAGAATTTCCTTTGTCCCCCAACTGGGCACATATTGGCAAAGGTGAACCCACAGCAAAAGTACAGTGCCCCAAAAAACCACATCAAAAGTGATTCCTCTCTGGATGGCCTGGCCTCTGTGGTGCCAAGCATCGCAAGCAGCACCCACATTATTAAACATGTTGGCACTGGCTAGTAACCCCCAACGTTGCCAAGGGAAGTGGAGCAAGGCAGATCCTCTGGTGAGTACAAGCAGCACCCACTTTTTTTTTTTTTTTTAAAAAGCATGGTGGCTAAGTAACCCCCAGCTTTGCCCCTCTATGGACAGGACAGGCACTCCTCCCCCACAGCCGAAATACTTACAGATCAGCATTGTAGCACATAACCAAATTCACCAAAGAGAATGGAAAATCGCTAAACGGCCGCTTATATTTTGCCCCTACCAGCCAATCAAAACCTCCTGTGCTTGTCCATCACTCACCTGTCCCCACCTATAACCCCTCCTCCCTACCAAATATGGCACTGAGTTTTGTTCGCTAGCTCAGAGAAGCTCAAATCTAGTTTTGTTTTTTTTTTTTTTCTTTACTTGATCGAGAGTTCTGAACTTTCCAAGTACTGGCCGTGGTCCTTGGAACTCTGCAATTCGGAACCGAGTATCATGATTCTTGGCGAATTCTGAACAAAATTGAGTAGAGTTTCAGCTCTAGTTCTTATCTTGGCAGGTAGTAGTAGTCAATTGTAAAAACAAGAAAATGGCTTATTTTTTCCTTTTGTGTAGTGTTGAGATGGAGACTGTGAAGGCGTTGCTGAGGTATTGCTCTTTTAACAGGATGATCTTGAAGTAGTAAGCCTCTCTTTTGATTTGAAAGAGGGCAGCAGACCCCTCTGCCTGTTCAGCATACATCTCCCTGAACCAACAGTAACCTCTTGTGCGTGTTTGAAGCTTAACTTTTATGTTGAAGTTCAGCATAGTAAGCTCATATAACAGGATTTATTGATGCCTATTTGGTGCTTTGAAGAGAGAAAGCATTAGAGGCACTAATTGGTATGTCTGAATCCTATTTTAATTTAGATTACCAAATATGAACAGTTCTCCTGGGAGATCCTCCTGGACGGCCAGTAAAAACTGTAGGGTTAGATCCCCACCACGGACAGTAGAAGGCAGACTTCCTGGTTTTTCCTTGGAGCATGCTCAGTGGGGATCTAGCCCCTCAGCTTCAGTTTGTCTGCCTCCACGCAGTTAGGATGCAGGGTAGCTGCCTCCTCACAAAAGAGCTACAGGCAGCCAGGAAAACCTTCCAAAAAAGCCTTCAGGTGCCAGGGAGGGAGGAATTCCCTTCCTGTTCACCCCCCTTCCTTAGCAGGTGTTAAGAGGTTTGCAGCCTGGGGGTCCCCTTCCCAGTGGGTGCAGGGGTCCTGCAGAGTGGGCGTAGCAGTTCCCCAGCAGGGGTTCTAGCTTTTGGTCCCCTGGGACCTCTCCCCCGCTAGAGCCCGGAACAGCCAATAAGGAGACCGGCAGCCCCAGCGGCAGCAGAGCTGCTTCCCAACAGAGTGCGGTCTCCAGGCGAGTCCCAGCGCCTAACCCCCAGCAGGGGGCACGGCAGCGCAACGGGTCCCTCCCTCCGACTCCAATAGGGCTCGCTGCCCGAAATGGCACCGGCTGAGCCAGCTCTCTTTGCTTCCCCGGCTGGGTGTGCCCATGGGAGAAATGAAACCTGTTGCTAGCTCCAGACCAATGGGCAGCAGCAGGCGAGGCCCCGGCTTGCTCCTCCCTCCCTCCAGCCGCTCAGACAAGCGGCTGTGGGGAAAGCAAAAGTAAGAGGAGCAGCAGCCATCAGGAGATGGCCACCACCAGGAGGTTGGCGGTGGCAGCAGCAGCAATAGACACGGGCACAGCACCGGACCAGGTGCCCACACAAACTGTAAGCCCCCTGCATGCCCTATCCCTGGCCCCAGATCCTCACATGGAGGTTCTTGAGATTTTATGGGACTTAAAGCGCGACAAGGGCAAAAGATCTCCTATGAAGCCCAAGAAAGCCTGCCCCTACAAGGGTCGCTTCAAGGGTGCTGGCAAAGGGAAGCTCCCCCTGCCCACAAAGCCACGCAAGACTTCTAGACCCCTGGACTCCCCCTCCTCTTCGGGGTCAGCCTCTGAGGAGGTGAGATCTATCCATTTCTCCGGAGAGGAAGAGGCTGCAGCCAGGGCAAAGAGAAAAGGAAAAAAGGCTTCCCCCAGAGCCATCAGTGAGGGGGAGGAGGAGGCGTCAGAGTCCCATGCCTCAGGGAATCACGAACCCTCTGAGGAAGAGATCAGTCACTCCTCCCTCGAGGAGGGTGAGATAGAGGAGCTGGGGATTGAAGCCTCCTCTGACCCAGACAGGCAGTTCCCTGGTAAATACAGAGACCAGATCTTCGAGCTGGTCGTGAAAGCTCTTCACCTCGGGGAGAAAGAAGACAAGCACGACTCCTCAGAATTCTCGGAAGAGGAGAGAGACTATATCCCACGAGCCAGAGACAAGGGGATGATTCTAGAATAGGCTTAAGAAAAAATTATCAAAAAGGAATGGCAGCTCCCCAACAAGGCTCGCGGGATGAATAAAATCCCTCTACACGCTCACTAAGAGCAAGGAGGCCTTCCTCGCCATCCCTAAAGTGGATGCCGCAGCAGCGTCCCTCGCTAGAAACTCTGTTTTCCCCACAGAGGGTGAGTGCTACCCTAGAGACTCTACTGACAAGGGAAGAGAGAGGAGCCTAAGGAGGAATTTTGAGGAAGTAGCCTCAATCATAAAAATGGCCACCGTCACCTCATACTTCTCTAGAGCCCTTATGACTTGGATCAAACGGGCCAAGGATCCTAAGGTCTCTATGAAGATGACAAGGATCCTCTCCACCAGGATTCAGTTGGCCTATGTCTTTATAGCAGACTCCTCCACTGATACCCTCTGCTGGGCTTCTCATGCAGCAGCATCCAACATAGCAGCCCGCCACTGCCTCTGGCTCAGGTCCTGTAAAGGGAACCCCACAGCCAAAAATACCCTAGTAGTAGGGGGTTCCTTTCCAAGAGGCCAAACTCTTTGGGGTCTGCCTGGACAGGGTCCTCGCAGACGCTGCAGATAAGTCCAAAAGGCAAACTTTACAAAGCTTTGGGATTTCAAAAAAGCCTTTTCGTCCCTTCAGTGCAGAATATTCACCAGCAGGTGGCACCAGACGACCTTTCTACCCACATAGAGGAAACCCGCAAAAATACAAGCCCAGATGGAACAAGCAAAAGGGACCACGAAACACAGCCCAGCACTCGCGCGACTCTGGACGCCCCAAAGCGGACGCATTACTATGGAGTCTGGCCCCCCCTCAGGATCCTGCAACCCTAGAAGGCAGGCTGCAGCTCTTTGCGGAGAGATGGCTGGACTCCATAGCAGATGCATGGGTCCTCCAAACCATCCAGAGGGAATACACCATCAAGTTCTCCCTTTTCACTTGAAACTCCTACTGTGTCTCACCGGTCTCAAACAATCTGGACATGCAATCCATGATGAAAACAGAAATAACCAGCCTCCAAGCCATCGGAGCCATAGAACCTATGCCACCCAGCGACCACGAATCTGGACTCTACTCCATCCTGTTCCTTGTCCCAACACAGTCAGAGGAATGACTAGCAGTTCTCAACCTTAAAATACTGAACCAATTGGTCAAGGTACGAAAGCTCAACATGGAAACCCTTCAATCCATCCGCATAGTAATCACCTCAAGGCGAGTGGCTGACCTCCCTCGACCTCAAGGAAGCGAACCTTCACATTCCCATCCTCCCATCGCACAGGAAATGGCTCAGGTTCACATGCCCAACAACACTGGCAATACACAGCACTACGCCCTTCAAGGGAAACACTTCCTCGTATACACCAACGCAGTGGCTTACGTGAATCACCAAGGAGGGTCCCGTTCCAAATCCCTTCACTAACAAGCAACTGTACTCCTCAGGTGGGCGGAAAACAATCTGGCATCCATCTGGGTGGTTCACATCATGGGAAAAACAAACACCCAAGTGGATTGGCTAAGCAGTGAAAAGATCAACCCGGGAGAGTGGGCACTCCACCCGACAGCATTCGACACCATAGTCAAGACATTCGGACAGCCGAAGATCAACCTGTTCGCGACACCAGCCAACACAAAAACCAGTCTCTTTGTTTCCCGATTCCCAAGTCGCCAAGCAGCGGCATTTGATGCACTGAACCTGACAGGGCCACCAGGGCTCTCGTACGCTTTCCCTCCTTTTCCACTAATAGGCAAGACAGTGGCAAAGATCAAGAAAGAACGATCAGCCACCATTCTAGTTGTCTCCTGGCCGCGACGACCGTGGTTCACAAGCATTCAAGACCTGAGCTCGGAACCCCCGCTGAGGCATTGTCACCCCCGATCTCCTGACTCCGGGCCCCATCTGTTACGACAACCCAGAAGCCCTGAAACTAACAGCATGGAGGTTGAATGGAGGGCTCTGAGGAAGCTGGGCTATTCCCAGCAAGTCATGGCCACTATGCTATAATTCAGGCAGCCAGCCACAAAACACATATACCAGTCCACCTGGGCTTCTTTTGCCAGGTGGTGCGAGGACAGGAATGTTAGACCAACTAAGGCCCCCATAGGGGTTGTCCTAGACTTCCTCCAGGAGGGGCTAGACAAGGGGTTAAAGCCCAATACCCTTCAAAGACAGGTAGCTCATCTGAACAGCATGCTCTGCGCTGTCAAGGGCCGCAGGGTAACTAAACACCCCCATATTGTCCAGTTCCTGAAGGCGTTGAGAGTTGTCTCTCCTCCGGTGGCTCACCGATTCCCCACGTGGAATCTGAATCTAGTCTTGAGGGTCTTAACCAAGATTCCCTTTGAACCTCTCAGGGAAGTCTCCCTCTATTATCTGTCCCTCAAACTCGCCTTCCTCATAGGCATCACCTCTGCTCGAAGAGTTTCTGAACTCAGTGCCCTTTCCATAGACCCCTCCTTCTGTTCTTTCAAGGAATCCTCAGCAGTCCTTAGACTAGACCCAGCCTTTTGTCCCAAAGTCGACACCCGCTTCCACAGGGAACAGGAGGTGGTCCTCCCCTCCTTTTGCCCCAAACCGACTCACCCTCAGGAACGAGTCTGGCACAAGTTCGATGTGAAGCGAGCACTCAAGGTCTACCTAGACAGGACAGCCCCCTTCAGAAAGACATCAGTCCTGTTTGTAGCTTACACCCCTCAGCGAAGAGGCATGAGGGCATCTAAAGCAGTTATTGCACGCTGGATGACCCTCTGCATCACAGAGACTTACAAGGTCAAAAATAAGCCCCCTCCCCCCAATGGGGGTCTTCGCCCATTCCCTCAGGGGAATGGTCACTTCCCAGGCCTTTAGAAATTCGTCCACCTATGGGGAAATCTGTCAGGCAGCGACCTGGTCTTCAGTGCACACTTTTACTAGGCACTACAAGATCCCGCTGCTTGACTCAGCCGATGCGGTGTTTGGAAGAAGGGTTCTACAGGCAGTGCTATAAGGGGTCCCCTTGACCTCCTCCCGCTTGACACCTCTCTCCATTTCCCTCCCCTCTATTTCAGGATTGGGACACCGCTTGGGAACGTCCCTACAGTTTTTACTGGCCGTCCAGGAGGATCTCCCAGGAGAAAGGAAAATTGGGTCCTTACCTGGTGAAATTTCCTTTTATGGGAGATCCTCCTGGACGGCCAGTCCCACCCGGAGTGAGAGATAACTCTGAGGTGTCTGGAAATTGGACGCTGAGCCTAGTGCCCACTTAGAACCCAGATCTACCCCCCATTGGCGGTGGCTACAGGGAAGTTACAAGTGAGATTGACATTATTAAAATTTGTTTTCTTGTCCCACAAAATTTCCCAGTTCAGCATATGTTAAACAGTGTGATATAAATCTTGAAAACACTGGAGCTGAGAGGCTAGATCCCCACTGAGCATGCTCCAGGTAAAAATCAGGAAATCTGTCTCCTACTGTCCATGGCGGGGATCTAACCCTACAGTTTTTACTGGCCGTCCAGGAGGATCTCCCATAGAAGGAAAATTCACCAGGTAAGGACCCAATTTTCCTATCTATTGCATGGATTGTGCAGTCTCTGCGTTGATGGTTGCACTCTTGCAGGGACATCAAAGAAATCACATTTCACAGCTTCATAGAACTCAGGTAGTTAGAACCATTCTCTTTCAATTAACTTACCAAAAAAAACTTACTTTGGCCCTCTTCTTGTTTCAACTGGGAAGGACTTTTGCCATACAATGTGAAATTCTGTCAGTTTAGTATATTTAGAGATTATGGCCACGATTCATGGAACATGGCCTATATAATTTTGGTGACTAAGTTCCCTTTTTTTTTTTTTGGCCAAGATTATAGGAGGATCAAGAAAAAAGTGAAGTGCTTGCTGCTGTTTTTATGCATCCAGTTTCTTCTGCCATAATTTTAATCTCATTTTGCTTCCCTCTTCATGTATGTCAGACATAAGTGTGTTATGCTTACATTTTAAACCTTTTTTTGGAATTATACATTTGCTAGTTTTTCTGCTAAATCCCTAAACCACAACATACAAGAAAGAAAATGTCAATGTAAAATACACATCTTAAGAGTCTGTTGTTTAATATTACTCATTATTTCCTCTTTAAACCTGGAACTTCATGTCTGCCAGTACTGACTGCAAATCATGTTCCCTCAGTAGGGTGGTAGTTCTTGAAGAATGACATGAAAGTATAATGAAACAAAATACTTTAATTGTGCCTTTCGTTTGAAGGATTGCAAAGTGCTTCATATCCTCTGCTTACAAAGAATATAGATATGTGCACTTAGCACCACTTCTGGACCCATGAACTACTTACGCTGGAGTAGTCCCTATGAGCTTCATCGTGGCTACTCCAGGGTAAGTGGTTTGTGGATTATGGCCCTTGTGTTTACCTGTAAAATTAGCTTTCTAATGCCAGTTACTTGATAACAGAAACAACCCTTCCCGTTTTTTCAATCTCATTGTTTTAGGTCTCTGCATTGAAGGCAATGGCCAGTCAAGGAGGCCCCAAGTACAACCTTTCGCAGCAGCCGTGGGTGCAACCAGGTAAGCACTTTAATCTCTCGCATAAAGAAATTGAATAAATAATTCAGAGCAGTCTTTTTGGAGTTTGGTTGAGACCCTCGTAGGAAAACGTGGTTCAATGTAAGGACCCTTCATTATCCCTGTATAATGTTAAAACAATGAAAAATGGATTGTAATCCAGGAAACAGCCTGAGAATGCAGTTGCTGTTTCTGTCCCGCCCTTTTTCCAGACTCTGTAACTTCCAAAAACAGGAATCCAAAATGCAAGAAGTTCCTCAATCCTTGTCCATGAGCCTGCTTTATTTTTAGAAGTGCCATGTACCTACAGCTCCCACTGATTTCAGTGTTTGAAAATATTGCCCCAAAAGTTTGAGATCCCACTTTTTTCAGTATCTCAGCACCATCTTCCCTGATGATTGAACATGATCAGCAAACAATGTGCACACTAGCAGTCAGCGCACATGCAAGTTCTTTTGAAGGGAGTGGGGTTGTATGCATACTGGCTGCTAGCATAAGCATTAGCTCAGGGATGGGGAACGTCCGGCCCAAATGGGCCTGTGGCAAGCTTTTATCTGGCCCTTTTCTAATTTCGGGATCTGGCCCCTGGATTTAGTTCCTACCCCCAAGCACTGGAAAAAATGAGGCTAGGTACGGGAGCAGAGATGAGGGCATTCATACAAAGTGAAGGAATAAATCTATGGTACAGATCTGTGATCTGGACCCTCCTTTTCTTGAGTGTCATGCTGCAGCCTGTTGCTGTAAAGTACTGCCAAGTACTTCTACACCCCTGCATCCAATGTCTGTGTGGCCCTTGGAGCTTGTACTAATTTCCAAAGTGGCCCCTGGCAGGGAAAAAGGTTCCCCACCCCTGCATTATATGCCTGATGATCATGCCGCAAGGCTGAAACCATTAAGTAGTCCAAAGTCAGCCTACTCCATGAGTGACTTGTGAGCATGGCCTTCACAGTTGGCTAACTTAATTCGTGCAGTGGGTGATGTAGATGTGAGTGCTCCATGCAGCAGCTGCAAAGAAATGTTGGAGAGATTCCTTCATGAAGTTACTCTAGAGTCAGGTTTCTGAATTAGAGAAATATCCTGTTTTAAGGTTGAGGGTGTTTATAAGTTGGTTTCTGTAATTTAGTGAATACTGAGAATGGAAAGCCTAGTCCTAGCTTGCAAACTTCCTCCTCTTAACTAAAAGCTCAGAGGAGATTGTGTTATGTGAACCTTTGCTTGGCCTCAGTAGTTGGAACCATTTGAGGTTTGCACCAAGTAACCTAGAGGATTGTCCGTTCTGGCAGCATTGAAAAATCTCCACCTTTCAGTGTCATGGGCTGAACTTTAATTCTTGTGGTGCAAAGCCTGTCAAGCTGGTGCGTAATTCTGCACTGTCCAACAGCAAGGCAGACAGTCTTGCAACTGACTGACTTAAGTTCTTGGCTATAGTTTTTGCAACTTGTGCAGCAATGCTTTTCTTTCACCATTTGTTTTGGGATCACTTGCAATTTTGTAAATAGATACGTGCATTTTTGTCAGCGAGACTATATTTATCTTAAACAAAATGTCAAGTAGGAGCCTAGCATTTTAGGGCTTGAATGGGTCCCTATTTTAGGATTTTAAGTGAACCTTGATCAAACAACCTGTTGCCGTAAAGTACTGCCACATATTCC
Organism: Sphenodon punctatus; assembly: GCA_003113815.1. Classification (NCBI taxonomy): domain Eukaryota; kingdom Metazoa; phylum Chordata; class Lepidosauria; order Sphenodontia; family Sphenodontidae; genus Sphenodon; species Sphenodon punctatus. The sequence continues at coordinate 971,188 of QEPC01002071.1, read as the reverse complement.
TAAACTGTTCCTTGCAGATGTTTATTAAATCTATTTTTTAAAATTGCTTTTCTTTATGGTCTATTCCCTATCTATTCCTATGGTGAGAAGCTTCTTGCTGATCTTTTAACCAGAATCTTTCCTCCTTCAATGTAAGCTCCATTCCCACTTGTCCTACCCTCAGTGGCCACTGAGAATAAGTCCCTATCCTGCTTATAGGAACCTTTTACTTACTTCGGAACAGTTGTCATGTTCCCCCTCGGTTTTCACTTTTCTAGGCTTTAAATAGACCCCATTCTTTTAGCCCTTTCATAAGTCATTTCTTAAACTCTTGATCATCTTCTTTGCTCTCCTCTGAGGCCTTTCCAGTTTGTTAGCTTCCTTAAGAGCATATAGCCCAGAACCATACACTGTATTCCTGCTGAAAGGGTTGTTTGGATACAGCACTTCTGTTTATTATTAAGCATTTATATAGCACCGGCAATGTACCTGGCTGGCACTTTACAATTATAACAGACACGTACCCTGCCCACAATCTAAGGGAGATAAAGGGGGGGGGGAGAGAAAAGTGGGGGGAAACAGGAAGAGACAAGGATACATACATGAACTCATGAAGTCTCAGGTGTATGTGCTTGGCTTAGATACAAAGGTGTAGTTACTCATTTAATGTTACACAAAATACGGTGATTCAGGATAAGTCAGCGAGGAGAAGGAGGAACCAGGGAAAGTTTGACGGAAGAGGTGGGTTTTGAGGAGGGATTTGGAGGGAGGATGCCAAGTGTGAATGTGTTCAGGGTGGGAGTTCCAAGCATGGGGGGCTGCCAGGGAAAAGGGGCAGATGGGTTTTGAGGAGCAGGGGAGCCATGAACAGGCAAGGGTGGTGGCAGAGGAGGAGCAGAGCTCCCGGACAGAAGTGTAGTGGGAAATGAGTGCTGAGATAGGGGAGCAAGGCCATGAAGAGCCTTGTAGATAAAAATCAGGAGTTTGTGTCGAATGCGTTCAGGAAGAGGGAACCAGTGAGGAGAGGAGGGGCTGTACATGGTCAAAGTGGTGGGCAAGGTGAATGACCTTGCCAGCAGAGTTATGAACAGAAATGAAAGGAGCAAGGTGAGAGTGAGGAAGGTCACAGGCTAGAGAGGGAAGTTGCAATATTCAAGGCGAGAGATGACCAGGGCATGGACAAAGGTTTTAGCAGAGGAAACAGTGAGGAAAAGATGGATCCTAGCAATGTTATGCAGAGAGAAGCAACAGGATTTGGCAACAGAATTGATCTGAGGTTTAAAGGAGAGGGAGGAGTCAAAGATGTCATGAATCCTAGGCTAATGTGTCTGAGGGACGGGCTGGATGTTGACCCCATCAATGAAGACAGAGAAGGAAAAGAGAGAGGAAGGATTGAGGGGGTGATGATGAGTTCAGTGTTAGCTGTGGTAAGTTTGAGCTGACAATGAGACGTCCAGGCAGAAATGTCAGAGGCAGTTAGTGAGGCAAGACTGGCTAGAGGGGGAGAGAGAGGGGTGGTGGAGAGAGAGTGTTGGGTGGTATCAGCATAAAGATGGTACTGGAAGCCATGAGATTCAATGAGTTTGCCTAGGGACAGTGTGTATAGAGAGAAGAGAAGAGGGCCAAGGACTGAGCCTTGGGGAACTCTAACCGAGAGGGGAAGAGAAATAGAGGAGGCACCAGCAAGAAACACGTTGAAGGATCAATCAGAGAGGTAGGAAGTGAACCAGTTAAGGACTGAGCCACAGAAACCGAGGGAGTCAAGTAAGAGAGAGAGTGGTGGGACAGTGTCAAAAGCAGCAGAGAGATCAAGGAGGCTGCTAAGAGAAGGCTGTTAATTATTTTAGCAAGAGCAGTTTCAGTAGAGTGGAGGAAGCGGAAGCCAGATTGGAGAGGGTCAAGGGAGGAGTTATCTGAGAGGAAGTCAAGGCAACGGGTGTACACAGCATGTTCCAGGAGCTTAGAGACAAAAGGAAGGAGAGAGATGGAACGGTAATTAGAGGGATTGGAAGGATCATGGGTAGGCTTCTTGAGGATAGGAGAAACAGTGGCATGTTTGAAGGCAGAAGGAAAGGAGCCGGTAGAGAGGGAGCGATTGACTGTGCAGGAGGAATGGGGAGACAGTGGGTGCGATAGAGGTCAGGAGGTGAGAAGGGATAGGGTCAAGGGGACAAGTGGAAGGGCTGGAAGTGGAGAGCAGATGATTTCCTCAAGGGGGACTAGGGGGAAGGAGGACAGGAGGGAGGGGGAGAAGAAGGGGGGAAGCAAATGGGATGGAGAGGAGTGGGAAACAATATCAAGGCAGAGTTTATTTTAGTGAAAAATGAGGGGAGATCCTGAACAGCGAGGGAAGAGGGGTTGGAGGACAGGGGGGGCTTGAGGAGGGAATTAAAGGTTGAGAAGAGGTAAACGGGGGTCATGAGAACAGGATCCAATGCGGGTGGCAAAGTAGTGCTGTTTAGCAAGTAGGGGTGGGACATCAGGGCAATTACCGGTTACNTGGGGAACTGTCCCCATTGAAATTAATGGAAAACTCCCCCCTGCCCCTCCCAAGCTGTGTGGGTGGAAGGGGGGTCACCCCCACCCACCCTGCCCAGCCTGGATTTTTTTTAAAAAATAATTGTTTACCCTAAGTCCCTAGTGCGGGCTCCGGGTCGCCGCTGGCGACGTGGAGCCCACACCAGCAGGTACTAGGGTGATCCCTGGGGTGGGGGGTGGTTTAACACACACCCCACCCCAGGGATCACCCTACCTCCCCACCCAGGGTTCGCCTACCTTGCACTCTGGGTGGCAGCAGCGGCGGTCCGGCGGCTTCAGCGCTGGCTGTGGCTGCCAGCTTCAGTGCTACTAGGCCTTCCGGTGAACTTGCGAATTTCCCCGGAAGGCCTAGTAGCGCTGAAGCCGGCAGCCACAGCCAGCGCTGAAGCTTTCAGAGCGCAAGGTAGGCGATCCCTGGGTGGGGAGGTAGGGTGATCCCTGGGGTGGGGTGTGTGTTAAACCATCCCCCACCCCAGGGATCGTACTAGTACCTAGTCCTACCTACCTGCTGGTGCAGGCTCTGGGTTGCCGCCGGCGGCCCGGAGTCCGCACTAGCAGAGAGTGGGACTTTAAAAAAAAAAATTTTTTTAATCCAGGGTGGGTGTCCCCCCTTCCACCCGTGCAACCTGGACTGGGGAGGGAAAGTGGGGGTTTTTTGTGGGTTTTTTTTTACATTGCGGCCATTCATTTGAATGTCCGCAATGTAAAAAATCCAGTACGGGGAATCCGGTAATTACCCCGGATTACCGGGTTTAATCCGATACTGCCGGTACACCAAATACCGGCAGTATCGGATACCAGAAGATCAGGAATTCCCACCCCTATTAGCAAGGGAGATGGCAGAGTTGAGGGAAGAGAGGGAGAACTTAAAGTGAAGAAAGTCAGCATGGCTATGAAATTTCCGTCAGAGGCGCTCAGCTCAGCAGCACAAGTGCAGGAGCGGAGGTGGTGGATGGAGGGTGTGAGCCAGGGTCAGGGGTTAAAGGAGCAGGTAGGGCAGGAAGCGAGGGAGGGTAGGGTAGAATTTTTACACAACCAAGATAGTTCTTACCCTTTGTGCATAAGCATCCCATGGTTGTCTCCTGTTTAGTAGCAGTCTATTGTCTATCGAGTGATTCCCCCATTTTTTTGTGTGCACTCATTCAGTGCGCTGAGGCGAGTCTCTTCTTCAAAGCAAAATCACGCCTGCAGTTGATGCATTTAATTGTATGAGGAAAGCCTTGCCTCAAAGTACACGTTATCTGATCTACAGAGTGGGATCCTAGCATTGGTTACGCCCTGCCCTGCTATTTGCCACAGTATCGGCTGTCTAGGAAGTAGCAGGCAAGGAAAATCGAAACAAATGACAGTGTAAGGAAATAGAGCACAGAACCCGTTGAAATTTCCCCACCTCTTTAATATTTCATGGCCTCTTCAAGTATATTGAAGCAGTAGAGATTTCTGGGTGTTCTAGCGTGGATGCCGCCCATGTAAATCCTGTGGTAGTGGGTGTACACTCTCACTCGCACACGCATCCCCACGCATGGAGGCACCGAAAAAAAACTGAGGTGCCTCCATGTGTGGTGGTGATTGGGGATGGGTGTGTGCCCTGTCAGAACCCTCCCCCTCCCCACTGCACACGGACTATGGTGCACACACACAGCCGCAGCCCATATTTCAGCTGGCACAGCATGGGTGCACAGCTGTGATGCTGGTAATCTGTGAGGCAAATAAGCTTAATTCTGGGTTGTAACACTTTACCCTGGCTGCACGGAGAGCGACAGTGCTGCAGAGGTAACATGCCCGATACTGCTGTCTTCTGGAGCTGGGCAGCATTCAGTAGCTGGTCCCCGTAAGTAGAGTCTTGAGAAGAGTTGGGGGCTATTGCTTTTAAAGGAGGAAGCTTCACAGAGTGTGTATGGAATGGGCCAGAATGATCAAAAAGTCACAACCAATGGGGTGACAGTGCCCCTCTAGTCACAAGCAACTCAGCTGAGTCCTGGATCCGCTCTCTAGGACAGGGATGGGGAACTTTTTTCCCATCCAGGAGCCACTTTGAAAATCAGTACAAGCTCTGAGGGCCACATGATCAGAAAGAAGAGAGTCCCGATCATGGGTTTGTAGGCCCCTGTCCTTGTGTGCATGTCCTCGTCTCTGCTCCCTTGCTTTGAGCTCAGTCATTCAGTGCTTGGGGGTAGGAACCGAATCTGGGGGGCCAGATTCAGGCATTGGAAAGGGATAAAATAAAAACTAACCATGGGCCGCATCTGCCCCTCCAGCCTGAGGTTTCCTACCCCTGTCCTAGGGGAACCTCTAGCTTCTATTGCTCGGCTCCAGAACCTCCAGCAGCTGCCATAGACTTGTTTCCTGTTCCCTCCAGCCCTCTGTGCCCAGCTGCCGGAGTTAACACACTTTTCCTCTTCCACCAGCAAGTGGCGGGACAATACAATTTCAGACTGGAGGAGACGTTGCTCTTTCTGTGTTTATTTATTTTATTTTATTTCAAGCCATTTTTAGCCTGCTCCCTCCTCACAACAGCAGCTTGGGGGGATGGACTGAGCATGTGCAGGGAGTAGCAGCACGGGGAAAGAGCTCCTGCCGTGAAAGCAACTAAAAGCACCTTAAATAAAAGACAGAGCTGCGGGACAGCACAAAAAAACATAGATGAGGCAAGAAAAAAGGTACCCTCAAAGGAAAAAGAAAGAAAATAAGGAAAAAAATACCTTAAACAAATACTGCACAACCGTTACAAATCAGAGGCCTAAACAAACAGAAGACAGCCTGGCAGACAAAATGGCTACCGGAGCTGTGATGGTGGCAGAGATGAATGAAGAAATACCACAAGGTAATGAAGAAGGGGCCTGTAATCACTGCACAGCAGTTTATGCAGACTTAAAAACAGACTTAAGGGCTGCAAAAAAAGACAGAGAGACTTTACTAGAAAGAGTCACCTCAGAATTTGCAAAAGTC
>QEPC01002071.1:871901-956300 GCA_003113815.1 Sphenodon punctatus | reverse complement strand
GGTCCGGATTACCGGGTCGAATCCGATAATGCCGGTACGCCCGGTACCGGCATTATCGGATACCGGATTTTACCGGTTTCCCGCCCCTAATGTTCAATACCTGAATTTTCGTGGAAAGAGCATGTTAAAAAAATGATGCCCACGTTTTCTCATGAGGCAAAAGGGAGAGAGTTGTGCAAATCAGTACAGTTTTTGCTCAGTCACAGAGATACACTGTTCGTAGAATCTGTGATCTGGAAGAGTTTCCATTCCTGATGTTTCGACAGGCAGGGCTAGATTAAAGGGGGAGGAAGTCTCATGCTAAATCATCCTTTGCGGTCTCCCAACTGAAGAGACCTGCATACCTACCCTTCTGAAAACCCAGGTACTATGGGTATTTGACTTGTGGAACTATTGATGCCTTTGTCTTATGCAGTTAAATGAACCACTCTCCTGGCTTACTGTAAGATGTAGGCTAGACAGATGTGCTGTAGCATAGTCAGCAGTAATGGCTAATCCAGCCCTGCTGCTAAGTAACTCAAAAGTGAAGAGTTCGATGCAGGAATCCTCTGCTAGGATTGATTCCACAGAGTTAAGGTTCACGGACTTGTAGAGGAAGGACAATGCTGGACCTAGGGGTTTACATGGTCCCCCTCCTCCCCCCCCCCCTTTTTTTTTTGCTTATGTATGTTGTACTATTTCAGATATAGAAGTAATTCAGAATGTGCCTCGTGTATTTTTTTGACTGTACTTCAGATGTGTCATGGGATTGGGGTCTCTCTCCCACTCTCGTCTGTCTGTGACTCAGTTTCCCCCACTTGCAGCACTCACTGGATCAGCTCCCTCCAGATCTGATTTAGCCCACAGCTGGAGTAATCCTTTTGGTCCCCTTTAGCCTTAGAGTTTCCCAAGCATAGAAATCACTACATCTGATTCGTTTGAGTTTGAAAACCCAGAATTTTCCTGAACTGTCAGGCCAGTGTTAGGAATTCACCTAAATGCACTAGGCTCAGTTACAAGGAATTTAATGTGTAATTCATGAATAAAATATGCAGTGCTAGATTACACTTGGAGTGCAGTAAGTCAAATAAACACAACCAATAACCTATATCTACCAAAACCCTAACTATTCTCTTACCCTAACTAGAGTCCAAAGAATATCTCTGTCCATTCTCTGTTGTAATGGTAAAGCTGGGCACAAAACTTGGAAGTTTCAAAGAAGGAAGATAGAGAATGGCACGCTTTCTCCTTGTTGTCCCACTCCGTAAATACTTTCTTTATGCCCTTTTGTCTGGTTTCCTGTGTTTGTTTGTTTTATATTTACTAACCTGCCCCTCTCGCCTAACGGCGACTGGGGGCAGCTTCCATCACACATAAAACAATAAAATATTAAAATACATGAATAATCAAAATAATATAAATATAGATCATAAAACAACATAAAACCAGTTCTGTGCACAGACACCCACCCCATTAACCCTGCTACCTCTCAGGGGGGTATGTGAGCTGGGTCACGTAGTCATGGTGGTGTGAATTTGCAAATCAATTGCTGTTAACTATTGTCTCAGAAAGGTGATACACATGGCTTCCTGATTACTCAATCTCATTCATGCAATGACTTCTCACTGTACACTCCATCCCTGTAATGAGTCTCCGCTTACACTGCATACATATTGCATTGACCATTGCCTTTACATGTGTGTTCTACATGTATTCCATGACCCATCCCCTCATCACAAGATATCTTTAGATGTTATTGCATGTGCCACTTAAATTACATACCTCTATACACATTTATGGCTGTGCTAATGTAGTGCTGTCTGCTATGTTAACAGCAGCATAGCAGACAATGTTGAGAGTCTTTTGGATAGAATTGAGCAGCTGCTGAATTCTCAGTGTGTGTGCCAGTTCTTTGGAGATTTCTAGGTTGTGTGTTGAGATGGTAAAACAGCAGAAGACTAACCTTTACCTAATTCCTGACTTGCCTGACCAAGGACCCTGTGAGGTCCAAAAGCTTGCATACCTCCCCCAACTGTAGCTAGTCCAGTAAAAGCTGTCACTGTACTATTTTGTGTCTATTGCCTATATTTGGGACCAACACAGCAACCGTACTTTCTCTACTTTACCTTGTATGTAAGAGCAAAAGATTAACTGTACTTCTGCTTTATATTTCAGGTGAACCTGCTTTTGTCCATGGCCAAGTAACCCAACAGTCTGGTTGTCTGAAGTGAATTTGCAGTTGTATACCAGGAATGCAAACATCATTTGCATTCAGGGGTCCAGATGTGTGTCCAACCTGCTGTAACATCCTCTGTGCTGCTTAATGCAGATTGCAGAAGAGGAGGCTGAATGTATGGCAGCACGTATGGTTAGACCTTTCCTGAAACCTAAACTATTGAGGATTCTTGCTCAAGCTTCAGTTACTGCCTCCACTGTCCAATGGAAACATCTGTTGGAATGGACTTCTAAGACTTAAAGATATTTGCAAGCTCTTCCCATGTTTCCATTTCCCAACGATAAGTGCAGTGGAAAACCACGTTGCCCAAGGCCATGCTGAAAATAAATTACAGGAAACCAAATTTGAAAACAGTAGCTATTCAGGGTGTTTGTGTGGGACGGAGGTAGGGTTGTCAGTACCATTGCACCTTAATTACAACATGGAAGGTGTCTTCAACCCCCTAGGAATTCTAGCCCACGGATTGTTTGAATCATGTCATTTTGAATGCATTGGCTTGTGGAATCTGGGTATTTTGTGCTTCTCTTGCAGCTCCTGTAAGTGTTCAACATGAAGCGTCTTGAATGTCTTGTGTTGCTTAGCAGCAGTGAACACTTGACACGTATGCTTATATGCTGTAATGCTGTGACAGTGGAGCCTGCAAGGAGTTATTGAGCTACAAAAAGGGAAGGTGGGATTTGCAGGGGAAAACGACAATAGAAATTCCGTTGCTTGGGAGAGGAGCTAGTCATGTACTTTAATGTAAATCTCAAGCACTCAGAGATCATACTTTCTGACTGAAAGCTGAAAAATGTAGCTGCACTCTCAAAAGTGAGGGCTCGGAGGCTGCTGTTGTCAGCGCTATGAATCCAGTACAACACTGGTGTAGGGGGTGGGCATCCATAAAATAGAGGAGAGGTAATTGAGTGCAACTCAGCACTATAAAATCATCCTTGGAACTTGGGGGACATAAAAAGAGTATCGCTTCCTGTTCCCTAAGCTTCATGTTGGGGGAAGGGTGTGTAGCACACAGTTGATACATGACCCTGGGATGTATCAAATTCAGAAGGTTTCAGTGCTCAAACTCTTGCCCCTAAACTGGATAAAATAGCTGTCTGGTGTCTTAAATTCATCAGGCCTCGCTGTGTAGATCTGCAGGAGACCGTAGCAACTTACCTGCAAGGCTTTTCTCTGTTAGAGCTGGCTGTCTAGTGGATCCTAGAGAGCTTGCATCTCTTATGTTTTATTTTAGCAGTTTTGCTGTTCCAGATGAACTGATTGGACACTAAAATGGTGGGTTTAAAAGCTGCTCTGAGAAGCACCAAGACTGGGGATGTGGGAATGGTACTTGGAGAGCCTCGCAGAACTCTTGTGAAACTTAAGAGCTAACCAAGACAAACTTGTCACTTCCCTTTTCCTCTTCAAGAATGCAGGGTGTAAAATAATGTCAGATGACATGCAATATATATATATATATATATGTGTACATTTGTTTTTTTATACTGTTTTACAATGTAAATGAAGGCATGATTGCTGTACAAAGTTACGATTTATCTAATTCACTATACCGGGCACAAAGGGTAAAATATGGGAGCAGTCACTCTTGTGTTTCTGTATCCTTTTACTTCTGAACTAGCTCTAGAAACGGCTTAAATAAAAGGCTCCCAGAGCCCACCCATTTATACAGGCTGTTTGCTAAATGCGGGTTTGTTCAAACATGTACAGTGTCAGATATTTACCTATACAAATAGTGTACATAATTTCAAAGAGATTAATTTAAAATGCTTTATATTACCTGACTAGAAACTTGCGGTTTTTAATGTGTTTTTTAAATAATAAAAAAAAAACCTTTGCTTCCTATTTTGGTCCAGAGCACAGCTTTGTTGTATCTTGAGGCGCACCTGATAAGATGATATAAAGGCACTGGCTATCCTGAAGGCACAGACACGGTTTTAAGAAATGACAAGTTCTTTCTATTTTTAGCACGGAGCACAGTGACTTTATTTAGCAGAAGACAATGCTAAGCATGGAGCTAATTGTGTTAAGTTTGCTTTCTTATAACAAAAGAACGCCTGTAGCTTCCTTGCCCATGAAATATCCACTGAGGTGAAATGGTCTCTTCATTGAAGTTTGATGAGTTAGAAATCAAGGCCACAACCCACTTACTCCTGAGCAGTCTCATTAAAGCCAAGTGGGACTTCTCTAGAGTAAGTGGGTTGTGGATTACAGCCCAAGCTTGTAAGAACATATTTCATAGTCAAAAAACCCTCTGGTTTACAAGAACAATTAAGGCTCTTGAATTATTCAGTCATGCTGTAAAAAGCATGGAAATTCTAACTGAAGGCTTCTGCATAACCTGTGCACCATGTAAGCAGTAAAGACTTAGTCTCACACATTTTTTTCAATTCCAGCTGAGGCTCCATGCCCCCACGCTTTGCATTGCTCTTTCAGTTCCAAGCCTCTTCCTCTGCAGGTTGGGGGCAACACTGAAGCTGGGGAATGGAGGGGGTGAGGGGCCAGAGCTGGGAGAGCAGGGGCTGCAGGTGGTGATTGAGGGGTAGTGAGACAGCTGGGGGGATGGCTATGGCTTTCCAGATTAGTTTCTATGATAAGCTTTCGCTCTTTGAGGGGCAGTAGCTCTGGGGAACTGTTGCGGATTGCGGTGCAGTGGGTAAGGATTAAGCAGTAGTGGGGCCTAGGGGTGAGGGGAAGTGTATGTACTGGCAACTAGTCAAAGCTAGTTGGCTTTTACCAAGTGTAAGCTTGGGAGTTGCTAGCAGAAGGCCCAATTACAATAACAATTAATGTTTGTTTGGCTGCTCTTATGGCCATCTTCCTTGCTGTCTGATGTACTCCTCCTTTCTCTTCTTGCAGTCGACCCTTGGAGTTTTTGGCCTGCAGGAACTCGCGTTCCAGGGCCAGGCTAGTCCCCTCCTGTCCCTGCAGCTGTGTGTAAGGGTCATACAGTTGAACCTTGCTATAATGAACCCTTGTTTATAACAATCCCAACTTGGAGCATTTCTCTCAATTACGCACTTCCAACCCCTATTATAATGGAGACACTGATGGAATGACCATTCTGTCTGGTCCCATGGGTTTCGTTATACTGTATGTTCAAATTCAAATGAAAGGCTTATGGACAGTACTAAGGGAATTAAATTTCAAAACCTCTTAGGTTGGCACAATTCATCTGGTTAGTGGTGATGCTCATTTAGGTTCAGACTGTTTTAGGATCTTTAGTTAACCCTCCAACAGCCCTGTGAAGTAGGTCATTATTATTCCCATTTTACAGTTGGGGAACTGAGGCTGAGTACAGGACTTGCCTAAGGCCACCCAGTGAGTTCATGGTTATATGATGGAATGTGAACCCTGGTCTCCCAGGCCCAAATAGATCACCATATCCATTAGGCGACACTGACTCTGTGTCGTAGTTTTTGTATGTCACTGGTTGCTGCTTAATCACTTCCATGGGTATCTAAAACCTGCAGAAGAGGCTGGGCTTTTTACACTGGTCTTTGAATTACCTTACAAAGAAAATGACACAATGCAGACCTTGATCATTTCTAAGAGTTGCAAAACTAGCATGAGAAGATGATGCTTTCTGTGCAAGATGCAAACTTTGAAAAGTCACTTGATAACTTCAGTGAAATCCTATTTGGGAAAAACTTTCATTGACTTGACTAAGATTACTGTACCATGAATGAGCAACTGAAGGTCTGTAAATAAAAGCACCTGGCAAAATTGGAATACAGAGAGAGGAAATAACACAATACAGCTGAGCCTCTTTAAATGTAAGTTAGCACATCTTGGGGAGGCACCAAGGGAAGGTGTAGAGTGATGTAAATAGAGAACCAAGCTTATGGCTAATCAAATGGGAGCTGTGTCAATAATGAGAGTTGGGGAGAAACTTTGGCTCTGTACAAAGTGGCAGTTTGGCAGAGTCAGGCTATCCTGGTTTTTATCTTAATTGTGTTTGGGACCAATATGGCAACCACTCTGTCATCAGTATGGGTTATTATAAAGTCTAATACAGTGTAGGCAGGGATGGCCCGTTATACCGTATAGAGCAGGGATGGGGTGCCTTTCCTGCCGTCCTGGGGGCTGCATCCCCAGTTCATCAGTCTTGAGCATTGTGGGTGGAAAGGGGGAATGTGCCCCTCACCCCCCCCCCCTGTAGGAGGTGTGGCTGCTGGCCCAGAAGCATGCTGTCTGGCTCGCAGCTGGTGGGACATAGAGCATGGCCGAGCTGCCTTCACTGGAGGTGTGGGAGAAGCTCCAGAGGTCATTTGACAGCCAGCCATGGGATGCAAAAGAACAGTGGGTCAGAGGCTCTCCATCCCTGGTATAAAGTCTATAAAAGCTATTGCTAGAATACTGCTGTTATAAACAAACTGGAAGGCATTAAGTAACAGAATGACAGGTGCTGGAGAGTGTTACAATGGGTGTCCGCTGACCAGAAGTCCAATTCTACTCCACTCCTGTTCTCTGTTGGAAACCACCTTATCCTACCAAACTAGTACACATCTATTGATCTGACCCAGACTTTTCAAGCTGGGTATGCCATGCTGTTCAGAGCCATATGGTCTAATACAGTAATAGACAACTTCAAAGTATGCACAACCAAGTCTTATTTTCACACTGAGTAGTCAGTCACCATTCTTGATTGAATTACTGCTTTCACTGGTACATAAAGGTCCAACGAGTCTCTGGGGAACGAAGCTTTTTCCGTCGTGCTCGTGCCATCATGCCTAGTTGTGCTAGAAGGAGAGGCAGTCCCTGAATTCTGCCCACTTGAGTGGAGTGCAGCTCTCTCAGTGCTTTCCGCATGCTAGTTAGGAGGCCCCCAATGACAGTGACGTGATAGAAGAGCTCCGCCTGGTTTTCTGCTGGCTTGGGGAGAGGTGGGGCATGTGGGTCTTTCAGCTGCAAAAGGCCAGTTTGAAGAAAACATTACTTTTCCAAGCACACTGAACAGCTACCAAAATACTTGCTATATCGTCCCATTACAAAATATAAAATGTACAGTTCATCTTTGCATCAGGGACCGGTGTTCACTACCTATCAATGGCAATGGGAAAACCATCCCAGTGAACATGGGTCCCTATTGATGATTTATTTTAAATTTCTACCCTGCCCTTCCCTTAAGGCTCAGGGTGGCTTACAATATTAAAACCACAAAATACATTAAAATCCTTTTTTAAAAAAAAACACACCCTTGCCCCCATCACCCACCCACCCCAATCCCTATCCCCAGGAAAGGCGCTCTTTCAGATATGCAGGACGTGGGCCATTTAGGGCTTTAAAGGTCAAACCCAGCACTTTGAATTGTGCCCGGAAAACTATAGCAAGTCAGTGCAGACTGTAAAGAAAAGGTGTAATGTGCTCCCAGCGACCAGTCCTCAAAGGGAGCTGGGCTGCCATGTTCTGCACCATTTGCAGCTTCCAAACACTCAAGGTCAGCCCCTAGCAGAGCGCATTGCAGTAGTCTAGCTTTGAGGTGATGAAAGCATGGATGACAGTGGCCAAATCTGAATTAGAAAGGGATGCAGCTGCCTCACCAGATGGAGTTAGTGAAAAGTACTCCTGGCCACTGCTAGAACCTGATGTTTCAGGTGCAGAAAGGGATCCAGACGCACTCCCAGACTGCAAACCTCCATAACCAGAGGGGGGGACGGACCCGATCATTGGCAAGAATTCCAATTCCCTCCAAGTTGCAAGGTCCACCAACCATCCTCGCTTTGGTCTTGTCTGGATTCAGCTTCAATCGGCTCACGCTCATCCAGTCCCGCACAGCAGCTGGGCATTGGTAATGCAGCTATAGTTTGAATACTAGAGGTGGGACCCCGGGCCCATTACCGGTTACCTGAAAACTGGATTCCCGGATTAAATCCGGTGTACCAGATAAATTTCATTGATTTCAATGGGGCGCTGTGTCCCCATTGAAATCAATGAAATAAATTAATTCCCTCCCCCTCCCCCTCCCAGGCTGCGCGGGTGGAAGGGGGGACACCCCCCACCCACCCTGCCCAGCCTGGATTTTTGTTTAAAAAAAGACCCAGAGGCGAGCCCACCCCCCAGCACCAGCGGCCGCGGCGTCCCCGCAGGCGCCGGTAAGTATGACCCGATCCCTGGGGTGTGTGTTTAACACCACCCCCCAACCCCCCAGGGATCACCCCTACTAAAGTTCAGTGCGCTTACCTTGCGGAGCTCCGGGGGCGGCGGCGGCGGGCGGTCCGGAAGCCTCAGCGCCGGCCGTGGCTGCCGGCGTCAGAGACGCTCTAGGCCTTCCGGGGAAACCCGGACGATAATGCCGGTACGCCCGGTACCGGCATTATCGGATACCGGATTTTACCGGTTTCCCGCCCCTATTGAATACTATTCGTTTACAGGTAAATGAAAGCAAAAACCAAATTGCAAACTTCAGCTATACTGAGTGGCCTTCTGTAGCTCAAAGTGGAACAGGAGTGACTCGGTACAGCTGCAGACATAATCCTCGCAATTGTTTCACTGTGAAATACTCTTACCACGTCCTGTTCAATGACAGTGTTTCCAGACGAGGCCATCCTTCTCTGGTGTCCCAGTTATTCTGGGTTTGTAGCAAGACATTTTATACTTGTGCTATCATGTTCTCAAGTAATTTCGGCAAGGCAGAAACCATGTCTGCAAACAATTTAGGGCTGGAGAAAAGACTTGTTGATGTGAGTGGGACTTTGCAATGGTTCTAAACTGCCAGAGGAGAATGCTGTAAGTCTAAGGAGGAATTCCTCTGTGTTCCTATTTGAAGAAACCGGTAACCCACTACAGCTTGGGGGTAAATGTATAGTGTGGTGTAATCCACTGTGGCTGCAAATTGCTTGTCCCACAAGTCATGTTTGAAAGGAGTTGCAGGGTGTCACCTATGGAATTCTTGCCCTAAAATGTTTGCAGCTTCATATTTGTGGGTGAAGCAGGTGCCACAGCATGTGAGATAATTGGAGCCAATGCTAAGTGGGACAAGTGCCAGTCATTGGGTGCCACCACCCCTCCTTCAGTCTCTACTTGTTCTTGTGGCAATGTGCTTGTTTCTACTGGCAAGACTTGTCCAAAGTTATGACTTTATGCTGGCAGAAGGGAAAAGAGATTGCCTTTATCTATTGGTGTCTGGGCAGGAACTATTGAATAGTCAAGCAGTTCTGATTCTTGCCAGTAGAGGGCAGTAGGATATGCATCTAGCCACACTGACAAGTTTATCACATTTCTAAAAGTTTGGAGTCAAAGTTAGTTCAGATGATTAGACCAGCTTCTGCTGGTGAGAGTATGCAAGCTTTTAGCCCATGCAAGGCCCTTCCTTAGGCAAATAAAAAACAGTTTAGCAGCAAATGGAAAAATGTAGTTAGTGAGCAAAGACTTAATGGCAGGTATCGCCTAAATGCTGGATAATATCACCTCCCAGTCAAACCATTTATGTGCACAAATGAATGATGTATGCAAGGGGAGAAGCTGGTTCTATTAATTGGCAAGTAGGGAATGGATCTGCCAGAAGAACTCACCCGAAGCCGGGCTCCCACGTTCAAGTGGAGAGAGTTGTGCTCTTTTGCAAATGTTAGGAAAATCTGGTCCTGGGCCTTGACTTTAATCCTGAGGTAAGAGTTTAGTTTTAGGCTGATAGGCTGGAAAGGAGGAGCATGGACATGGTGGCTGAAGTCCTGCCAGTACCAGTGCTTGTGCCATACACCGTTCTTATCGAAATACATCCCAGAGCAGGGAGTCAAGTTTACCCTAGGAAAAAAAGCTCAAGTTAAAGCAGGCAGGGAGAAAATACCTTCATTCTTATTGGAGGGAGAGGGGAGGAATGCATGCAGATAAGGCTCTGCTTCCTTTGGTCTCATTGGGACCCATCCCTTAATTTTACAGTAGTGTAACTAACTGTGCTGTTTTCACTGAAGATCCACTTGCTGTACAGCGGGGATCAAAGGGAGGGTGCTGTGCTTGTGCAGAGTCACGCACGCTTCCTCCCTCTCAGGCATCTGCTGCTCTGCGAAGGATTTTCAGAATTCAGATTGCTGGTGACTTAGTAGCCACAGCTGCAACTGTCGAAACTCAGTGTGCAGGACTCTGCTAAGGGATCTGGCTGCTTAGTTTAATGTTCTCCCTAAGCCTGACCCAGACTACCGGGTTCTGAAAACTTGGCCTGTAGCCCTATCACTGTCACCCTGCAGTGAAAAATTTAGGTGGAAAAGTGGGTGAGGATGGAATTTAACATTTTTGAAAAAACAAACAAAACCAGTTTTACACCATTTTTAGTTCTAGTTTTTATTCTCCCACTCTCTAATGTGGAAAAAACCAATTCTGGTTGTGCAGTGATCACTATCAGTGAAAGGGTAGAGAATGAAAAATTGATAGATATAAAAGTGCTTTGAATCATTAATTTTCATAATCATACAAGTTTACATAATTAATTGTTCTGCGTGCAGAATTTGGAAATGTTTTGCAGAACACAGGTTGACATTAAACCTTAGCGCTATTTCTCAGTTTTGAGGCCCCACGTTGGCAAGCACGTCTCTGCTGTGTCTGTGGCATTTGGCAGCAGTATCCCCCTAACCCACTCTGGGACAGTCCTTCCTCTCTGAAACCCTAGCCCCCAGCAGCCAAGCTGCAGCAGAGAGAACTGGAAGAATGATTTTAAAAGCTGGGCCAGCACAGCTCCGTGTTGCCCTGCTTAGTGGGATGCAACAACCATCCATCCTCTCCCCCACCCCCTGCCTAGCGAATCTTGCTCGCCAAGATTAATGGCTCCAGGCTGACGCCCAGCTCGTGCCTGCTGTTCTCCAACCGCTATTCCTTGAGGATGGTTTTCAATAGCCACAAAAAGGGGATTACTCAGGCATGGCTGGAGCGCTAGAACATCGACACAAAAATCACAAACACTTCCAAGAACTATTTTCCTTTGCCCTTCTGTTGATGGGAAATGTGATTAACGCTATACCTTCTGCTCTAGAGAGGAGAGCCCCCCCAGAAACGAGCTTGTGCAGTGTTTCATGCCACCACATGCCCTCTGTGTGAGCTCCAGCTCAGAAGGTGACACAACCTTTCTGCCCATTGATGCAAGTCTTTTAGCCCAGTGCAATTTTATAGTGCTCGCTCATTCAAGATGCATTATATAAGCTATGTCTCCAGCAGGGAAGCCTGATCCTCACATGGTTTCCCTCAAGTTCTCTTTTTCTTGCCTGTAACTCAACATGACTGACTGCACTGGCAGTCCGCAAACACCCATCACTCACCGTCCAAGAGCCAACAGCTTCAGAATGATGCTTATGGAGATAAACCTGCAGAAGCTGTGGGAAGCTGAGCTGCGTATTCATCATTTTCATGGATGAAAAGGGGTCAGGGGTGAGGAACCTCTGGCTGGCGGTCCATGGAGCCAGCTGCTAACCAGCCCCCAGAAGATTTCCTCCCATCTCCATGGAATGTGGCTAGCTCCCATGCTCCATGGCCTGCCACCCACTCGATGGCCATAAAATGCTTCTGAGCCAGCGGTCACGTCCCTCACAGGAGCTATGAGATCGCCTCACTCTCCATGCTCTGGAGCGGCCCCTGCGGTCGGCCGGGAGCGCCCTCCTTGAGGTCCCCCGTGTGGCCTGCGGGGCCACTTTGGAGAGGGCGTTCTCGGTGGCTGCACCTAGGCTGTGAAACTCCCTCCCAGCAGAGGCCCGGATTGCCCAGGACCTTCCCTTCTGGCGTATGACTAAGACATGGCTGTTCTCCAAGGTGTTTGGTGGGGGAGATCTAGTGTTTTTTCCCTTCTCTTTTATTGTGGTTTAGCTGTTTTATTGTTTTTATATGTAAGCTGCCCTGTGCAGGAGGGGTGGGGTAATAAGATTTGTTAAATAAATAGACACAGGGGGTCATGTTCCAATTCCCCTTTGTCCCTGCAGGGTGCTCTAGCCCATAGAGCCCTGTGGGATGTGGGGGTGTAATTTGGCCCCAGGGTTTCCCACGCCGCCTGAAGTAGAGGATGTTCAGTTCCTACTCCCCGAGCACTGACTGAGCTTAGGGGAAGGGAGCAGAAACAAGGACATGCACACAAGGATAGGGGACAGATCCATGATCTGGCTGCTCCTCCTCTTCTGTATGCATGACCCAAGCACTCCTGCCCTCAGTTTTTATGCAGCCCTTGGAGCTTGTACTAATCTAAGTGGCCCCTGGGCGGAAAGGTTTTCCCCACCCCTGCCCTAAGTCTACTGTTTTGTGCCAAGAGCTGATCTCATCATAAGAGCAAAATAATAAGAGTATGACCACGGGCTTGAACAGGTAAGGAAAACTCAAGCCCTTTATGCTAGCAGTGCACTTCATCTCTGCCCTCTGTGCTTTCATTAACAACAAGGAAGGAGGACAGCACCACCCCCTGATTTTAGAAAGTTAGCTTTAAACAAATGAAATAAATTGCACACACAAAGCATCCCCTTACACGAGCTAGGCAGGTTTGACCCCCCCCCCCCCCCCTTTGGAATTCTTTAATGTGCTGCCACCTGAATGACAGGAGTTCCAGTTGGCTGCTGTTTTACATTCAGTCACTAGGGCCCTATTGCAGCTTGCCTAGCTAGTCTTTGAGCCATCCATGCTAAGAGGCCTAGGTTCCATTCCCCCCACCCCCTTGCTGGTAGCTTATTTAGAGAAGGAAGGAGCATCTCCTCCTTCCACGCCTTCCAGTGTGGTGGGTTTGTTGACAGGGTGAAGAAACACTCAGTGAAAGTGCTGAGACACTCACAAGCTCTGGGTACCCCACTAGGAATGGATGTCCGGGGGAATTACAGAGCCACATGTGCAGACCAGCTGCCTTTTTCCAAAATGGCAGGGACACTGCCTCTGCCACTTTGGAAAAGGCTGCGCCACACTAGCCGTGTTGCGGTTCGGTATGGATTAAGCCGCAGCTGCCCACTACAAGCAGTTATGGGTTTAATCTGAATCCAAATGCCCACCCTAAGTACCCTACTAGAGTGTTCTCTTTAAGAGCCGTGTGCAGGGTTAGGCTTGCCCCTGGTGGGGGAGAGCCACACTGGGGAGGCTGGGGCAAAGGGCCTGGGAGACAGTCTATTCTGATGTAATCCTGCCCCTCAGGGAGCATTGTGATGTCATGATGCTCCACAAGGGGGGGAGCAAAGGATGTCATGTCCCCTTTCTGATGTAACCCCACCATTGTGGAGCATTGTGACAGCATGACATTTCATACAGGTAGGATCCTGTCAGAAAGAAGACAGGGAAGGCCCTAGGACCTGCCCCTTTTCTGATATGACTACCGCCTGCATCCTCTAGAAGCCCCAATTTCTCTAGGTTACCAGGGATGCCCAGGCAGCTGACCTAGAGAAATCAGGGTTTCCCCTGCAGCCCAGACATTCTGAGTCAAAAGGTATACAGGCTGTCTCTTATACACATCTAGATGTGTATAAGAGACAGGTACAGGACTTGCCTAAGGCCACCCAGTGAGTTCATGGTTATATGATGGAATGTGAACCCTGGTCTCCCAGGCCCAAATAGATCACCATATCCATNTTGGGGCATTTTCTCCTCTGTCCACCCCCACCCCTTCCCCATCAAACATCTGACCACCTCTGTCTGTATTTGCAAACTTCAATTTCAACAATGGAAGCTCGAGTGCTGAGACAGCACGTAATGGAAACGGGGTTGTAACTAGTTTGGAATGAGCCCTGGTAAAAAAAAAAAATATGGAATCCTGCCCCTCCCCCCTTTCCAGCAGCAGGAGCCGTACAGCTGTGCCAGCGAACGTGCCCGTCGGTGAAGCTGCCCCCCCCCCCACACCTATTACAGCTATGCCCTTGAACAGAAGAGAGACCAACAGAGTAGAAAATTGGCATCAATTCACCAGCTACGATAAGCTCAAGAGCCCCAGACTGGAGGCAATCAGAGAGAGGGCTGGCTCTCTGAGCTGCTAAGAGGCCCTGAACTGGGAGGCCAGGTGACACAGATAGGGACAGGATAGGCAAAATTCAAAGTGACGTAGCTGCTGATTGATAAAAACAATCCTCAGATTGATAAAAACAATCAGCACCTGTGTCACCTTGAGTTTTTCCCTGTTTAGGTGCAAGTAAATGGATTCTCAACACATGCCGCCACAAACCAGACAGGCACAGCCATTTAGCAGGCAGCCTAAGTTGTAGCTCTGGTGTTATAGAACCCCCACCTCCATCCCCTTCACGTCAGCATCTCTGCACAGTGCAGCGAGAAGGCAGGCCATTTGTGAATGGACTGTTGTAGAAATTATATGCCATAGAGAGGATTTAATTTTTAAAAAAAACCATCACGTTTATTGGGTTTTTAACAGGGTTGGGCTTACTACTGGGCAACCACTTTTTAGGTGCCACTATAGTCTCTACTTCCGAGACTCCCACAGTGACCTGTGTTTTCACCAGGGCAGGGTAGACCCCAAACACAGTCCCCTTTAGGGTCCTGCAGAGGGTGCCCCTGAAGGGGTGGGGGCCACCATGTTTTATCGTTTCCCTGGGTCCCGCCAAGTCTAATGCTTGCCCTGGGTTTTGACGAGCAGGCATGAAGGAACACACCTCTCTCTTACCTTGAGGCCAGGGATTCCCAGACTTCTTGAGGCAGCAGCAGTGAGAGCAAGCAGCCCGCAGCACGAGTGGAGAGTTAGAGTGTGAAGCCAGGAGGGAGTCAGCCCTCTGACTGCAGCTGTGCTCTTACGTGGCTGAGAGCGCAGCGCAGGCAGCTGGGGCTGTGTCGGCTGATTGGTGGAGGGGCGGGGCCAGCCCCTGGGATCGCTCCAGTGTGCTCCGGGTCAGTTGGAAGTCCCGGAGCTGAGCGCCAGTGCGTTCCCCCCGCCCCCTCACTACACCCCTGCCTATGGGCCACTTTGAAAATCAGTACAAGTTTCACGGGGTGGACAGGAACTGGGGGCAGGGATGCTTGAGAGCCGTGCTTAGAATGGGCGAAGGAAAGGCTGGGTTCAGGTCACAGATCTATTTTGCATTCCATCTCCCAACCTTCAGGGCATGACCTCATCTCTGCTCCCTTCCCCTGAGCGCACTCTTCAGTGCTTGAAGGTAGGGACTGGGTCCACAGGCCAGATCCAGGAACTGGAAAGGGGAATAATAATAATAATAATAAAAACCAACAGGCCAGAGCTTCCCCAGACCTGCTACACAGCAAGGGTACTTTATAAGATATGGCACTTTCATTTGTTGCTATGCTGAAAGAGGGAGCATTCATTGTGAGCACAGTTGGGCTAGTCCCATCACCCCTTCAATAGGGTGGACATTTTGTCCGTGGCAACGCAGTGCAAATTCATTGGGGGAATCAGGCATATCCATCCCCCCGCACTCAGGCCTTTGGTTGGGCCCGGATTTACCCCACCACCTTTTCCAACCCTGCCACTGCTGCTGCCACGCACAGCTAGATGCTGGCATGGAGAGCAAAATAAACATCCGTGGCTATTTATTCAGAATTTTCAGCTAGTTTGGTGCTTGTTCAGTAACTAACTGGCTACTGCAGAGGTAAGCCACCAGACACGCTAATACTACAAATGTTAACCAACTGACTACGTCATCACGTAACCAAATGTCACCGTTACGCTAAAGCCAGATTTGGAGGAGGGGTGGAGGGTAATAGGAAAGGAATTATGGGTAAAAAGTAACAAACAGTCTCACAGTAAATCAATAATTCAGTTAACTGGCTAATCCGCCAAGCAATAACCAGATTCAGTTTCGTATCTGCGGCAGCTCCTGCAGAACCACCAGTCTCAGCCCCATTCTCTCTCCTGACAGGGTTGGGGCTAATCAGTGGGGCAAAACAGCTGATCGGCAACAGCAGCACCGGCCCCCATCAAGTTTAATCCACCCTTGAGCAAGGGCTGGCAAAGTAGCGGACAGGAGTAAGAGATTACGGGCCCTGGGCAGGGCAGCTCCCCCAGTCCTTAATAAATACCCCCATACTTTTGGAACTTCCAGGCAAAACTTCTAGCACCTCTTAGGGCTTTTAAAAAATAAATTAAGCATTGCCCTGCACCCTTGCATCCAAGCCTCCATGACTGTTGCTGTCTTCCAGTTGCCATTGGAAGAGGCAGGTAGGTGGAGAGAACTTGCTTGGCAAAAACATGGAAATGGATTCTACAGAGCAGGGATTTTGGGGGACAAGGAGTTCTGTGCAGCAAGCATCCAAACTATAGAGCCCGGCAGTTTCGAAAGAAAGGGAGCAATGGGATTTGGGATGATACAAAACAGGCTCCGCCCCCCCCCACCCCAGGGGCACCTAGTGTTACAAATGTTGGGTCCCAATTCACCTTGTGTTCTTCTGCTACTTTATCAAATGTTATTAATATTGCCATGATGAGTGATCCCAAGTTATTAAGGGGGGGGGGGAAGAGAAGGGGAGACACACAGAGAGTCTTCGTTCAGGATCTCCCTCCTCCTTTGTTACTAAGCTAAGCACATGTACCTGCAACGTCTCAGCTTCACGAATATATCCCTCTCTCTCCTTATGGACAAGGGAGAGAGGCACATACTGTAGATAGTAAGCCCCTCGGGGTAGGCACCACACACACGATAATCACATAAACCTTCCTTCCATAGGAAACAGGTTAAAAACATCACTCAGACAAAATCATCATAAGGGAACGAGNCTGGTGGTCTTGGGGAATTTCAATATTCACTCTGACTCCAGTGTTAAGGGGGTGGAGCAAGAGTTCATGGCCACCATGGCAGCCATGGGCCTGTCTCAGGTAGTATCTGGCCCGACTCAAGAGACAGGGAATACTCTGGATTTGGTATTTTGCACTGGGTCTTGAGGCTGCCAAGCAGGGCTCTGTGGTTCATGGAAGACATACGTCAGCTGAAGCACGTGGGGAGATGGCTAGAGCAACGGTGGTGCCATACTCATAGTGAAGCTGACCGATTGTGGCACAGAACTGCATTAAAAGCCTATGCCGTGGCTACGCAGACAGAAACAAGGAGGTTCTTTGCTACCATCATAGTATCCACAAAGTCTTGTCCAGCTGAGCTTTTCCTGGTGGTGAAGGGGCTGGTCAATCTGGCCTCTCTCCACCTGGAACTGGAATCTTCCACTGCTCGCTGTGACATGTTTATTGACTATTTCACATATAAAATCACTCATATCCACCATAACTTCAATGCTGCACTTGATGTAGTGAGTATACCTGAAGTTATGGATGCCCTGTCTGGTCTGATTTTGGGGGATCGGTTTCGGCAGGTGTCTCCCACTGATGCGGTGGAGATGCTGGGGGCTGTGAGGACCACAACTTGTGAACTGGGTTCGTGCCTGTCCTGGCTGGTGAAAGCCAGCCAGGAGACGTGACCACTGCTGGCTGGGGTTGTCAATGCCTCCCTTGTGAAGGGCAAGGTCATAACCTTTGCTCAAGAAGCCATCCCTTGACATTGACTCCGTTGCCAGTTATTGGCCAGTCTCTAATCTTCCCTTTTTAGGGAAGGTCACTGAATGGGTGGTAGCCCAGCAGTTTCAGGAGCATCTGGACCGCATCGGTTTCCTTGATTCCTTGCAGTCAGGCTTTTGTCCGAGCTATGGCACTGAGACTGCGCTTGTGGCTTTGGTCAACGATCTGCACTGCGAGTTGGACCGAGGCCGGTTCGCTCTTCTGATTTTGTTAGATCTGTCAGTGGCTTTTGACACAGTTGACCATGAGATGCTGGTGACCCGCATGTGGGACCATGCTGGGGTGGGCAGAACTGTTCTTGAATGGTTCCACTCTTTCCTGGCTGGTAGAACTCAGCATGTGGTTCTGGGGGATTTTACATCATCCCCCCGGGATCTTACGTGTGGAGTTCTTCAGGGATCCATTCTGTCCCCTCTCCTGTTTAATGTGTACATGCACCCCTCGGACGAGATCGTGAGAGGGTTTGAGGCTGGGTGTCATCAGTATGCTGACAACACGCAGCTTTACCTCTCGTTTTTATCTGACCCAGGCTTGACAGTCTTGGTGTTTACCCAGTGTCTGGCTGTGGTGGGGGATTAGATGAGGATGAGCCATCTGAAGCTGAATCCTGGTAAGATGCAGGTGATGTTGATGGGAAGGGGTGAGGGAGTGGAGGCCCCCCCCCCAATCATTGATGAGGTGCGTCCCTCCGTTTCGAAGTCTGGGAGTGCTCCTTGATGTGCAGCTCTGCCTGGATGCCCAGCTGTTGACTGTGGCGAGGAGTGCTTTTTGTAAGTTACATCTGGCTCGTCATGTTCAGCCTTATATCTCAGGCTCCGATCTGGCTTATATCTCAGGCTCCAATCGCTTAGAGATTGGACTACTGCATTGCCCTTGGTGATGACCCAGTGACTGCAGCTGGTACAGAATGCAGCGGCCCGCCCCCTGACAGGGATGGGCCGTCAAGAGCACATAAAAACAATGCTCTGTTCTCTGCTCTGGCTTCCTATAGTCTTCCGGGCCCAATTCAAGGTGTTAGTTATTACCTTTAAAGCCCTATATGGCCTGGGTCCCACGTACCTACAGGACTGCCTCATCCCTTGTGTCCTGGATCGGCCCCTTCAGCTGGGGGCGCCCTCTTGGAGGCCCCCTGAGTCTTCTGGGTGGCGATGTTCGAGAGGGCGTTCTCGGTGGTCGTACCACGGCTGTGGAACTGCATCCTGCTTCTCTCAGGATCTCTCCTCCTTCCGCAGACAATGTAAAACCTGGCTGTTTTGCCAGGTGTTTGAGGGAGACGGGTAGAGGTTTGTTTTTCTCTCTTTTTTTGGGAGAGAGGTAGTTGGGCCTAATTTGTTTGACAATTTTTAATTGTTTTTATATTGTATTTGGTATATATATTAGTACGCTGCCCCGAGCTGCCATATGGCACGAGGGGACAGGCTATACTTTTTAAATAAACAAACATAAAAGGCAGCTATAAGCAAAAGCAGCAGGAACTGGTGAGGTTGCAGTTCATCTGCATACTCTCCCAGTTGCCTCTGCTGTCAACACCTGAGGATGCCACGACCCTCCTGGAGCTTGGCCTTTCTGCCGCCTGAGTTCCAGCAACCATCTCTTCCTTCCTCTGTTTCTTTTCCCTCTGCTCCTCCCTCCCTCCCAGCCCATCACTTCTCGCCAACCTCCTCACACTTTCTCCTCCCCCTTGGCTACCTTCCCCTCCTGCTCCTCCCCCACCCTCCCTATCTCTCGCCTGTCCCGCCGCCCCCTTTCTCCCAATCTTATCCCCAATCCCTGCCTTCCCCCTGATCAGCTCCCATTCTCCTGCTCCCTTTGGAACTGTCACTCCTCTGCCAATAAAGCCCCCTACATCCATGATCTCTTCCTCTCCCACTCCCTCCAGCTCCTTGCCCTTACTGAAACTTGGATCTCCCCCTCCGACTCTGTCACCCCAGCTACCCTCTCCTTTGGGGGTCTCTCCTTTTCTCACCAGCCATGCCCCGAAGGCCGGGGTGGTGGCGTGGGCCTCCTCCTCACTAACTCCTGTCAATTCCAACCACTTTCTCCTCCCCCCTCTCTCTCCTTCCCTTCCTTTGAGGCTCACTCTGTGCGCCTCTACTCCCCCCTCCATCTCCGCGTCACTGTCATATACCGCCCCCTTGGCGCTCTCTCTCTTCCTTTCTCTCTGGATTTGAGTCCTGGCTCACTTTCTTTCTCTCCGATGATACCCCCACTCTCATCCTCGGTGATTTCAACATTCACGTTGATGTCCCTTCCCAGCCCTCCATCTCTCGCTTCCTCTCACTAGCCTCCTCCTTCAACCTCCACCTTTGGACCAACTCCCCCACCCATGCTAACGGCCATTCTCTTGACCTCGTCTTCTCTAGGAACTGCTCTGTCTCTGATCTCTCCTTCGATCCTCATCCCATCTCTGACCACTTCCTTGCCTCTTTCAATGTCTCCCACTGTCCCCCTTCCTCTTCCCCTTCTCCACGCCCCTTCCGTGACCTGCAGGCCATTAACCCCCTGGACTTTGCCTCCTCTCTCTCCCCCCTTCTCCCCTCAGTCTTCTCCTCCTCCTCCCCTGACTCTGCCATTTCTGCTTTCAATGCCTCTCTCTCCTCCACCCTTGACTCCCTTGCCCCCCTCTCCTCCCGCCCTGCCCGCTCCCACAACCCCCGTCCTTGGCTCACCCCCAGTATCCGCCACCTCCGCTCCTGCACCCGTGCTGCTGAACGCCTTTGGCGCAAATCCCACTCTCATGCTGACTTCCTTCACTTCAAATTCTGTCTCTCCTCCCTTACTTCTGCTGTCTCCCTCGCTAGACAGAATTACTACGCCTCCCGCATTGAGTCCTGTTCTCGGGACCCTCGCCGCCTGTTCTCTACCTTTGACTCCCTCCTCAAGCCTCCCTGTCCTCCCCCTCCTTCTTCCCTTTCTGCTCAGGATCTTGCTTCCTTCTTCACCTCCAAGATAGACAAGATCCGCCTCGACATCGCTTCCCACTCCTCTCTTCCCACTCCCACCCCTCTCCCTCCTCCCCCTCCTTCTCTCATGTCCTCCTTCTCCCCTGCCTCCCTTAAGGAAATCTCCTCTCTGCTCTCCTCCTCCAACCCTTCCACTTGCCCCTTTGACTCCATCCCCTCCCGCCTCCTGACCTCCATTGCTCCCACTGTCGCCCCTTCCCTTCTGCACATCATCAACCTCTCCCTCTCCACTGGCTCCTTCCCATCCACCTTCAAGCACGCCACCATCTCTCCTATCCACAAAAAGTCCACTCTTGACCCCTCTGACCTTTCTAGCTACTGTCCTGTCTCACTCCTTCCTTTTGCTTCCAAGCTTCTTGAACGTGTGGTCTACTCCCGCTGCCTCTATTTCCTCTCCACCAACTCCTCCCTTGACCCCCCCCAATCTGGCTTTTGCCCCCTTCACTCTACTGAAACTGCTCTCGCTAAAATCACCAACAATCTTCTTGTGGCTAAATCTAATTGCCTCTATTCCATTCTTGTCCTCCTTGACCTCTCTGCTGCCTTCAGTACTGTTGACCACCCACTCTTGCTGGATTTACTTCACTCCCTTGGCTTCCATGGCTCTGTCCTCGACTGGTTCTCCTTCTACCTCTCTGACCACTCCTTCAATGTTTCTCTTGCCAACTCCACCTCCTCCTCCCTTCCACTCTCGGTTGGTGTTCCCCAAGGCTCTGTCCTTGACCCTCTCCTCTTCTCTATTTACACCCTGTCCCTAGGCAAACTCATTGCCTCCCATGGCTTCCAATATCACTTCTGCACTGGTGATGACACTCAACTCTCTCTCTCTACTCCCTCTCTCGCTCCATCTATTCAAGCTTGCCTCACCAGCTCTCTCTGTGACATCTCTACCTGGATGTCTCAACATCAACTCAAACTCAACATGGCTAAAACTGAACTCCTTATCTTCCTCCCTCATTGTTCCTCTCCCCTGTCGATCCTCATCGATGGGGTCGCCATCCTTCCCGTCCCCCAAGCTCATAGCTTAGGCTTCATCTCTGACTTGCCCTTCTTTTAAACCCTACATCGACTGTTGCCAAATCCTGTCGCTTCTCCCTCTGTAACATTGCTAAGATTCGCCCTTTTCTCTGTCTCCTCTGCCAAAACCCTTGTTCATGCCCTGGTTATCTCTCGCCTCGATTACTGTAACCGCCTTCTCACTGGCCTCCCCCGCTCTCACGTTTCTCCCCTTATCTCCGTCCAAGACTCTGCTGCCAGGGTCATCCACCTCGTTTGTTGCTTCGACCACATGCAGCCCCTCCTCTCCTCTCTTCACTGGCTCCCCCTTCCTGAACGAATCCTGCACAAGCTTGTAGTCTTCACCACCTTGCTCCCCCCTACCTCTCTGCGCTACTTTTCCTCCATGCTCCAGTCCATGAACGCCACTCCTCCTCTGTCCCCTCTCATCCTCTCACGCCTACCCTGCTCCCCTAACCGCCTTCGTCCCTTCTCCCTAGCTGCCCCCCATGCCTGGAACTCCCTCCCTGCCCACATTTGCCTCACCCTCTCCCTTCGTACCTTCAAATCCCTCCTCAAGACCCACCTCTTCCGCTCTGCCCTCCTCACCTAACTCTCGCTGATATCCTCCATCCAGTACAATCTGTTACCTAAGGTCTTGTACTCATATCCACACCACATGGACCAACCAGCCATCATTCTTGATGTAACTAAGCCAAGCGTGTGCACCTGGGACCTCGCATCTTCGTGAATGTTACACTCCTTGTCTCTCCCTCTCTTCCTTAGTCCCCCCACCCCCATCTCTCAGATTGTGAGCCCTAGGGCAGGGACCGTGTCTATTCAATTACTTTGTAAAGTGCCAGGTACATTGCTTGCGCTATATAAATGCTTGCTAATAATAATAATAAAATGGTGGCCAGCTGTTCTCTCTGGCCACTGAGAGGAATGGGAATTGGCTTAAATTAAAGGAGAAAAGATTTATGCTGAACAGTGGGGAAATTTTTTCTAACTTCCAGGACAATTAGGCAATGGAATATTTTGCCAAAATAAGCTGTGGAGGCCTTTAAAAGTAGATTAGACAGGCATCTCTCAGGGATGGGATAGGTCCCATTGATCATGCTTAATGACCAAGGGCTGGACTAGATAGCCCTGTAGGTTCCTTCCAGTCTACTGATTCTTCACCATTCTGAAGTTGACATTTAGGATAAAAGGTTATTGAGAGGACACAGACTCTCTCTCCCCTCCCCACTTTTTTCCATAGGAAATATGGCTAGAAATAGCTGGGTATTCCTGGGTTTAATTCAAGGGGAGAGTCAAGAATCTCAGAAGTCTATCTGGGGTATCCAAACTCTACTCTCCTTGAAGCATCACTAGCAACTTTCCAGGAGACCAGGGTCACTGCTTAGCAGGTATATCGGAGCAAGTAGAAACTGCTTCCTATCACCTTTAGCTAAGGCACCATTGATTCTAATATGGGATAGTCCATGGGGGGCTGCCTGGCCCTCTGCTCAGAGCACTGCATTGTGGGAACTGTAGTCCCTTCAGGCTGTACCATACACAGGTTTCACTGCAGAAGGTGGTGGGATAAGTTTGGTCCATGGATAACACTTTGGCTTCTATACAAGTCTAAGAAAACACACTGAACATCACAGGCATTAACACTTTGCTATTCCCAGCCTCCATAGTCCTGTTCCACGTGGAACAACTCACTTGCACCTTTTCCCAAGAGATGACTCCGCTTCAACAAACTGGCTCTGCGCTCTCCCTCTCTCGTGCGCGCCAATGGGATACTGCCTCTCCCATCTCCTGTGAATGGCTGGCACTTGGCTATGGTTGTTGCCCCCCTCCAGCTGTTCAATGCATGTTGGGTTGACAAACCAATCAATTGACCAGCTAAATACTGGGAACTATTTCAGCAATGCTCTGGTGTAGGCAGTGGCTTCCTTTTCTGATTGTATCGTTGTGCCATCTGCTAGCAAAAGCAGGAGTTCCCACCTCCATTCTTCTCTCCTTCAGGACTCAGGGTATACCCACTCGCAGGGTATACCCCCTATGCCCCTCCACTCTTACATGTGGCCATAGTGCAGCATTTTCAGGTATTAGAATTTCATTGCATTATGTTTCACACTGAGCTGAAATGAGTAATTTGAAAACCAGTTCTATTTCATTAATTCATTGAAAATATGTGAAAAACTAAATAGATTTTGCTTGAGTCATTCACTTGGATGTTCAGATAGCTATCCAAATAGACAACAACATTTGCAAATGTAAAATTTGATTGTTGTTTCAGTTCTAGTTCTCTATTTTATTAATTCAAAATAATTAGGCATGATCAGTACCTAGCCTACAGGAGATTATGAAGTCCCTTTTGTTACCAACAAGTAATTGACCATTTTTGACAGAGCCAGTGTGGTGGAATGGCTAAGTGCGCAGTACCTGGACTGGGAGATAGCAAAGGGACCCTGGTTCTAGTCTCGCCTTTGCCAGAAACTCACTAGGTGACCTTGGGCCAGTTGCATTATTCTCTCAGCCTAACCTACTTCACAAGGTTGTTGTGAGGATTTAAAGTTGTGTTAAATTGCTGTATGTAAAGTGCTCTGATTGCCATGGCAGGGGTCGCTATATAAAAACAACATTATTATTTGACTGGTCAACTGACTAGTCAAATGTCCAATCCTAATTTTGTGCCTGCTCTTCAGACTCTCTGTTACACTAAATGCTTTTCTCTGCTTTTGCTCACCAATTTAAGCTACCACCTCTGCAAAACAGCACCCCCAGGATTGTTACTCCTCAAGCCCAGACTCCACTTAAGTCAGGCCAGGAGTGCCTTGGGTTCCCCCTCCTAGGGCTGCATTAAAGATTCTCTTCAAGCAGCCCTTCTGCTTACCCGAGAAGCCCATTCCGATGGTTACATGCCACGTACCCCAGGCTGGTGAAGAATGCTTGCATCCTGGAAAATGGACCATCTTGCAGAATCACATACGTAAACTGGGCTTCTTCAACATACGTGATCAGGACAGCCACTTTACCAGATGGGTAACTGATACACAGTTAAGGAGAAGGCAGCTGGATCAGAATCTATGCAACGAAGCAGCGACTTTGGAAGCAATACTGGAGACACAAGGAGAGGGCTTCTAGGGAAGGCTACCCATTGCAGGGCTCCATTTCAAGCGAGCTAGGCTTGTTTATGGTAGTGCTGAAACGAATAGTCAATCAGAATATCATATTTATTGAATTTGCCCACTTCACTTTGGGTCTGAGACGTGGGTATGAAACACTGGATGTTAACAGACAATGCCGGCCTGGTTTAGCCCACTTTGGCCCAGCGTCATGGCAGATGTGGGTCAGGTTCAAACCCCAGCAAGCGGGCCCACAGTCCAGTCCCAGCAGCCGCCCAGATGGGTCAGAGCGGGTGGGAACAGCAGCGGTGGGGGCGTAGGGTGATGGCAGCAGCGTGGGGACATGGGCTGGGCGGCTGGCCACCATTCCCCATCTTCCCCCCCCCCCTCCACAGCTTGGTCCAGTCTAGAGATGTGAAGGCCCTGGAAAAAAACAGAAAAAGTCTGGAAAAAATGTGTTTTTTCCATTTTTTTCCTAGGCCTTTTTTGGTTTTTTTTTCTGAAAAATGGGAAAAAATGAGAATTTGGAAAAAATAAAAAACCTCATGAAATATGTTTTTGAATGATGAATAAAATGTTTGAGAGCAGGTGTTCTTGTATTGCTACCCTTTACTCCCTCCAAAATGTGTTGCTGGTTCCTTTTATTTTTAACTTTAATTTTTGCCTGCTTCTCATACACTGGCAAAACCTAAGAGATGCTAGAGTTCAGCAGCTTGTAGCTCCATTTGTAACAAAAATTTAAAACATTTTAAAGTAAAAATTAGTCAATTTGTCATTATTGTCTGAATAAACTATACTTTTAAATAATATACTTTTAATAAATATACCAAACATGATAATTTCATGAGCAAACAAAGTTATACACAATACATTTTATGTTCTTAAAGTAGCAAAGTGAATTTAGATCTGTAAAGGGTGCTAAGAAAATAAGTTTTGCATATATTTCAATTTTTCCCCAAATTTCAATTTTCCCCAAAAAAACCCCAGAAAAAAACTGTTTTTTCCCCATGGCTTCAAAATTTCCAGAAATTTTACATCTCTAGTCCAGCCATGGTGATGTGTGTTCCCATGGCCAGTGTTAACCAGCCAGGGGTAGCCCTCCCCACCTCCAGGTGGGATGACGACAGTGCCGTCACTTTTGATAACACCCACTAATCATGCCTACTTTATTGTTTGGGGACATTTGGTTATTCAACCAACTATCTGATCAAACAACAGCAACCCCCCCCCCCCAAACAAAACTGTACAAAAGTAACCAAAAACCCCAGGAAAACAAGAATTTAGCAAATAGGCGAATATTCATTTTGATTTGGGCATGCATTTGGATATTTGGAAAATGCTAACAAAGTGAGAACAACATTTGTGAATCCAGAGCCTGCTATTTGTTTCAGCACCAATTTACACCTTGCCCAGGGTGATGAGACACAGTATGTCTGTTAGTCCAGGAAAAAGTTCTTATCTGAAATTCCCCCAAGGTAACACATTCCATAAGATGGATTTGCTGGATGCTAAACCTGGCCTGTCCCATCCGGAAAAAGTAGAACAAACATCTTTCCATCAGGATAACATCTTTGCACTGGCTCGTCAGGAGTGAGGCAGAGCTGAGGAAATAAAGCAAGCCTGTTAGTTAGGGAGTGGGGAATATTCAATTTCTCCTAGTGCTGCTCTTCAGGAATGTCTCTGGATTTCTGTGCTGGGTTCCCTTCCCACCAAAAAATCATACCAAGAAGGACAGAAATGCTTTGCCTCCCTTCCTATGGAATGCCAGCTTGTTCCCGCTCCTCCCCACAGGGGAATAAAACAAAAGAGAAAGCAGAGAGTCAACGGAGCAGTGTCCCTCACAGGGGAATAACAGGAGCCTAGAGGGAGGCACAGCCACACCCTATTGACCTTCCCAAACTCTGCTCCCTGTCCCATCATATCAGGAGGGCACATGATCCTTGCCAGGTTTGACAGGAAGGAAACAGTCCCCACTTAATTTATGGGAAGAGAAAAATATTAAAGAGGGGAGTCGTCCCCTGAACCCCAAACTCAGCAGGGGATATGTCCCTTCTATCCTCATTTGTTCTTACACACTCAGTCCCTCTTCCCTCCAGACCCATGGAAACCCCCTATGCTCTCCCCAAGGTTTTTTTTTTTTTTTTGGGGGGGGGGGGGGAGTATAGCTGGTTGGGGGCAAAGGCAGAGCTGTGGAAGAGCCACTCTCTGGGGGCACTGACTGCTCAAGATTAGTTCGTAGGAATCAAGCTGGTTATGGGCTCCAAGTCTGCACTGGCCTTCTCCCATCCTTGGTGGGGCAGATACCATGGGAAGAGTAAGAGCAGCATGTGTACATAGATGAAGCTGTTACTCCAGGTGGATGGGAAGCCTGGGCATCAGAAGAGAGAGGCTGGACAATTATCTTTTTAGTCTTGGGATAGCCTCAATGCTAGAGCGTCACTCCTCCGTTCTCTCTACACAACCTACGTCCCATCCAGAATGAGGCTCAGAAATCCGAGCAGTGGGTGACAAATGATAGTCCCTCTGCTGCTTTCACCTTGCTTTTATAACTGAAATGCGGGGGCATGATCGGGGGCATAGCTAGGTTGCAATGAGCCCTGATGCAGAAGATGGAATGGGGCCCCCTGCTGTCCCTCTCAGCGACAGGAGGCACAGCTGCACCAGGAAGTGTAGGGTCTCCAAGCTCATGGGCCCAGCTGCAATTGCACCACCTGTCCCTATTATAGCATTGTCCTTGGGCATGGTCTGACTTTTGGTCCTTGGGCACGGTGGTGGCTTGTTCCCACACAAAGCAGACTAACACCCCCCTCCCCCGCTACTTTACAACATTTACTCCAGCTTCAAAGCACACGTCAGCTGTAAAATACTCTGTTTTGCATCAGGAGTAAGCCCCCACTTTGAAAAGAAACCTACTGAAGAAACAACAAATCGATCCAACAAAACCAATAGAATTAGACGAATTTCCATCAGTTCTGACGAAGCAGATAACAATTACTGTCTTTTGCTGTTTTGTCAAGATATACATTTTGGCCATTTTATTTCATTCCAACACTACTACACATGCACAGAAGCCGAAATGAAAAAACAAATTCGTAGATTCCGCAAATATCAATTTTGGTTGCAGATATTATTTGGCTAGTCAAGTGACTAATTATTATTAGCAAACATTTATATAGCGCCAGCAATGTACCTGGCACTTTACAAAGTTATTGAATAGACACAGTCCCTGCCCTAGGGCTTTCAATCTGAGAGACCGGGGGGGAGACAAAGGAAGGGGAACAGAGGGAGAGACAAGGAGTGTAACATTCACAAAGATGCGAGGTCCCAGGTGCACGCGCTTGGCTACATTAAGAATGATGGCAGGCTGGTCCATGTGGTGAGGATATGAGTACACAGACCTCAGGTAACAGATCGTACTGGATGGAGGGTATCAGCAGGAGTTAGGTGAGGGGAGAAAGAAGTCGGGGACAGCAGAGTGGAAGAGGTGGGTCTTGAGGAGGGATTTGAAGGTACAAAGGGAGGGGGCGAGGCAGATGTGGGCAGGGAGGAAGTTCCAGGCGTGGGGGGCAGCTAGGAAGAAGGGACAAAGGCAGTTAGGGGACCAGGGGAGGTGTGGGAGGGCGAGAGAGGGGGCAGTGGAGGAGCGGAGTTCATGGGCTGGAGTACGGAGGGAAATTAGCGCAGAGAGGTAGGGGGGAGCAAGGTTGTGAAGAGCTTTATAGGTGAAGACTAGGAGCCTGTGCAGGATTTGTTCAGGAACGGGGAGCCGGTGAAGAGAGAAGGGGGTGCACGTGGTCGAAGCGACGGGTGAGATGGATGACCCTGGCAGCAGAGTTTGGACGGAGATAAGGGGAGAAAGCTGAGAGCGGGGGAGGCCAGTGAGAAGGAGGTTACAGTAATCGAGGCAAGAGATGACCAGGGCATGAACAAGGGTTTTGGCAGAGAGAAAAGGGCAAATCTTAGCAATGTTATGGAGGGAGAAGTGACAGGACTTGGCAACAGAATCGATGTAGGGTTTAAAAGAAAGGGGTGAGTCAAAGATGAAGCCTAAACTACAGACTTGGGGGACAGGAAGGATGGTGACCCCATCAATGAGGATCGACAGGGAAGAGGGAGAGGAAGGATGAGGGGGGAATAATTATTATAAAGCGTGAATAATATCTGTGGATAGAAAAGCTGCTTTTTATTGTGCCTCTACCCCTCATTCAAAGCAGGGTGTTTTTCTGGTGTAAACTAACATTGTGTGAAAGATCTACAACATTGGGTCAGACCAATGACCCATCCGGTCACTGACAATGGTGGCTTCAGTTGTTTCAGAGAAGTGCACAAGAAGTTATTTGTCCTCCTTTTAGTTGTTTTAAATTGTTGTTTTAAGGTTTTGCGAATTGTAAGCTGCCCCGAGCTGCCTGTGGCAGGAGGGACGGGGTAGCAAAATTTTAAAAATAAATAAATAAAATTATAATGGAATGATCCATTCCCTGCTTTCACTCCCAGCCCCCAGCGGACAGCGGTCTCGCCCCTTGGCCAACTTGACTAATTGGTGGACCTATTTTCTAACACCACTTTTAAACGAGGCGCTGAAAAGCGCCTCCTGAGCCCTGCGTTGAGAGAAAAGCTGTATGGGGAGTGTTTACACGCTCCCCGCGCTGCCGGAAGTGACGTGTTCCCCATTGCTGGTAGCGGCGGCGGCTGGAGATGCGGGGGTTTGAAGAAGCACGTTCTGAAAGTCTCACTTTTCAGGCTTTCAGAACGCGCCTCTTCAAAGCACCGCATCTCCAGCCGCCGCCACTGCCGACAACGGGAGCACGTCACTTCCGGCAGCGCGGGGAGCGTGTAAACACTCTCTTGCGGCTTTTCTCTCAATGCGGGGTTCAGGAGGCGCTTTTCAGCGCCTTGTTTAAAAGCGGTGTTAGAAGTGATGGAATTACCCTAAGGTTAAGGGTGTTGCAGAGTAATAACTGATTCGCAATCAGTAAGGACAAATGCAGCTGAAGGTTTAAAAACAGAACTTTACTTAAGCTTTCTCAGGCACAGATCCTTAGTTGCATCTAGCTAGTAGTAAGACAAAAATGGAGACTGAGACAAAGAGAGAGAAGGGAAGAAGGAGTGGTTGCACAAAGGAATTCAACTGCAAAACCCCATCTCCCTTCCATGTACATATAAACTTAGCAGCGCCATCTGGTGGCTCTGTAGTCAATTACTGTTCTTAATACAACAGGCATTAACTTATGGATGTTGCATATACCAACAAAGGGAAGATACCAAAGATAGGTCCCCTAGGCAAACAAACCCCAAATCTCCACACACTAGTAGAGTCAATGAGAGCTTTGCTGATGAAGGAGCTGGACTGACTGATCAGTTACAGGGTTGATGCCACAAAGTTGGACTTTTCCCCCCTTTGGAAAGAAAGCTGTACATTCCATTTTACCCTCCAAGAGTTGGTTTTACTTCCTCTTAAATTTCAATCTCCTAAACAGCATCCATCTGGTGTCTATTTTCTGTGTTCCTTGTGCAAAGCTTACTTCTCTTTAATTGATAACTTTTCCCTGATGATATAATTTGCCAAGAGGCTCCCTTTCATCAGACACACTAGTAATTTATCCTGAAATGTACTGACAGGTGACTGCAAAGAAAATACAAACATGTCTTGACTTTGGGGCTTGCTCCAAGGAATACAAGATGGAGAAGTAGCAGGGCCATTAGCTTCTCCTGGCAGCAGCGTTTGCTTTGGTAGAGATGAGAGAGCAACGATGTGCAGAAGAGAGAAGGGAGGAATAACTTGTGGCGCTTTAATATTGCTAAGAAACTCATCCTTCTCCAATGTGGACATGGAACTTTGTTGCGATTCCTCCATCGAAGAGACTAGAACTGAACCTCAGCCGCTCCCAGGCTTATGAAGGGACTGACTTTCAACATCATTTTAGCACTAATTTATTACCCCAGGATGTAAAAACAGCTAAAATAATTTCCTACTTGCAAGGGAGAATAGAGTGTTGTTCTCACTTCCATTTGTCAAGGGCTTTTTATTAAGCTAAAAAGCAGACAGTTTTAGAAAGGAGTAACGCTCGCCATATATTTCAGGGAGACAGAAATAGAATGCTTCCCTTGGTCTAGAATTAAAATCAACCCAAGCTGCTTTTGTTGCAAATCAACCACAACTCCCTGGAATTTTAAAGACTTTGTAACATTTTCAACTGTGGGAAGTCAGAGGAGCTGCCCTTTAACATACTGCACTAGATCCTGTCTCCTTTCCAACGATTCCAACACAGTCCTGCAAGATGCACACAGGAGTGCTCAGCACCTTCTAGAAACAGGCTTAACACATAGCACCTTATTCTTTGGATAACCCCCTTAAAGTCAATGGGCACAATCCAAACCCCATTAAAATCAATGAGATTGACTTCAATGGGGCTAGGATAATTATTTATAACTTATATAGCACCAGGAATATGCCAGATGCTGAACAGTTGTGATTAGAAACAGGCCCATGCCTGAAATGTTTGCAATCTAGGATGGACAAGGACACAAAGGGAAGAGAGTACTGGAACAGACCAGGATACGTTCAAGAAATTGAGAAGTTGCAGCTTAGCTTAGTTACACAGGAGGAGAGGGATGCTGAACGATAAGGCCGTATAAAGGAGAAGCCTCAGTGACTGATCCTCACCTCCATATAGGGAGAAGCAACTAGGGAAAGCCTGATGAAAAAGGCAGGTTTTTAGGAGGGATTTGAAGATTTGGAGGGATGGACCAGAGCATGTGTATTCATAGAGGGAATTCCAGGCATAGAGGGCAGCATGAGAGAAGGGGTAAAGGAAGTTAAGGGAACAGGAGACTCAGGAATGAGTGAGGGTGATGGCAGAGGAGCAGCAAAATCACTGGGTGGGAACATAATGGGAAATAAGGGCAGAAAGACCGGGGGGGAGTGAGACCATTAAGAGTCTTGAAGGTGAGGACAAGGAGTGTGTGTTGGATGCGAAGGGGCAGATGAAGCCAGTGGAGAGAGGAGAAGGTGAGCACTATCAAAGCAGCAGGCTAGACAGATGAGGATGTTGGCAGTGGAATGGTGACTAGAAGTGAGAAGGTCAAGGTGAGAGCAGAGGCGGCCAGTAAGAAGGAGGCTGAAGTAGTCGAGGCAGGAGATCATGATGGACTAGAGTGTGGCAGTGGGAGCACTAAAGAAGGGTCGGATTTTAGCAATATTATACAGGAGAAGCAACAGGCCTTGGGCCCAATGAGATTATTTATGGAGTAAAGCACTATTCAGCTTTAGTAACGGGGCTGAGTGAATCTCTAGCAATTGTCTTGCTCAGTTAAAAAATAAAGTCCTCACATGGACTGAGCAGAGGAGCAGGGCTCTGGAATACAAGGGGTAAATCCAATTTATCATGATGCATCTTTCCCCTGCAATCCGATTTCTGCGCCAGTGTCAGTAATTGGGTTTTGCTAACAAACAGACAAGTTATACATCAGCTATAAAAGCGACATGGCACATTCCAGCAAATCACATTTGAGTACAAAGGCAGCCATATGGCAGTACATCCTGGTGTCAATTATGTGTTGCCCTGAACAAGTCTCCTAGCTCTACGCCTGCTGGTGTAGTACACACTTGGATTGCAGATCCAAATTTCCTGCCACTCCAGACAAATCTGCCCATTCCCTCCCCCAGTCTCCCTGTTCTCTATATGTTATACCGGGCTCATCCCCCATGCTATCTGCCCTGACTCACCACATTAAAGAAAACTTGCCAAGATGCTTAAGGATGAGAAGTTTCTCTTACCATGTCATTGTATTCTTTATTGTAGATTAAAAAGGGGAAGTAGGGACTAAAATTATGTAGGCACTGACTAGCAGCATTATTTCTTTGAATAGAGGCTGCAGTGTTTTGATGCCAGCACGGGATGGCGTGCCTTAGCAATACCACAGCTGCCAGCGGCCACAACTGATGGAGGCTATAATTTAAGGGTGGCTTTTAATCAAGGCTATAAGTTATATCTCATGTCAGAAAATATCAACTTAACTGTTCAGAATACAGACATCAGAAACATGCCATTGTGTGGAAGCCGACAACAGCATGCTTGCAGGATGCTGAAAAAGTGAATCTGCTGTTACCCCAGGCTTCCACTTAGATTTTGGTGCTGTGCCCTTCATTCTTGGTCTCCAACATATAACCGATTCTTGGTAGATCACGACGACTGAGTCAAAGTCAAATATTACTGAGTCAAATATTACTACTAATAATTATTACTTACAATGTGCCTGCCTGGCATTCAACAATCAGAGACAGGTCCGTGCTCTGGAAGGGGGTGGGGGGCTTACAATCTAGGACCCTTTTCGCGCAGACACTCTTAACACTGATAAAATGGGTGTTACATTTTATTATCCATGTTGCAGGGCTGCAGGTGTGCGCTATGGGTGCCCTGCAACATGGATAATAAAATGTAACACCCATTTTATCAGGGTTAAGAGCGTCAGTGTGAAAAGGGTCCATGATAGACAAGTTTCACCCTCAGCTACAAACTTCAGGGTGGCTATAAATAAAAGGGTAATATTTACTAGCTCAGGCACTTGGACTAGAACTGGAATGAACAAGTAAAAATGCATTGTGCAGGGACAGTTGGTTCCTGAGCGTAAACAATTTAGGCTGGGGGAGGAGGTGGGTTCTTTTCAGTCTCTCTACTTGCTCCAATCAAGATTATTATTAATTCCTATAGCACTTTCAGAGTTCAAAGGCTTTACAATTCTTATCTATTTCATCCGCATAACAACTTATTGTTCTCATTTCACAGATGGGAATAACAACCAAGGCTGAGAAATAGTGTCTGGCTCAAGGCCAGGCAGGGAGTTCATGGCTATGATGGGATTTTAACCTTAGTCGCTTGGATCTAGGACCAACCCCTTATCCAGTAGAGTATAGGGATGTGTGAACAGAACCAAGTTCGGATGTTCGGCCATTCAGGTCAAAATTTTAGTTCATATTCGGTGCTCGGTTTGGTCGGGCTCAGTTTGGTCTTTAGTTTGGTGCAATCGGGAACTGAAAATGACATTTGGTTTTTGAAATAAAGGGAAAAAACTGAAAAACATATTTCTGGCTAGAACATTTTTGTTTCTTATTCAATTTTGATGAAAGTTGGGGAGATTGTACCCCCAATGGAGGGCACTATGTATACCAAAATTCGGAATGATTATATAAAAAGAGAACTGATTTCAGAAGCAATTGAATGTTGTGATTTTAGGAAAAGCTCCATACACATTCATGGCTACAACTTCTTTATCTTGCATCCAATGTTCATGAAACTTGTGCATATTATGTCCCTCCATATGCTTAATACTTCTGCCAATTTTCAGAAAGAGTGGATAAAGGGTCCCAAGGGTATAAGACATTAACCTGAAAATACATTTCCAGCTGTAACATTTTGATATTCCATTCTGTTTACAGGATATTTGGCAAGAATGTATCAAATACCTTTCCTGCCATTTCAGCAAATGTACAGGAGATTTTGATAAAGGGACCCAATTATATAAGCAATTGATGTTGTCCCTGTGAAGATCATTATTCAGATGAATATCAGCATATTCAGTGCCAGTCAGAGGCAGGCACCCTGCATGGCAGGGGGAGAGAGACTGTAGGAGGAAGGATGTGGAGCAACCCCAAAGACTGACAGACACATTCAATGGCCAAACACATTACTGCAAGCTTCTAGCTTTACAGGACCAATTGGTAGTGGCTTCGAGGTGGGCATAGGGGGCGGCCCTGAGGCGGGCATAAGCAACATAACTGGGACTTCTGAGATAGCATCCCAGCAGTCAGGAGACATAGTTTAAACACATCCAGGCTGGCCAATTATCATCACAATCACATCCTGCAGCACTGAGACAGAGGACATAAGAGAATCTCTATTGACTCTTTCCTAAACAGATGCTTCTGACTTCCCAGAAACAAGTGGGGGAGATATGTTGGGATGGTCCCAGCACAGAATGAGGATATTTGGTTGACATTTCTGTTGGCCAATTCGCATCACAAACCGATCTTATACCACAGTGACATAAGAGAATCCCAGGCATAGGTCCCTTCTCTACATATGTTGTACAGGCATATAAAATTGGGACCCTTTACATAATATTTCTGATATTTGGCAGAGATGATCATGAAAGTGTAATATATAGCCCTGCAAAATTTCATGTACACTGGTTGGACTACAAAGATGCTATAGTCAGACATACATTTATATGTTAATTGCTTATACCACCAAGATCTTTTTCCCAATCCTTCTGAAATTTGGCAAAGATAGTAAATATGGGAAGGGGTATAAACCAAACAAGTTTAACCTACATTAGATGTGAGGCAAAGAAGTTACAGCTAAGAATGTATATGTAGAATATTGCAAAATACAATAATTCAACTGCTTCTAACATCAGATGCCTTTATCCAATCATTTTGAAGTTTGGTACACATGCTTTCTATTGAAGGTATAGGCATCCCAAGTTTCAGCCACATAGCATAAAAAACAAAAACATTACAGCCAATAATGTGTTTTCCATTGAAACCAATGGAAATTCAATTCCGAACTCACTGAACGCATTCGAACCGAACGTTCGAATTCGAGTTCGGTTCGCACGTTCGGTTCGGTTGACCGAACTATTCGAGTTTGGTCTGAACTCTGAACTTGCGAAACACGTTCGCCCATCCCTAGTAGAGTATACTGGCTCTCTCCCCACTTTATTCTGGAGCTGCTAAGCACCAGATGTGTTAGAGCAAAACTGTGAAAACCAAACACACCAACAGAATTATAAACGTTTCAAACAGTCTGTTGAGTACAAAAAGGTAACTCAAGTTTCAAAACTGTTTCCTAATGTATGTTTTACTAAAACATCAAGGGGCTTGATTCCTCTCCTGGATAACTGCTGTCTGGAATTAAACGCAGGACTTTTATCCAAATTCCTTAAATTTACTCAATACAAGTGCTGTAGGCACTACATTATTTAAAGAGACCTTGTCAAGATACTTAAGGATCGAAAGTGTTCCCTGCCACATCATCCTAGTTCACGTTGTATATTAAGAAAGTGAAAGTAGGGACTGAAGCTGTATTGACAGACTACCAGCACCATTATTTCTTTTAGTAGAAGCAGAGGTGTTTAGTGTTAGCAATGCCAGAGTTGCAGGCAGCCATTATTTAAGGAGGCTACAATTTAAGGTGAGCTTTTAATCAGTGCTATATGGTGTATTGCATTGTGTTAGAATCTCTTGTTCCTCTGTTTATTTGCTCTCATCTTCCCATGGAATGGAGAAAGTAAAATGTTTGGTTTTTTACCAGCTGAAAAAACAGCTATTGTGAATGGACAATTTTTTTCCTGCTGCTTGAAGACAGTGTCAATTCTTGAGGGCATGGGCTGGATTCATGGCCCAGATGAGACAGCTAGGAATGGGTGAAATAAAAAAACACCATGGCTTGGTCCATGGACTGGAAGTAGTAATGGTTTGAGCCATGCACCAACTTAACCCTCATGTATACACACACCTCTCCAGCTCTGCTTGAGCTTCTCAGTTCAATGCCTCGACTATTCCAGTCCTGGATAAAATGTGCTGAGTATACTTCCATTCGTGAGTATACTTCTTTTCATAGCCAGTTACCAGAACACAATAGTTCCCGTGCCTTTATGCTGGGGTTTGAAGCTTGCTCTGGTGCAGTGAAAAACTGCTGTACAGACTCACCAACCTCTCTCTGTATACAGACATCAGAAACATGCCATTGTGTGAAAGCTGATAACATATTGTAGAGTATCATCAATACACAGATCTATAAAAGCCTTGACTAGTTGTGCACTCTGCCATGGTGTTGTACATTTGAGTGATACCTATGCATGAAATAGAGGCTGCTTTTAGAACCAACCTCATTTCTTGCTGACTTCAGAGTCCACAAGAAAGGAAACTCACGCGGAGGGGGGTGGGTGGGTGGGTTAGACATTCCCCTACCACTACGGGAAGTTGGGTGTACAGAACCAGTTATGTTGCTGGTGCTATATATATAAAAATAAATGCAACCCTACTCTCCCCATTCTTTGGCTTCTCACGCGGAGGGGGGTGGGTGGGTGGGTTAGACATTCCCCTACCACTACGGGAAGTTGGGTGTCCACCATTTGAAACAACGGCCCTGGCAAACTAGCACTTGCTTTGAGAGACTGACTTTTAGAATCTCGATGATGTGGGTTTTACAACAAGGCAGCCTCTCCGATCAAGTGCTAGTTTG
The DNA here is from genome assembly GCA_003113815.1 of Sphenodon punctatus. Taxonomy (NCBI): domain Eukaryota; kingdom Metazoa; phylum Chordata; class Lepidosauria; order Sphenodontia; family Sphenodontidae; genus Sphenodon; species Sphenodon punctatus. Next base: position 919,365 of record QEPC01002071.1, on the reverse strand, counting down.
CCGCAGTTGCTGTTTCAAATGGCGGCCGTCTGACTTTCAGTAGCAGTGGGGGAACATCTAAACACCCCCTCCCCCTCCCGCGTGAGTTTCTTTTCTTGCGGACTCTGAAGTCTGCAAGAAATTAGGCTGTGTGAGGTTCATCTAAAAGCAGCCTGAGGGAGCACAGGAAAAATACTAACGTTCATCTACTGGTCAATAAGGTAAATGAGTCTTATTTTTAAAGTGTCTGGCTGAAAAATACTGCACACATGTCCTTATAGATTGCAAATGGGTCTGAGACACAGAATGCCTGTCTGGTCCCCTGCTGCAGTTTTTAAAGAGAGAGGAAAGAGCACAAAAAGGGCCACGGTGGTGCCTGTAAGACTGCATGACATTAACACAAACAAACTATGCCCTAAAGCCAGAGGTGGGGAACCTCCAGCTCGTGGGCCAAGACTGGCCCATGGTTGATTTTTATTTGGCCCATTTCCAGTTCTCTGATCTGGCCCAAGGATACAGTCCCTACCCTCAAGCACTGAAAAAGTGAGCTATGGGGAAGGGAGCAGGGATGAGGGCATGCATTAGAGGAGAGGGGATGGATTCAAGCCATAGATCCATGGTCTGGACCCTCCCCTTCCTTCCTCCATCTTGATACATGCGTCAATCCCAACTCTGATTCAGCATGCAGAGCTTGTACCAATTTTCAGAGTGGATCACGGGAGGAAAAATGCTCCCGATAAGTGCTTATCTGGAGCTCACTGCACACACACCACCTACCTGATTAGTAGGGACATAACCCTCCATGCAGCTTCCATTAGGTTATCCTGTACCTTTAAGTGCTCTGCTGTGAATGCTGGATCCATCTCTAGCAGGTCCTCATACCGCACAGTCTTCTTTCGGCTGACAGGAAGCTTATCCTTCTTATGCTGATCTGATAGCTTAAATGACACTTTCACCCCTGGAACAATTTTATGAATGGTGATGTTCAAGGAATTCGGTTTGGCCCCTGCTTCTCAAAGCTAATATCCCCAATGCCGCGGGGGACATGAGGAGCCAAAATTAAGGCAGGGACTGTGACCCAGCACCCCAAACACAGGAATGTCTCTCTCCCCTCTGTCCCCACCCCTACTGTCCATTTTTATTCTCATGATGCTCTGGGGCTTGCATGACTAATCCCTGCCTTCTGCAGAATGTTTGAGCCCTTCAACCCAGAAAGAATTGGCTAAAAAAATTGTATCGCGATTTAAGAGGCTGTGAAATAGTCTATCAGGGTGTTCTCACACATTACATTATCCATATTACCAGCCATTGCATGATACACGCATGACACCATGGAAGTTCCCATAGCTGAGGATACACACGTTCATTGGCTTGTGCATTCACCGAGTGTTTTGGAAGCTCCCTGAGTTTCCCACCTTGCACAGCTTCTTCCCCAGATGATATACCTTGGTGTAACATGCCAGTTTGGACAGAATCACATTATGGTCCTGTCACGCATTCTGCACCTGTGTGCATTGGGGGTTAGGGGTGTGACAGAGCAGGTGGTGGTCTGCTCCTCAGCTCGGCCATGCCTCTTTCTAGGACTTTAAGAGCAGTATACTCTGACCTCAAGACAATCTGCAGACAGTACTGCTCCAGGGGCCTGGGAAATGGCTGGTCTGAGGGGAGTTTGGGGGGGGGGGGGGGGGGGGGGGGGGGAGGGGAGTGGTGGTAGCAAAATGGTGCTGACCGGGGTGCTGATCCAAGGGAATCAGCATGCTGTGGAACTTGCCAATAAAGAATGGTTGACATGGGGAATTCCTGGTGTGTGGTGATTTAGGCCAGGTCTGCAAGGACTCATGGAGCATGGCTGTGTTCCGCTGTACGGGGTTCTAGAAGTCTATTCTGCTTCTGGCTGTTGTTGACTATTGTAAAGACCATTTTGTCTCCTCCACTCATCATCAAGAACAACATTACCCTCATGAAACGGATAGCTCTGGGAGTGGCACAGTCAACAGCCACCACGGATGGTGAATCGCCTCGATTCACATCTGGTTAGCCCTCAAAAGGGAGGTGATGAGGTCCTGACTGTATGTATGCTGTTCTGTTGGGACATAACAGAATTGGGCCATGGTGCTGATGACTGAGCATTATTATTCAGTTTGGGAGTGACCTTCGGCCCAATTGAGAGTAGAGGAAGTCTAGAGTGACCCTTTTCATTTGCCTGCATCTCCGTGATCTCAGAGAGGACCACAGAGCAGAAGTACACCGGCCGCTCATCCACATTGGCCTATGTAGCCAATTCATTGGGGCTACAGGTGAGGGAAGACACAGGACTGTTGCTCCTCACAACACAGGTGCTTTCTGAGGCAGGATGCATGTTTGTGTGTGCCTGTCTAATGACCTGACTGTGTGCCTAATGCAATGTGTGGAAACAACACGATGGGGTGGGGGAGGCCCTGTTGATTAGATAGCTGAAATTAGATTGGACAATACGCTAAATACATTCTGCAGAGAACAGGTTTCAGGTGCATTACTTAGGGGGTCTTTAGACAGACCACCCACAGGCCTGCTCTGGGGATAGCCAGCCCTGCACCCCCTGTGTGCAGCCCCAACAGCGCCAGGTTTAAATGCCATGGACCTGGCTCTGCTGCGGCTCACAGTCGGCCCATGCGGCATCCCCCCTCCCTCACACCACAGAGCAGCGGGTGAATTTACCACTGCTCTAGGCTGCTGGCCGCAGCTCTATGGTTGTTGCCGGGGCAACCCCCAGCCTAAAGTGGTGGCCCATCTGCATGTAGATGGACCACTGCTCCACCCCCAGGTGGTACTCTGGGTTTCGGTGGCCTGCTCTGCTCGTGGTGCTCTGGGACGTCCCGGAGCACCCCCAGAGGAGCTGCTGCGGAGCACGAACAGCCTGCCCAGCCTCTGCTCCAGCTCACCCCTGGGCTGGCTGCCTTTAAACAGATGGCCCGCCTGGGGGTGAGGCAGAGCAGAGGCAGGGTAGCTAGCTGTCTGTCTAAGAACACCCATAGTCCACAATACCAAAAGCATTCAATAATACAGTGGAGCATTTTCAGTATGCCAGTGACACATCGTTGAATCCCTCTCGCTTCACGAGCCAAGTTCATTCTCTGTCCTAAGAACTGACAAATTATTTTAGCAGATTAATGTCCTCACAGCTACTTTGCCTTCTAGTCAGGGAGGATAGTGGCTGCATTCACATGGAAAATCTTTTCCTCCCTTGTGTGAAAGGGTTTAGGTCACAAGATGCAGCAGGTGTAATACACGTCTAGTCCAAACATTTAACTCAAAAACCTATGGTTATCAATCACGCTAACTCCCGGACATGCATTTTAAAATATTGGGTGAAGGAATTAATCCTGCTGTCAGTCTGTCTGCACCATTATGGGATACCTAGCCGTGGCCATGGCAAAAGGGTGGGTAACTTTTCAAGTGAGGGAGAGAATGTAGAACATTTTAAAAGCAGCAGAAGAAAAGGCTTGTGTGAATGCAGCCAGAGAGCTTGCCAGGGAATGGACAGCAGGGATCCCTTACAGGTCTTTCCCATTCCTAACTTCTAGGATACTGAACCAAGTCCAAATCAGTCTAAATAGAGCCACGAGAAACAGTACTCACAGGCACCAAACCTCATCTGACGCTCAAACATCACTCTGTATTGGTCAAAGTCTCGTCTTCGCAATCTACAAACAACATGCAAGTGGATGAGAAATTAAAAGGCAGAAGTATTTGGCTAGTGACACAGTCTAAACAAGTAACATATAATGTTAACTTTTTCTCTTTTCCCTTCACTGGCTCCCTCTCCCCTCCACACTTAGCACAAGCTACTTGTTTTAAGGTTCTTCATGGCCTTGCCTCCCTATCTCTCTGCACTTCTTTTTCACTACTTTCCCACCCAGGAACTTTGTTGTTGTTCTGCCACTATCGTCACCCACCCCTGCTCTCATGCTGCCCCCCTCTAATGCCTGGAACACCTTCCCTGAACATGTTCCTTCTGCTCCCTCCCTCCCAGCCTTCAAATCCCTCTTGAAAACCTACATTTGTAAGTATCTCGATGACAATGCAGTCATTGCTCATAGCCAGCGGAACAAGTCAGGCCAGACTAATCTTGTCTCATTCTTTGATAGAATAACTAGTTTAGTGGATGAGGGAATACTGTGGACATAATATATCTTGATTTCAGCAAAGCATTTGACAGAGTTTCACATGAGATCCTCATTGACAAGCTTACCAAGTGTGGGCTGGGTGGATTCACGGCTGGGTAATGAACCCTACACTCAAAGGGTTAAAACAGACATAACGCTAACTCCACTTTAACATTTCTTATACATCTTCCAGGGCTGCAGATGGCACCAATAGAGCCCTGCAACATGCATAAGAAATGTTAGAGTGGAGTTAGAGTTATGTCTGTTTTCACTCAAAATGTGATAATCAGTGGCTCATCATCAAATTGGAGGGGATTATCAAGTAGGGGCCTGCAGTGTTCTGTCTAGGTCTAGTGCTATTCAACATCTTTATTAATGACTTGGATGATAGGGTGGAAGCCATACTTATTAGGTTTCCAGATGATGCAGAACTGGGAAGGATAGCTAATGCCTTGGAAGATAGAACTAGAATTAAAGAAATCTTGACAGGCTGGATTTCTGACTTGAAATTAACAAAATGAAATTCAAGCAAGATAAAGTTTGCATCTAGGGAAAAAAAAAATCAAATCCACACATATAAGATGTGGGATACCTGCCTTGACAGCAGCACATGTGAAAAGGATCTAAGGATTGTAGTTGATAACAAACTGAACATGAGTCAGCAGTGTGATGCCGCTGCAGAAAAGGCTAATGCAATTTTAAGCTGCATTAAGAAAAGCATTGTTTCCAAATCAGAAGTACTAATAATTCCACTCTATTTAGCACTGGTCATACCTGTCACCGGGATCCCCCTCTTTCTCTAGGCTGTCCCCTGAATGCTCACTAGGCCAGCCGCAACCCAGTTGCCTGTGCCCACATAGGTTCCCAAGTGATCAGCGACCCTCACCGCAATCAGGGAGCTTTCGGAGGTCCGCATCCCCAGAAACGCCTCCCCTTGTTCTCCCAGTCCAGCCGTAACTCAGAGAACCTTCTCTGGCCACCCGTAGCTTGGAAGACTTCACTGTGGGGTTATCTTATATAAAAAAGGGTTGTCTAGGCTCTCACCTAGATAGGGTACCCCCTTATTAAACCCCCCAAGGGCCGAATAAACACACAAGCACGCTAGGCTTGGTTATAAAACATATATTTAGTACATACAAGTATAAGGCTGTTTTTCAGATAGTGAAAGTTAATAAATCAAATATAAAACAAACGCATTCTAAAATACACTTAAGTTCCCTAACTGTCCTCTTACCCTGAGGCTCAGTCCAGATTGGGTCAGTGCTACTCGGCCTGGGTGTTGAGGCCGGGCTCAGTCCCTTTAGTGACTTGGAAAGTCTCTAGTTCATGGTTGTGCAGCCTCTCCTGCAGGCTGCTTACTCTTTGCTGGTCAAGATGGAAGAGAACATGTAGAGATCATGTCTCTTCTTTTCTTTGCCTCGGGTCACTTCCCCCTCCTGCTCCTTTTGTTATTCTGAAGTGGTTGCCGATCCCACCTGGGCGTTACCTTAGCAACAAACTGCTTGTTTTGCCTAATAATAGTTTTTGTCCCACCCACCCTGCCAAACCAGTTCAGCAGGGTGGTAAGGCTCACAATCTTCTAATGTTTACCGTTATCTGTTCTTCTTAGTACCCAAATTTACCCCCAGTACCCCAAATTCTGTGTCCCATTACCCACAGCTCACCAAATTCTGTGTCGCTCCATTTTCTCCATGACAACACCTCACCTGGAGTAGTATGTCCAGTTTGGGGTGCCTCATTTTAAGAACATTGACAAATTGGAGTGGTTTCAGAGGAGGCTATGAAGATGATAAAGCAGGGGTGGGGAACCTCCAGCCCGCAGGCCACTTCCAGCCTGTGGGGCAATTTCATGTGACCCGCCACTCTATCACCATGCTTCATTGTTGTGCAGCCCATTCCCACCTCTCTGTGGCCTGGGCGGACTTTTGCGGGCCGCACAAACTTACTCAAGTTTACCTCTCCCCCTCAGCAAATGTTCCTCCACGCCAGGTCCAGCCATTCCCTGAATCTGGCATGCCGGGAAATATAGGTGCAGCACACCAGATTCAGGAAATGGCTCATGGACATTTGCAAACAGCAACATCGCCAGCAGCAGTAACAGTGTGTATGTAAGTTTATTTTACTAACATACTTAAGAGTGTGTGTGCGTGTGCGTGAATATTCTGCATGTGAGTGTGACTATTCTGTGTGTGAATAGTCTGTGTGTGCATTTGGGTGTTTGAATATTCTCTGAGTGTGTGTGCTTGGGTGTGCGTGTGTTTTGAATATTGTGTGCGTGTACTGTCTGTGTGTGTACTCATTTATTTTAAAATTGATTTTAAATGGATTTTGGCGGGCGGCCCCCGGCACATTTGGGGACCAACAATGCAGGTCCTGGCCTCAAAAAGGTTCCCCACCCCTGTGATAAAGGATCTGGAAAGTAAGTCTAATGCGGGAGGGTTGAAGGAATAGGATAGGTTGAGCCTAGCAAAGAGAACACTAAGTCGTCACATATCTCAAGAACTGCCACCAAGAAGATGGCAAGGAACTATTCTGTATTGCTACAGGGGGCAGGACCAGAAATAGTGGGCTCAAGTTACAGAAAGGTTGATTTTGGTTAAATATAATGAAAAACGTCTTAACAGGAAGAGCTGTGCAGCAATGGAACCTGTTGCCTAGGGAGGCTGTAGGTTTTCATGAAGGGGCTGGGCAGCCATCTGTCGGGGATGTTTTAGCTGTAATCATCCTGTATCCATGCAGGGGTTGGACTAGATAACCTTTGAGGTATCCTTCCAACTCTGATTATATGGGTGAGGTCACATGAGCAGCGAGGGTCCGATCCCTGCACGGCCCCATGCCCCCACCTGTGCACCCTCCCCTCACCCGACCCAACCCAACTTCCCTCCCACCCACCCCGTGCACCTGAGCCATCAGGTGAAATTCACAAAGTGGCTGAAAAAGCCGGCCATGGAGCAGTGGGACTGCTCTGAACGGCTCTGTTAAGTCCAGGCAGCTGGGGGACATTTAAAGCTGGTTCCCTGCTCCAGCAGGCCCTTGGTCAAGATGCACTGGGACAGGGAAGTGGTGGGCAAGATTTAAAACCTTCCCAAGCTATGTAGATGGACCCTGGAGCATCCTGTTGGCTGGGGGACACAGTGCTTGAATGATGGCGCCACATAAAATACACATGAGTGACACACAGGTACTTTCCCCATTGACTATAACAACATCTTCTAAGTACGATAACTTTTGATCAAAAATACAAATTTTCTTTTAAGAACCACCAGCTATTAGTATACAGTCTCCTTTAATTTTGTAACACATTAAAGTTAACATACACCAACAAATAAGGAGAAATCTCCTGCAAAAGAACTGGTTTGCTAACCCAGAAGTGAAGTGCCCCCAAACTCCAATGTTAAAGATTGACAGAGATTCAATAAGATCTCCATCTCGCCTTAACTACAGACCTGCAACCACAGCTCTACAATCATCCCATTCTAGGGGTGGATCAAACGTTTTGCCCGTTCCAATTTACAATTGGAATCAGATATTTCATCCATTTTGACTGGAATTCAGAACGGACAAAATTCTGTCAGGTTCCAACAAGAATGGATGAAATAATAAATAAAAAAACCCTCATCTATGTATGTGCAAATGGCCGCTGCCCAGTGCCTATACTTAAAATGGTGGCAGCAGCATCACCACCATTTTGAGAATGGGCAGCTGTCATTGCACATGTGCAAATCTACTATCCGTATCCAAAACAGTGGTGACACTGATGCCACCATTTTCGATAGCACGGGGGGAGGGGCTTGTTCCTCCCCCAGTCAGGATTCTGATCAGAAGTTAACAGTTTCCTATTAGCAGGGCCCAGATTCTTCCGCGGATTTAAAAAAAAAAATTCCACGGGAGCCAGGGCCCAATTCTGCACCTCAGTGCGATTTACCCGGGGGGGGGGGGAGGGCTTGCCTCCTCCCCCCTCCCCCGCACTGGTCAAACCCTTGGGACTTCCCCTCCCCAGCTGCCGAGGCTTCCCCGCTTCCCCCCCCTTCCCAAGTTTAGAAAATGAATTGCCTTATTAGTGACGGTGGCAGCAGCTGCTCCGTCCAGCACGCTCGTACTTCCTGGCCCCTCCCGATGGGGTCTCTCAGGGCGATGCAGATGGATGATGTCATCCGGCTGCATCACCCTGAGATCCCCCGTCGGGAGGGGCCAGGAAGTACAAGCGCGCCGGACAGAGCAGCTGCTGCCGCCGTCACTGATAAGTTCATTAATTATCTAAACTGGGAAAGGGGAGGCAAGCCCTGGCAGCTAGGGAGGCTGGGGAGGGGAAGCCCCGAGGGTTTGTTAATTCCCCTCCTCCTGTGGAATCTCCTGCCACGCGTCTCCCAAGCGCAGGCTAGAAATTCTGCGCTGGGGTCAGCGGGGCAGGAGATTCCACGGGGGGAGGGGAATTCTGCAGGAAATCTGCAAATCGCAGACCCGCGTTTCCCTCGGGGCCCTGCCTATTAGAATTGCGATTAAAAAAAAGAATAGCTGCTCCATTTTTGCAGAATTTTTTTTTTTTTTTTAAGAAACCTTCTGTAAAAACAGAACAGCTATTTCAAACCAGGCCTATCCCATTTCCAGAGATGGGGGCTCTCAACGTATACACTACATGCAGGCCTACAATTTAATTTCTCGTTTACTCACTGACCCCAAATGTTGGGGGAGGGGAGAGAGATCTCCTGCATTGCCATGGGTCTTCCATAGGTCAGGGCTCCATGTATTTGTGGGTCATATTTTACACCAGTGCTTCTTGGACTCATGTTGTGCTTTCTGGTTTATTCATAGATCTCATGTATTGAGGCCGTGAGTGGAGTTCTTCCCCCAATACATGGGCCCTGTATGGTTGCAGAGTCTGCATTTGCCTGACTCCAGTCCTAACTTCCCCAGTTTGTTCTTCCCTGTGTAACTCCACCCCACCCCCCGCCCCACAACCCTCAAACCCCACTTTCCCTCCAGAGTCACTTACTCTTCCTCCAGTCTCTTTTTGGTCTCGCTCTCCAGTATTTTTTGAGAGACACGGCGATGAGGAGCAATGTCGATCTCTTCTTCCCCAGAGCCGCTCTCCAGTAGCTCTTTTATCACACATTCAAACACCTCTTTGTAAGTTCGGCAGCACACAAACTGCAACACACACAACACATGGAGTAAAGTGAAATATGAAGCTGAGAGAAAGGGAAACTCAGCTCATTTTATTCAGTCTTTTCAAGATCTCTCAGTTAGAAATTTATATATGGATTTGCACAAGGGCTGAAACGAGATTTCACCTGTCTATAGCTTCTTTCTCTGGTTATTCGGACACCAGGAGTGTTCTCCCTCACAGCCAGCAGGAGGCAGCACAGACTTTCGACTGGGCATGCGCAGGGAAAGCATGCCCTCAATCCCCAGTCGAAAGTCTGCCTCTGGACAGACAGGAAGTACAGTGACGGTGCTCTGCACCTTTTTTGACTTTTGGCCCCTTAGAGGCCTAATTAAGCAACTTTTTTCTTTTGAAGGGACTTCTCCCTTCCCTTACAGTGCCTCTGACTGCCAACTACTTCAGCGGCGCCCTGCACCGGAACAGCAGCCCCCCGGTGCTGGCCCCCGGATATGGTCTGGTCCAGGGCAGAGCAGGTGCAAGGGTAGGCCCCAAGGGGTACACCCATTGCAGGGGAACCAGCCGGCATGGCCGAAATGGCGAAGACCCGCTGAGCCATTGCCTGCTGGGCTGCGACCTGCAACATGGGAACCGAAAATGAAACCGTGGCAGCCGCCCGGAGGCAATACAGGTCGAGGCCTGCTCCCAACAGGAGGAGAGTGCCTCCTACAGGTTGGGGAACGAAGAGGAGGTCTCTTGTGCCTCCCATCAATTAGTAAGTGGGGCCTCCATCCCTGACCCAGTACAACAGCTGCAGCTAGATGCCCTGCATCAAGTAATGAGGGCTCTAGCCAGAATTGAGGGGAATCAGGCCAGAATCCCCCAGTCCAGCAGGCGGGCTCGCCAACCCAGGGTGTCAGCTCCCAAAAATCCTTTAAAAGGGGCATCCAAGCTCGCAGGGAAAAGGAAACAACCCCACGCCTGGAAACCCTGCAAGGCCTCACATAAACCGTCTGTGAAGGACCTGATTGGCTTCTCCTCTGAAGCAGAGGAAGTGGCCATGGAGATCATGGAGGAGGGCGAGCTTCCTCTGATGAAGACTCGGATCCTAGCCCTCCACCCCTATTAAAGAGGAAAAAGATCATAGTACCCTACATGGGCATGGGGGAGCCTCTACGGAGGACTCTGATCATGTCTCACAGGACAGCTCCTCTCACCCCTCTGAGAGGGATTCCCCCGACCTGGAGGAGATCCTAACAAAAGGCCCTAAAGAATTGGGCAGGGAACTTCCATCTGACCAGGGCCTTAAAATAATTAAGAGAGCGGAGAGAGTTCTCAGAATCACCTCTAGATCCCCAAAGAAAAAGGATTCCGATTCCTCATCGGAGAAGGAAGACTGACAGGGACTAAATCCCCTGCCTCTCTAAGGGCGCTTTTAGATGAGCGGGTCGCCGTGACACGATTTTCAAAATTCCGCGAGGTGAGATTACACGAGACGAAAATACGAGATCACGCACACTGAAGGCAGCCGTGCATTGTTTGCTGACCGCAAATTAAATACCTCACAATCGAGGTATTTAATTCATTGTCGGCAAACAATGCACAACTGTCTTCAATGCACATGATCCTGTATTTCCGTCTCGTGTAATCCCACCTCGCGGGATTTTGAAAAATTGCGCCAGAGGGTCGTGCCACAGTGACTCGCTCGTCTAAAAGCGCCCTAATACCACACGTGGGGTCACGCTGGATAGGGCCTTCGAAAAGATCATTAGAGCACAGTGGAAAAATCCCACTAGATCCTTTAAGCTTTCCGGAGCTCAACAAGCACTATATGACTTTAACAAATACAGTGACCCTATCTTGAAGGTACCCCCAGGTTGATGCAGTGGTGGTGTCCCTTGCATGCCAATCCATTTTCCAGGCAGAAGGAGACCTTTCCCCTAAAGATGCCACTGACAAGGGGGTCGATTCGGTCTCAGAAAAAGTTATGAAGTTCCGGCTAACATTCTCCATATGGCTACAACAGTCTCCTATGTCTCCAGAGCTATCATGAAATGGTTTAAGTTGGGCAAGGAACAAGACTTATCTGAGTCTATGTCTCATAAGCTTGCCACTAATGTATCTTGGCTCACGCTCACCGAGGCCTCGAACAAGGAGAAGAAACACTCTTTGAACCAAGTCCAATCTTTAAGCATTTTTCCCTCCCCTTCCAGCGCTTCCAATACAACTCACGGAAGAACCATCCACAGAGCGGTTCATGGTCATACCAGCCAAGGGGACGGGAATACCGAGGTTGGGGTTCTAAGCCAAACAGGTACTTGAACCCCTCCCACCAGTCCAAATGTTCGGAATCTCCAGCCTGGAAACTAAACTTCTGATATTGCGCTGGCTCTTCCCCACCCTACATTCCTCTAGGCAGGCGGCTACAACACTTCGCAGATAGATGGACAGGAGCGACCACAGACAAGCGGGTAAGGGACACCGTTGCCAGGGGATACTAGATAGAAATGAAGTACAATCCAAAGGAGTTCTTTTGAGTATCCCCATGCTCACGCAACCCAATCAAGTGATCCGCCATGGCTCAGGAGATTCAGAGACTCCTCAAGATAGGGGTGATAGAATGAGTCCCCAAATCAGAGGAAGGAAGAGGGCTCTCCTCTCTCTTCTTCCTATTTCTGAAGAAAAATGTGACATGGAGAGCGGTTCTAGACCTAAAACGACTAAACAGGGCAGTGAAATCTCAGAAATTCAAAATGGAGACGCTGTCCTCCATTTGTCTCTCCCTGATCTCACATGACTGGCTAGCGTCCCTAGACCTGAAGGACACCTACCTCCATGTCCCCATCCTTCAGGCCCACAGGAGGTGACTCCAATTCTGTTATGCGGGACACAGTTGGCAGTACCGAGCTCTCCCCTTCAGCCTCGGCTCGTCACCCCGAACATTCACCAAGGTGCTTATTCCCTTGATAGCTAGCTTATGCATGGAAGGCATAGCTGTTTCCCTCTATCTAGACAACCTGCTTGTCCGGGTTCCATCTGAGCAATTGGCATTATGCCACATCCAACGAACGATTGACTTCCTCACCTCTCATGGGTTCCTCATCAAGGCCAAGAGCTACCTGACTCCTACCCAATGTCTGGAACACCTGGGAATAATAATCAATACCCATCACAACAGGGTATTCATTCCTCAACAAAGACAGGACAAAACCAGGAGACTCATCAGTGTAATACGATCTCAGCATCGACAGCCACTGAAAGCATTGGCTTCTCTCCAAGGGCTGATGGTGTACTTTTTTCAACACCTACAATGAGCTCGTTTCCACTCTTGATCCCTTCAGCACCTGCTTTGCCCTTGGCAGACACACATCATTGCCAATGCCCAGGTAAACATAGTGGTGAACCACAGCACTCTGGATTCCCTCTCTTGGTGGGAGGAGCCCCAACGATTCATACCAGTAGTTCCTCTGATGGAACTCATCAGGTCAGTGATTACCACGGACGCCAGCCTGCTCAGCTGGGGGGCCCACCTCAACAAAGATGTGACACAGGGCACCTGGTCTGCATCAGATCTGCACCACAGCATCAACTGGCTAGAAGTGAAAGTCATCTGACTCGCCCTGTAACACTTCGCGCCTCTGATAAAAGGGCACCACGTCATGGTGTTCACAAACAACACAACCGCATTGGTGTACGTGAACCACCAAGGGGGATTGTGATCCCAAGCTCTGCAGGTGGAAGTGACCCTCCTGTTGGAATGGACAGAAAGGCACTTTCTATTACTGGTGGCACTTCGCATCCGGGGCGTGGACAACATACAAGCAGATTGGCTCAGTCAGGAGACTGTGGACCCAGGGGAATGGTCTCTCAGCAATGCCGCCTTCCAGCTGATAGTGTGGAACTTCGGCCTTCCGATTCTGGACCTCTTTGCCTCTCTGTCAAACGCCAAGACATACCGTTGCATGTCCAGGGGACACCATCGCACCGCCGAGGTGCAAGATGCACTCAATCACCCATGGCCAAAGGGTCTCCTTTATGCCTTCCCCCACTTCCCTCTAATCAGCTGGACAATATGCAAATGCAAGTTGGAACGGGCCACCGTAATTCTAGTAGCCCCCTATTGGCCTTGCAGACCGTGGTTCTCGGACCTAGCGACTGGGTGGAACTCCCCCCAGACCTGGACCTACTGTCTCAGGGACCTGTTCTATCAGCAACCGGGGTTTCTGAAACTGACTGCCTGGCTGTTGAAACCCAGACACTCTGTGAGCTAGGATATTTGGAGAAAGTCATTAAAACGCTCTTGGCATCTAAGTGCAAATCAACGAGACGAACTTATCAATGTACCTGGGGGGTGTTTTTTAACTGGTGCCAGTCCAATCAGGTGCCTACTTGCTCCCCATTTATTGCCCAGGTCCTTCAATTCCTTCAAGGAGGACTGGACAAGGTCTGTGCCCCAATACGCTGTCTAGGCAGCTTGCTGCTTTGGGTAGTGTTTTGGGGACACAAGAGGGTGGGGTACGCCTGTCAGCGCATCCGCACGTTAGACAGTTCCTACAAGCGGCTTGACAACTCTCCCCAACTTAGCTCACAGGTTTCCTTCATGGAACCATAACATTGTCCTGAAAGCTCTCACGGGGACTCCTTTTGAACCTCTTAGGGAAATATCCTTATACTTTTTGTCTATTAAGGTGGCATTTCTCATTGCTATTACCTCTCCCAGGAAGGTATCTGAGTTGGGGACCCTCTCCATTGACCCGGCCTTTTGTACTTTTCGCAAGGAATCGGTCATTTTACGCCTGGACCCTTCCTTTGTCCCCAAGGTTAATTCTGGTTTTCACCTGGGTCAGGACTAGGAGATAGTCCTTCCTTCTTTTTGCCATCACCCTCAGCACCCCTTGGAGAAGTTGTGGCATACACTCAAGATCTACCTGGCTCGCACCAAGTCCTTTAGAAAAACTTCTAGCCTTCTGGTCAGCTATCACCCCCGCTCCAAGGGGAGGAAAGCCTCTAGAACAGTGATCTCCAGGTGGATCTCATCCTGCATAATGGATGCTCACATAGCATCTGGCCTTTGGTCTCCTTTGAGGGTTTTGGCCCACTCTACTAGAAGTGCTGCAGCCAATTGGGCCTTCAGAGTGAGGGCTCCCCTTGGTGAAATTTGTAGGGCGGCCACTTGGAAGAGCCCTCACACTTTAACCAAACATTATTAGACCTTCTGGATTCCACCAAAGCGGCTTTCAACAGGTGGGTTCTCCAGGAGTTCTGGATTAGTCAGTTTTCCTTTTATGCAGTATGGGTAGTGCAGGTTCAGTTGCCGACCAATTTTTCCCTCCCTGTTCTTTTTTGGGGGTACTGCTTTGTTACCTCCCTGTGTCCAAATAACCGGACAAAGAAGCTATAGAAAGGACAATTGGATCACTTACCTTGGGAAATGTTCTTCTGTAGCTGCTGCGGGAGGTTATTTGGCCCTCCCATGGGTCTTGTTATTTGGTTGGCAACCTCCCTAGTTTGGTTTTCACAGCTCTCTTATGGGAAACCTCTCTGTTTTTCCCTGTTATGGGTGGTTTTCTAGTTAGACCCCTGGTTTGGGGTGGGGGTGGGGGGAGAAGAGTAACTTTTAAATTAATTTTCAGATGTCCTTGGTCCATTGGCTATGTCACAACTGGGGATTGAGAGCGTGCTCTCCCTGCACATGCCCAGTCGAAAGTCTGTGCTGCCTCCTGCTGGCCGTGAGGGAGAACACTTCCGGTGTCCGAATAACTTCCCGCAGAAGCTACATAAGGACAATTCCCAAGGTAAGTGACCTAATTGTCCTTTCTTGAAAATCTCAATGAGAATAGGCTGCTCAACAAGATTTTCTCGTTTCAAGAAACTTGCAAAAATTGGGCATTCTTGTGAGATTCTCAAGAACTTCAACATTGTGTGCGCACAGACCATTTGGGGGGTATTTTTGAAAATCTTGAGAGTCTTGCGAGATCTCACCAGGGTTGCAAGCTTCTCGTGAGAATGAATTTCATTCTTGTTTCAGCGCAGCCCTAATTTGCACATTCCCCCAAACAAGAAAGGAGTATGACATTGAGCTATACCCTGCAGAAGTAGCCTAAGCATGTTTTCTGACCTCATCACCACCATTCATGGGTCTCAGTAGCAACACTGGGGATTTAACGTCTGACAGTCAGAAGCTGAAAGTAAATAGCAGAAAAGAGATCACTCCCTTATGACATATTGTGTACTTCTCTGAAGCAAGCGAGGGCGGTCACTGCAGGATGCTGGGCTTAATGGACCATGGTCTGACCCAGGGTGAAAACAGACATGATGCTAACTCCACTTTAACACTGCTTTAACATTTCTTATGCATGTTGCAGGGCTGCATAGGGAACCACTACAGCCCTGCAACATGCATAAGAAATGTTAAAGAGGAGTTAGCGTCATGTCTGTTTTCACGCCCAATGTAGCACTTCTTAGGTTTACTTCTAGTTTCCCAGTGGTAACGTTTTTCACGACATCTGAATACATCTATTACGTGGTATCCTCAAAGTGATTGGTGGCAGAGGCACCATGGATAATACAAACTATCTGGGAACTCCTACCACTAATCACCTTGAAGATACCATGTGGTAGATCTGTCCAGAAATCATGAAAGATGCCACAATGGGTTAAAACATAAGAACATACGTAGTGCCATACTGAATCCAACCAATGGTTCATCAAGCCCAGCATCCTTCCTCCGACAGTGGCCAATCTCGGTCCCTTGGAAGTAGTACCCAACAGGTCACAACGGGGCAATCCATTCCCGGATATTTACTCCCAGCTCCCAACAGTAAGGGGTTACATTCCCCCAAACCTACCTGGCTAATAGCTGCTAATGGACCTGTCCTCCAGAAACCCATCCAACCCTTTTATAAGCCCAGCTATAGTACTGGCCTTGACCACATCTTCTGGCAACAAATTCCACAACTTTGTGCATTGAGTGAAAAAGTACTTTCTTTTCTTTGTTTTAAATCTGCTACTTCTTAGTTTCATGGGGTGTCCCCTAGTTCTAGTACTAAGAGGATAAATAACCATTCCTTACTTTCTCGGTCTACACCACTCATGATTTTATAAACATCTATCATATCCCTTCTCAGACGTCTCTTCTCCAAGCTGAAGAGCCCCAAACAATCTAGCTTCTCTTCATAGGGGAGCCGTTCCATACCTTTTATCATTTTTGTTTCCTTTCTCTGTACCTTTTTTAGTTCTACTATATCTTTTTTGAGATGGAGCGATCAGAAGTGCACATAGTATTCAAGGTGCAGTCTCACCATAGATTTATATAGTGGCATTGTGATATTTTCAGTTTTATTCTCTCTCCTTTACAAATAATTCCAAACATTGTTTGCTTTTTTTGATGGCTGCCACACTGAGCTGAGGATCTTCAATGTACTGTCCACAATGACTCCAAGGTCCTTTTCCTGAGTGGTAACTCCTCATTTAGAACCCAGCATTGTGTACATAAAGTTTGGATCGTTTCCCCCTATGAGCATCACTTTGTACTTGTCCACATTAAATTTAACCTGCCATTTAGACGCCCAGTCATCCAAGATCCTCCTGTTATTCTTCACAATCTGCTCGTGTTGTAACTACTTTGAATAACTTTGTGTCATCTGCAAATTAGATCATTTCATTCTTTACTCCCTTTTACAAATCATGAATGAATACATTAACCACCACCAGTCCCAGTACAGATCCTTGGGGCACTCCACTATTTACCGTTATTTTGCTCCATTGTGAAAATTGCCCATTTATTCCTACTCTTCATTTCCTGTCCTTTAACCAGTTACCAATCCACAGTAGGACACTGCCTCCTATCCCATGACTTTTTAATTTCCTCAGGAGTCTCTCATGAGGGACCTTATCAAACACTTTCTGAAAATCCAGATACAGTATATCGACCAGTTCTCCCTTATCAACATGGCTATTTACACCCCCAAAATAAGGGTGCCGAGCAGGGTGAAGGATTTGGTCCGAGGGCCTCAGGAATTGGGTTCCCCTGGACCCCTGTTGTTGTTTCCCTCCCTCCTGGTGGCAGAGGGAGAAGGGATGGGACTAGGGATTCCCCCCGGCGGCTTCCAGCTGGGCTGGCCCCTACAGGGGCTGAAAAGCGGTGTGCCTGCCGGCAGCGCTGCAAGTGTGCGCCACAGGTTGCGTGCCGAAGGGCTGGGGCATGAGCCCATATTGGATTTGAGGTGTCTTGGTAGGGCATATCAGCATGGTCATTGGTGGGAGGTTAGTTGAGGGGGGGTTACTTTTGTAATAGTGTGTTTAGGAGGTGGTTGGGGAATTAGGAAGATGAAAATTTAGGGACTGAGTAAGGAATGAGGGGGGGGGGGGTTTGGAAGTTATGATGGGATGAGGGGGGTGGTGTCTTCCCCGCTGCTGGAGTGGGACAGCCAGAGGGGAGCCGGGGCCAGGCAGGGGGGAGGGACACGGCCATTGGGGTTGTAACAGGACGGGGGAGATATGGGCCCCGTTGGGGGGAATGTTAGATCAGTGAGGCGGGACTGGTGTTTGTTATCTGTCCCGCTCACTACCCCCCAGGCAGCTGGGCAGGTGGTTCATGATTAGAGGGCCTCTGATCTTGCTCTGATACTTTTTAATGCAAGGTCGGTGGTCAATAAGGCGACAACTGTCCAGGAATTGATCCTGGACCATGCAGCTGACCTCGTATGCATCACGGAAACCTGGCTGGACATTGAGTCGGGGCCTATTTTGGTTGACCTTGTTCCAGCCGGGTGTTCCGTACAGCATCAGCCATGGTCAGAGGGACTGGGGGGAAAGGGGCAGCGTAGCCATGATTTTTAGGGAAGCATGATCTGTTCGGAGGTATCCAGTGCAATTAATATCAGGTATTGAGAGTCTCCACCTGTTGATCGATTTGGCAGGAGACAGTTTGGGAGTGCTGCTTGTATATCATGCACCTACCTATATGGCAACCTCCCCACATGCTCTATCGGAGTTGGTATCGGAAGTGGCGTTACAATCCCCAAAGACAGTCTTGGGGGACTTTAATATCCATGCCGATGCCGACCTTAGGGGAGCAGAGCACGAGTTCATGGCTGCCATGGGCCTGTCCCAGATGGTCATCGACGCAACGCATCGGGGGGGCATACCTTAGACCTTATGTTTTGCACTGGCCTTGAGGCGGGGGTTCTGTTAATGGGGGATGATATCAGCTGTGCTCTTGTCATGGATGGATCATTACCTCCTGCAGGCCTCTCTCCTGGTGCATGTCTGCCCCTGGAAGAGTGAAGAACCAATTTGAATGGTTCATTCCCAGAGACTGATGGAACCAGAGCAGTTACGAAATGCTCTGGGTGAGATACCCTCTGAACTTGGCGACCGTCTCATTGATGACCTTGTTGTGTTATGGAACACACTGTTGATGGGGGCCATTGATCAGACAGCTCCTAGGTGTCTGCTTCTCAGGCGACAACACTGCAGGCCTCCTTGGTTTTCTGAGGAGCTGTGGGTGCTGAAGCGAGAAGAGTGGCAGTTAGAGCGATGGTGGCATTGTTTGCATGATGAAGCTGATAGATTGCGTCATCGAGCTAGTTTATGAGCCTATGCCGTGGCTATGTGGGCAGCAAAAAAAATCCCATCCAGCGGAGCTTTTCTGGGTGGTGTGGGGGTTGGTCAGTCTGGCCTCCCTCCACCTGGGTATGGAGTCATCTAGCGTTCACTGTCACATGTTTGTGGATTATTTTGTGGATAAAATCGCTCGGATTCACCACGACTTCAACCCCGCACTTGTTACATTAGGGAAACCAGAGGTTATGGAAGCCCCGCCTTGTCCAAGTTTATGGGATCAATTTCAGTCAGTGACACCCACCGATGCAGAGGATGTTCTTGGGGTGGTCAGGGCCACCTCTTGTGAATTAGATCCAGGCCTGTTGTGGCTGGTTAAGGCATGCCAGGAGTCACTGGGGCCGTTGCTGGCCAGGGTGGTCAATGTCTCCCTTTGGGAGGGCAGAGTGCTGGGCTGTCTCAAAGAGGCGGTGGTGTGGCCTCTGCTCAAGAAACCATCGCTTGATGTTGACTCCCTTGCCAGATATCGGCCTGTCTCTAACCTTCCCTTTTTAGGGAAGGTTATTGAATGGGTAGTGGCCGGACAGCTTCAGAAGCATCTGGACCGTATCTGTTTTCTTGATTCCTCACAGTCTGGATTTCATCTGAGCTATGGCACTGAGACTGTGCTTGTGGCGTTGGTTGATGACTTGCGCCGGGAATTGGATCAGGGTCATTTGATCCTGCTGATTCTATTAGATCTATCAGCTGCATTTGATACTGTTGACCACGAGATGTTGGTGACGTGCCTGCGGGAGTCTGTGCAGGGGTGGGCGGGACAGTTCTTGAATGGTTCCGCTCCTTCCTGGCCAGAAGAACTCAGTGAGTGGTGCTTGGGGATTATTTTTCATCATACCGAGACCTCTTACGTGGAGTCCCGCAGGGTTCTGTTTTGTCCCCTCTCCTGTTCAACACGTACATGCACCTGCTCGGCGAGGTGGTCAGGGGGTTTGGCGTGCGGTGTCATCAGTATGCAGATGACACACAGCTCTACCTGTCTTTTTCATCATACCCAGATCTGGGAGCCTGCCCTTTTGTATCTGGGACCTGTGCTATTTGTAGCCCGTTCCGCCAAACCCTGTCGACCAGAGGGAGCCCGCTTTGAACTGCCCATTTCTCACCCAGGTCTTGTTCCATTCATTGTTTGTCCACCTAGCCCCGTTGATCAGAGGGAGCCCCGCTGCAACTGCTGAGGGCTGATTGCTTCCTGGACCAGCTGAGCGGTGGGAGGAGCTATGCCCCCGGGACTAGTCAAGAATGCTGCACTAGCCGGCAGCGCCGGAGGCGCGCGCCACAGCAGCGCACCTAAGGGCTGCGTGTGTAGGGCGCACCCTTGTGCGCGCGGCCTTAGGCGCAGGGACTGGATCTCTTTCTTTGTTTTTTCTCTCTGTGTTGGTTTGGGTGCAGGTCTGTTTGTGATTAGATAGCCCTTGGGGCAAAATATTGTATTTGATTTTACTTACTTTTATCTTTTTATATAACTTTTTGTTGCCATGCCTAAGTTGGGCAAGAATAAGAACCCAAAGAGTCCTAGGAATTCCAAGAACAAGATCAAGCAGGGGGTGATCACTAGAGCACGGGTGGGTCAACTACAGCTCGAGGACTGTTTTGTTACACCATCGATATTAAAAGATTCTAAGCAGTTTGTTCACCCCCAATTATCCCCCCAACCATCTGTATACTCTCCCTTGGATTTACCTCATGCAGGGCGGGCCGCTTCAGCTATCCCTCCAACTTTGGTTCCTGGTGCCCCTCCCTAGGTTGTTGCGAATACCAAGGAGTGAGGAGATGCTATGGGGTTTCAGTATAAGGCCCCTCTTGAGTCCTTATTGTCCTGTGCCCTGGCCTTTAAAAAACAAGGCGAAAGGTGGCATGCCTTGGCTGCTAGGTCTCGGGAATCAGTCCATCTTGTATCTAGCACCCAGTCTATCTGCTCCGGTAAAATGGCTAGTCTATCCCAGCCCTGCTCTAAGGAGATGGAGCCACAACCTTTACCCAGGAGAGAATTAGCAGAGGTATCAGTTTCACCATTAAAATTATTAAATGGTGAATGTGGGGTTGTGGAGTTGCCTGCTGTCCATCCCCTGCCTTCCTCCCAAGGCCAGGATGGAGAGATCCTGGGTGAGTCAGTACCCCAGGAGTCCAATATTGAGAAGGGGGGATCCTTTTATGGCCATTCTGACTCTCCTATTAAATCGAGCCTTATTTCCTCTGTTCCCTCTGACAAATTGGAGGCTCCACAGTTCCAGCAGGTAGAAGAGCTCCTTCTATTGCTTAAGGCATGAATCGACGGTCTTGAGGCCCAATCCCAGGGCATCCTGCAGCAGTTATCTAGGCTCGGGAAGTGGATGGAGGTCCCTGGGGGGGATTAGTATTGGGGTGGTCCCCTTATGTGTGGATCATACAACTCAGACATCTGTCTCCTATAGCTCTATTTACTTTGGCCCATCAGCCCTTAAGGCTGGAGAGGACCAGAATTTCAGCTTGGTGGCAGATGCCCTGGTGTTTACAATTTATCCCTTGCCCTTTGGGGGCCTTCCTGCCTGGGACTCTAAACCTCGGATCAGTCAGCATATTGCGGACATTCTGGGCTGTGTTTTCTTTTCTTCTCACATTAGTCGTTATTTTTATTTGCCGATGAGACATGAGGTCATACGTTTGGTAATTTATTTTCGTACACCAGTGATAGTGGAGAATCTTTTAGCTTGTACCCGTTCTTTCTCCCTATGGGGGGTATATTTGGCCAGACTACATTCTAAAGAGGGAATTTTCCCACTTTTACCCCAAATCCCCCCAAATATCTTGGGGTTCTCAGAAAGGAATTTGTTTCCCCCCCAGGTAACCAATGGGAAGGTAATGGCTCCATCGGAGGCTCCAGCTGTTAGTAGATCCCCAGTAGTGATTCTATCCTCCCAGTAGGAGGATTCTATTGTAGCTATACCTGATCCCGTTTTGTCCGGTGGGTTTTCTATGCTGCCGGAATCTGGGTCTTTATTGAAGCCAAGCCATTTGGCCAATGGGTTAGGTCTGACCCATTGGCCAACTTAGGCCTGGCTCCCTTTGTGGAGTTAGACTCACAGATCCTGACAGAGAAACACCACCTTGGTTTAACCAAGGATTCGGCCATGGTAGGACAAGCCCCCTCTTGTGGGTCTCTGTTGGAGTCCCAGTCTTACTCCCCCATTGTCCCAAGCCCCCGTTTGTCTAACCATTTTGGTGTGGAGGAATGGAGATTTCTCCCTAGAGGGGCCTCGATTTTTGCTGAAATCATGGCGGTTGACGCCACATGTAGAGCTGCCGTCTTGGGCTATAGGGGATGACAGTGGTCTCCCTTGCTGCTTAAATCTTATCTTTTGATAGTGATCAATCAGATTTGAGTCACTTTCTTGCCCTTGGGACCGATCAGTGGGTTAGACCATGAGACCGGGCCAACTTCCATTGTTGGTAGTTTTTTATAAGGAATTGGGGCTTTGGGTTGTGTTGCATTTACCAATGAGAAGGGTGTTTATGTCTTTTGCTGTATTCATTGGCTGTATTTGTCTATTGTTTATTGTGTTCCAAAGCAATGGCCTATGGTCACGCTAATACATTTAATTCATACCCAGGTCTGGCAGACTTGGTGCTTACTCGGTGTCTGGCAGCTGTGGGGGACCGGATGAGGGCTAACAGACTGAGGCAGAATCCTGACAAGACGGAGGTGATGCTGGTGGGTAAGGCGGTGGAGATGATGTCCTCCCTTATTGACGGGGTCTGTCTTCCACTGGTCTCACAGGTATGGAGTCTGGGTGTGTTCCTTGACTCGCAACTCCGCTTGGATGTTCAGATGGAGGATGTGGCAAGAAGTGGTTTTCTCCAGTTACATCTGGTGCGACAGTTTTGGCCGTATGTTTCGGACTCTGACCTGGCCACGGTCGTCCATGCTTTCATCACCTCTAGGCTGGACTATTGTAACGTGCTCTACATGGGGCTACCCATGGTGATGTTTCGGAGACTGCAGCTGGTACAGAATACGACGGCCCACCTTTTGGTGGGACTGAGCCACCGGGAGTATATCACACCGGTTCTCCGATCTCTGCACTGGCTGCCTATAGTCTTCCAGACCCAATTCAAGGTGTTGGTGCTGGCCTATAAAGCCTTAAATGGTCTAGGCCCTACCTATCCACAGGACTGCCTCTCCCCTCAGATCCTAGATTAGTCCCTGCGGTCATCCGGGGTGCCCTCCTCAAGGTCCCCTGAGTTTTTTGGGGGGACACCACAATGGAGAGGGTGTTCTCGGTGGCCACGCTGCAGCTGTGGAAGTCCCTTCTGGTGGAGGTCCGATTGGACCCGGGTCTCCCCTCTTTTCAATGAAGTTGTAAGACCTGGCTGTTCCACCTGGCGTTTGGTGGGAGAGATGNGGGGGGGGGGGGGGGGGGGGGGGGGGCCAGAAGTGTATCAGGATCCCAGTCCCTGGGTTTGTGGATTAATTCTAATACAGTTCAAGGGTCTAAACTGGGGTGAAGTTTTCCATAAAGGAATCAGGCCAGTAGCATGTTCAAGGACAAGGCACTGTCAGTAGCTGGAGGGTTTGAGAAACATCCATGCCATGGGGGAAGCCAAGGCCATGGTCAGTGGTTGCAGTGGCCCAAGAGCCAGGGGTCCAGTCCAAAGAAGGGGTCACAGGGCAGGGAACTTGGCAAGGTACAGAGTGGGACAGGGACTAGGAACTGGCAGACAGGGCTGGAAGCAAGAAGAGAAAGCCAGCTGGTTGCTCAGAACAGCTTCTGTGTCTCCCCCTTGGCATCTGGGCCAGTCAGTGAGCAAGGCAGGGCCAGTCAATCAGTGGGCTGGTGGGCAAAAAGTCCAGCAGAGCTGGGCTTGTAGAGTTCAAAAGGCCACAGCTTCCTTGCCCCACCAGTGCAGCTCAGTGGCAGCAGGTCCAAGACTCTTAGCTGCCCGGGATCAAGACCTGGGCTTCCTTATGCAGCGGAGCCAGGTTTCTCAGCTAGGATCCCCATCCCAGGAAGAGCTTGGGTGGTGACCTCCTAGTAGCCTCCTGCCTGGGAGATGCTTAGAATTCCTGACCCCTCCTAGCACCAAGGGTGGAGTTTGTTTGCTCAGCTCTGCTGATGAAGTTACTGGCTGTTTTTACACAATACATTTCCTGGAATAAATAGCTGTAATCCCAGATGTAATTGTTCGTGGGAACAGTTATTCCTGAAGAAATTCCTCTGATTACTGCTTTTATCCCGGATTCAACTAATCCGTTTTTCAAGATTTATTTTGTTATTTATTTGCAAAATTTGTATCCCACTCCTCCTGTCACAGGTAGCCCTGGGCGGCTAACAACAATGATAAATATAAAAAACCCCAAAACAATTAAAATATATCTTCAATATAATAGCAATAATAGAAAAAAACACACAACCCACCCACCCCCGTCCACCCCAATCACTCACCCCCATCCAACCCATCACCCCTCTCCCTCACCAAACACCTGACGGAACAGCCAGGTCTTACAATTCCTGTGAAAGGTTGGGAGGTCTGGTGCCAGATGGGCCCCCACCAGGAGAGAATTCCAGAGGCGCAGCACGGCCACCGAGAATGCCCTATCCTGCGTGGCCGCCCGGGAAACCCGAGGGACCCCAAGCACGGTGCCCCCGGACGACCACAGGGGCCGATCTAGAACCCGGGGAGTGAGACGGTCTTGCAAGTAGGCAGGGCCCAGGCCGTGTAAGGCTTTATAGGTCAAAACCAACACTTTGAATCGAGCCCGGAAGACTATTGGTAGCCAGTGCAGAGATCAGAGCACTGGTGTAATGTACTCCCAGCAACTCAGCCCCACGAAGAGCCGGGCCGCCGCATTCTGCACCAGCTGAAGCTTTCGAACCGTCACCATAGGTAGCCACACGTAGAGTGTGTTACAGTAGTCTAATCAAGAGGTAATAAAAGCATGGATGATCATGGCCAGGTCCGGAACCGAAATCAGCGGCCGAAGTTGCCGCACCAGATGTAGCTGGTGAAAGGCACTCCTCGCCACAGCCTCCACCTGGAAATCCAGGCGAAGCTGCGCATCGAGGAGCACCCCCAGGTTCCACACCTGGGAAGTCAGTGCAGGACAGATCCCATCAATCGAAGGAGCCGTCACATCCACCGACTTACCCACTAACATCCCCTCCTTCTTGTCAGGATTCAGTCACAGTCGATTAGCCCTCATCCAGTCCCCCACAGCTGCCAAACACCGGGTAAGCACCGAGACAGCCGGGCCTGGGTCAGCTGAAAATGAGAGGTACAGTTGGGTGTCATCCACATACTGATGACACCGAACCCCATCACCTCACCGAGCGGCTGTATATACACGTTGAACAGGAAAGGGGTCAAGACAGAAGCCTGCGGGACCCCACACGAGAGGTCTCTGTAATAGGGTGGCTCCTCTGAGCTGGTAGGAGCCTTATTACTGGGCTGCCTAGCGGTTATATAGCTAGGCATCAAGCTTGGAGCATGCCCAGTGGAGACTCTAAAGCCCTCTGGAGTCTAAGTCCTGGGGCATGCTCAGTAGAGCCCTAGAAAGCCTTCTGAGCCCTAAGTCTGCAGACATGCTCAGTAGGGCCAGTTGGAATGGAGCATGCTCAAGGCCTATAAAGGGCCTGAGCTCAGTCTGCTGGGGGTGGCCGTAGGAGAAGGAGCTTACTCCTGTAGCTCCCTCCTTATTGCTGGAGCTTCTCCAGTGAGACCCCCCTGAACCCTCATCTGCTGAACCTGTTGGCAGAACTGGAGACAGACCAGTTCAGGTGGGATCTGCCTAATACAGGCCACCCGGAGTAACTAACAACTCTGAGGTTCTCAGAGACCTTGTGAGGCTGAACCCCACTAAAGAGACTGGTCTGAGGACCCTACAGGGCATAAGCCATCTATGAATATGCTATTGATGGTGTAGGCCTTGGCTATAAGGGGAGGTTGGAGGCCAAGGGTGGGACCCCTACAGGGGAACCCCACATAGCATGCCCCCCTCCTTGGGGAGGATACAGCCCGGCCGAGGGATGACTAGGCGTGGCAGTGGGGTGTTGCTAATTCCCCCAAAAGATACCCAGCACCCTGTGTGGCCCTGGAAGATCCTCCTGCTACAGTCTTGGTACGATGAAAAACAGTCACCGAGTACCACCCGCTGAGTTCTCCCAGTCAGAAATAAGCGTAACCATTCAAGAACGATCCTGCCCACCCCTGCACTGTCCCGCAGGTGCATCACCAACATTTCATGTTTAACGGTATCAAATGCAGCTGAGAGATCTAACAGGACCAATAGAGTCGAGCAACCCCGGTTCTTTTCACGGCAGAGATCATCTACCAAAGCCACAAATGCTGTCTCAGTGCCATGACCCGGATGAAAGCCAGACTGAGAAGGATCAAGATAACCGACGTGGTCAAGATGCCCCTGGAGCTGCTGAGCCACTACCCATTCAATAACCTTCCCGAAAAAGGGAAGATTAGAGACAGGCCGATAGCTGGCAGGGGAGTCAGCATCAAGCGATGGTTTCTTGAGCAGAGGCTGCACCACCGCCTTCTTGAGGCAGCCCGGCACTCTGCCCTCCCGCAGGGAGGCGCTGACCACCCTGGCCAGCAACGGCCCTGTTGTCTCCCGGCAGCTCTTAACCAGCCAGGACGGGCACGGATCTAATTCACAAGAAGTGGCTTGAACCGCCCCAAGCACATCCACCACGTCAGCGGGTGTCACCGACTGAAAGTGATCCCACAAAATTGGACAAGCCGGGGTTTCTACAACCTCTACATCCTCCACTGTATTAAGTGCGGCATCGAGGTCTTAGTGAATATGAGCAATTTTCTCCGCAAAGTAATCCACAAAAAGGTCACAGCGGGCAGATGATGACAACCCCAGGGTTGAGGGAGGCTGGACTGACCAGCCCCCCCACAACCTGGAACAGCTCCGCCGGATGGAATTTTGTGGATGCTATGAGGGCAGCAAAGAACTCCCTCTTTGCTGTCCGCATAGCCACGGCATAGGCTCTTAAACTAGCTCTATGTTGCAATCTGTCAGCTTCAGCACGAGAACGACGCCACCGTCACTCCGTCACCCCTCTTGCTTCAGCATCTGCAACTCCTCGGAGAACCAAGGTGGTCTGCGGCGCCCCTGCCTGGGCAACCAACGCCTGGGAGCCGTTCTATCAATTACCTCCATCAGCAAGGTGTTCCATAGCTTGATGAGGTCATCGATGAGATGGTCATCGAGGTCAGAGTGTAGTTCCCCCAGAGCACCTAGAAACCACACTGGGTCCAACAGCCTCCAAGGGTGGACCATCCTAATAGGTTCCACACCCTTCCGGGGGCAGACATATGCTAGAAGGGAGGTCTGCAGAAGGTAATGATCCGTCCATGACAAGGGCACTGCTAATATCTCCCCCATTAATGGAGCACCCGCCTCAAGGCCAGTGCAAAACATGAGGTCCAAGGTATGTCCTCCAAGATGTGTTGGGCCAATGACCCTCTGGGACAGGCCCATGGTTGCCATGGCGGCCATGAACTCATGCTTGCCTCCCCCGAGAGCTGTGTCGGCGTGAATGTTGAGGTCCCCCAACACCACCTCTGACACAGCCTCCGCCAGAGCATGCAGGGAGGCCGCCGTACTGGTAGGTGCACGGTATACCAGCAACACTCCCAAACTGTCCCCCGCCAAATCAAACACAAGATGGAGACCTTCAATGCCTACCATGAATCACACTGGATACCTCCTCACAGACCACCCCTCTTTAAAAATCACAGCTACACTGCCCCCCACATCCCTCCAACCGTGGCTGGTGTTGTACGGAATACCTGCCGGAACAAGATCAGCCAGGATAGGCCTCGATTCATTGTCCAGCCAGGTTTCCATAATGCACGTGAGATCGGCAGCATAGTCCAGGATTACCTCCTGGACCGTTGTTGTGTTATTTGCCACCGACCTCACGTTTACCACCACCAGAACCAGGCCCCTGACCAAGTTCCACCTGTTCACCTGCTAGTGGAGGGGTAAGCGGGACATGCACTAGGCACCTATCCTGCCTCACCACTCCTACTCCCCTCCACCTAAGACCATATCTCCCCTGGCATGTCACGATCCCAATAGCCATGCCCACCCCCCGGCTGTTGTGCCCAGACTGCGAGGGAGACCCCCCCCATCCCCTCCATCCCTTTTCTCAAAGTATCCCTCCCCACTCCCACCCTCTCCCTGGGGCTCCGTCTCTCACAGGGAGTTCCCCCTCCCTGTCATTCGGGCAATGCTCCCCCATCTCACTGGGAGGCAAGGCCCACCCCCCTCGTACTCCCCATCCCCCCAGGACACCTTTTCTCACAGGGAGTCCTCCCTATCATTCAGGCAGTGACCCCCCCCCTCATGGGGAGGCCTCACCCACCTTCCCCAAGGGCCAACCCCCATCCTCTCACCAGGGGGGTTAGCCCTTTCCTCCCTAACTCAATCCCCATGCCCTCCACCCTCATAAAACACATGCCTCATCCCCCTCCCAAACCCCTTAAAAACACAAAACTAAAGTACAAGTAAAAGCCTTACTGCATTCAGGGAATTCTTTATGTGTTCGGGTCATTTCTCATGGGGTACTTTCTGAGTCAGTTCTGGTGGATTTGTGTGTTCGGCAGGGCTGTTTATTGGCTCCTGCCCTCTTTAATTTATATCTGAACAATGCGGTCCATTATATGAAAGCACAAAATACACATCCTCCAAAAACTGGTGAGCGTCAAATATCATTACTTCTATACGCAGACGACACAGTATTAATTTCTCAAACATTAGTTGGGATGAGACATGCGATGGCAGCCTTTGGTGAATACTGCCAGACTGAGCTTCTGTCAATAAACTTTGCTAAAACACAAGTTTTAGTGGTGGGGCCTGGGAGAAATTATAAAACCCATCGTTGGGTTATTAAAGGTAAGCAGATAGAGCAGGTGAAGGTATTTAAATATCTTGGCGTGATGTTTAATGCCAACGGTGGTTGGAAGTCCCACTTTGAGGCTGCGCGTGTACAGGCAAAGAAATCGGCAGCCGCCATTATGAAATTTTACTTTGGCCAGGGAAGGCGACTTGTCCTACCGGCTTTGCGACTCTTCAGGGCCAAGGTGATTGGGCAGCTTATCTACGCATTCCCGGTTTGGGGTCCATTGTTTTTTGATCACCTGGAGAGCCTACAGAATAGGTTCCTGAGGGCGATTCTGGGGGCTCCTCAGGGGACCCCTCAAGCGCTTCTTCGTGCCGAGACATTTGTATTACCCATTAAAGCGTACGCGACCCAGTCATTTCTAAACTTCTGGCTTAAGAAAGTGCTTTTCCCCCGTCCCAGCGAATTGTTGGTGAATGCTACAATTTTGCTGGGATTAGGGGTTAGTTGGATTGAAAATGCAAAGCAAGAGGTTGCTAAACTGGGATTTTCATTTACGGACTTGGAACCCCTGGGCATGGCAGCCTGCAAAAATCTGATAAGGAAACGAATTTGGGATCAGGCCGCTCAGACTGAAAATGCCCTGATGGATGCGCAGAAGGTATCTCCATAGTACAACTCCTGTTATAATTTTCTTGCCTTCCAGAGGCCTAACTACTACTACCTGTTTGAATGGCAGGATGCAAATTGTCGATGTGCATTCTTTCGTATGAGGGCAAATGTATTTCCGTCTGCGGTATTTGAGGGGCACTATGCGAGGGTGCCATGGGAACAGTGAGTATGCCGTATGTGCCATGCGGGTGTGGTAGACACCCTTGAGTATATTATTTTGCACTGCCCTGTCCTTGATGGGCCGAGATATAAGTATCGGGGGGGGGGTGGGTTACCCCAAGGTAGGAGGCCCGCCTGACAGAGTTTTGAGCCGACTGCTGCATCCAGTTGACTCGGACTTGTCTAGGGCAGTGGCGAAATTCTTTTGGGCAGCCATTCGGATTAGGAGTGTATATTCTGACACTGAAATGAGATAGACGACGGAAGGCGGATAAACTAGCTGCTGTTATGTAGGGTTTTGTTCTATGTACCCTTAGGGTGAGTGTAAATAAGAGTGTGGATCGTAAACAAGAGTATGAATTTCTTATTTTGTATTTTACTGATTTTATTTATGTACTATGTAAAATTGTTATGGCTTAGGCTAAACAATAAAGTATTATATATATATGGCTAAGTACAAGTAAAAGCCTCCCGCCCCTGGTCCCCTTGGGACCAGGTTAGTTTTTTCCCAGGATGCAAACGATACCAGAATGTCAGTTGTGTAAACTGGTATCCCGGGTTGAAGCCTGTTACCGCATAGAGACTTGCGGTGTGTCTATGGTATTCTACAGTTGTGGGTCACTTCAAACCAGACAGCCTTGTGATCCTTGCAACTCTCTCTCTCATATTACATGCGCATGCTCACACGCATGCGCGTGGTGCTGTTTCGGGGGAGGAGGTTCTGTGTGTGTGTGTGTGCGCGCGCGCGCAAAAACTGCAGGTTTAATCCAATGTTTGAAATAACGAAGCAACCAATGTTCCTGCCTCCCATCCCCTCGTCCTCCTTGATCTCCATCTTTCTTCTGTGCTTCAGATGGGAATTCACTCGCAGCCAGCGTGCTGTTTTGTGAAATAATTTTGAACTTCTCACCTGCAGGATCTAGTGGCTTTGCTGCTCTGCTCAACACTTCATCCCCATCCAAGGAGAAGTTTCAGTCTGTTTTTAAAGAGCTTCCCTTAGGGCTGGCAATGAGCTTATACATGAGACTTTTCTTCTTTGCAAAAGGAGGCGGGCAAAACAGCAGCTGCAAAGGCAGCTCCCTCCCAGACCCTAACAGGACTGGCTTGGGGGGCTTAGGGGATGGGGGCTAGATGTGAACTGGGAGGATTCTAGGAACATGCTTACTCCTGATTGTGGTTTTGCTAACTCCTTGACTCCAGGCTGGGTACAGCTGGCCCAGACGCTATATTCCCAGAAATCAGAGCGGCAGAAGGCATTAAAATTCACCTGTGCTGCACCATGGGATTGATACAGTCATCCTTGTGACTCTGATCCCTGATTAAGAGATCACACTGCCATCCTGGGATTCTGACTAATTATTGTGTGCACCATAATGGCCCATGTGCTGGTTCTTCCCGATTCCCTGGACCCAATCCTGCATAGACTCTCCTAGACCCAGACCCCCAGAGTGTCCTTGAAAGTTACTCTGGTTTGACAGGGCAGGGGTTACTGGCAGCACCTGCCAGTCCAGAGCAGAGGGATGGAAGGGCCTCCAGACATTTGGTGAAACATCAAGTTTTCTGTGGGCAGGGGGAGGCTCCCTGCCCCTCTCACTAAATCCTGCCACTGCTCCTGCCCCCATGAACATGATCAGGTGTCTCTCTCCTCCCTCCTTTCCAACTCCTCTCCGCTGCGAAACTGCTTTTCACCCGTCCTCCCTCTACTCTCTCAGAGTGGCTGTCATCTGCTAGACCCCTGGGCTTGCCCTTGCCATTCTGACATTTGAGGAGTGTTCTCTTTCCTCATTAATTATCATAATAATTACCACACAGTCTCTGGCAGTAGCTCCCCTCTCCTTGCTCTCACCTCCCTTCCACAAGGCACCAAGAGACTACGCTTGAGCTCAGCGGCTTGCCCAGGGTCACACCGAAAGCCCACTTGAGCTCAACCATGCGCCTTAGGCAGTGATCTATTAACCATTTACTCCAGAGCAAGTGATTGGTGGAATGTGGCCTTAGTTGATGAATCAAGCTGCTTTCCACTCTCTGGTTTGGAATCTCTCTTCTCTGACAATTTGCTTCTTTCCAAAGCCACTGTGGTTTTGAGGCAGTTTTTAGGATGGCAGTGAGAACTTGGGTGTGTAGAAATGCCACGTTTCCCCAGTTCCAGGATGCCACCTGGCCAAAAATCTAACCTACCCATATCACACCAGACTGCTGTTCTCTTTCCTTTAAACGCCCAGACCTGCCGGTATTACTATAATTCAACTATAGCAGGAGCTCACAGGACAGGTTAGCATTGATGACTTTGTCAACAGAATATTCACCAAGGAAAGATTAGATTGCGTATCCCCTAGATACTCACGTGCTCCAGTGGTTTTAATTCCAGATCTTTTACCGATGGGAAAGGTTTTAAAGTAGTGTTGCAGAACTCGCAGAAACCTTGATGGCAAAGTTCAGTGACGGAATGATGCTAGGAGGAGAGAGCACATAGGTAAAGAGCTCCAGCTTTTCTTTTTAAATGAGGGGAATTTGAAACTAGCTTCCCAAACAAGAAAGTTCACATACACATCAGGATATAGTGCAATCCCCTTCTCTGGATATTTGCAAAAACTGTCTGGACAAACATCTATTTGTGATGCTGCAACTATAAAAGTATCCTGCCTCCAAGCAGGGGGTTAGACTAGGTGACCCTTGTGGAAGTCTAGTACCACACCAGAATTGTGGTCCATTCAGATATGAACCACAATTGGTCCACTGGACTTGGCCACAAGAGCCTGGATAAAATCCTGGCTTTTTATCTAGGTTGGGTCTAAAAGTCCATCCGTACCAGTTGACCGTAAAGCAAATTATTTTTCATCTTGGCCTTCACTGCTGCTATTGTCAGAGCTGCTCAAAATATAATCACGCTTTTTAAATTTTGAAAATACAGTACGTCAACAGTAGCTGCTTCCAAGCACCCTCTCAGTGATGGGTGATTATGGCATGATCTTTGCAAGAAAGGATATACATCACCAGTTGGGCAATGGAATAGGTTGCCCAGGGAGACTGTAAAAATCTCCTTCCTTGGGAGTTTTTTGTTTTGTTTTTTAAACAGCTGGAGGAGCATCTGCCTGCTTTGGAGAAGGGAACCGGGCTAGAATCCAGGAATGGGGAACATCAGACCTGGGAGCCAAATGTGGCCCACGGCTAGTTTTTATTTGGCCCCTTTCCAATCCCTGGATCCGGTCCCTACCCCTTAGCTCTGAAAGATGCAGCACAAGGTAAAGGAGCAGAGAGGAGGGCATGTACAGGGGACAGATCCATGGCATAAATCCATGAACTGAACTCTCCTCTTCCTGAGCACCTCCCTTAAGCACCTCCACCATCAATTTCTATGCAGCCTTCAGAGCTTGTAATAATGTACTAATTTTTAAAGTGGCCCCTGGGAAGGAAAGGATTCCCCACTCCTGGACTAGATGATCTTTGAGGTCCCTTCCAATTCTACCATTCTGTTCTGTTACGATATCAAAGTATTCCTCCTGATCCAAACATAAGCACTGTCTGCACTAAGTATTTCAACCACTAGCGTGCAGCCACCTGCATTGCTGCCC
This sequence comes from Sphenodon punctatus, assembly GCA_003113815.1. NCBI lineage: Eukaryota > Metazoa > Chordata > Lepidosauria > Sphenodontia > Sphenodontidae > Sphenodon > Sphenodon punctatus. The sequence continues at coordinate 886,274 of QEPC01002071.1, read as the reverse complement.
CAATGAAAACTCCTAGTGCAGAAGGGCAAAATGGCTAGGAATAGTCATTTGCACTGGGGCAGCTTACCCTCCTTTAGAGACCAAACGAACAGACTTTTCCATATTCGTAAAGATTAGTCACATTTTCAGATAGCACACAGGCTATCTGAATGATTATCCGCCACCAAAAGGATATTTGTGTATTGGTTTAATTTGGATATTTCAGGTCTGTCACTTTGGTGTTTCCATCTCATTTCTGTTATTAGCAATAGAGCTAATAGTGCCGAAACATAGCAACTGATACTCCTTTCAGGAAACAAGTTTCAGTTTTAAGTTTATTATCGGCTAGCTTTCACCATAGCCTCAAATGGGACTACAAAATACAAAAGACAAAACACAGAACACCTTCAGGAAACACAGAAAATCTGTGCTACCTTCAGTTTTGAACATCCTTACCACTGCCACTGTGTATTGCCATTTAAATGCCATTTTGGTGCTATTAGCTTTAAGAAAATAAAAACATTCCTGCTAAGGAAATGTCCTGCAAATTATGAGAGCTGGCAAGACAGACTGTCAGTGGCTTTAGATGAGCTATTATGGGCCATCATCTAATTCCAGGCTTGGAGTCTCTTAGATGAGCAAGGCATTACTACTTGGCTGAGATGGGAATTGTGTATTTTTATTAGTAGATTACCATGATGGTCTCTCATGCTAATGCGTCTGCTCCGCAGGCAAGCAAGATTCATACACTAAAAATTCCTCTCAAAATATTTGCTGAAATAAGTTACTGTCATAAACTGTAGCGAGTTTTCCAAGCTGATTTTCATATATATTAATACACACACACTTATGCATAGATGCTTACACTTGGAGTAGTTCTCTGTCTGGCTTTAGCCCATATCAATTTTTAGCAATGATAATTGTAAGAGGGGCTGTAATAGAAATGAGGCCATAAACTGAACTACAGTAGGAGGAGAAATTGCTACAGACACAGCAAGGTACAGGCTATGGCAGCAATAAATACACCACTTACTCCAGAGTAGTCCCATTGAGGCCTGCTGGGTTCAAGCCCACAGGGTTTCAGTCTGGAGTAATGGTCTGTAGATTACAGCCTATATTGGAAAGGTGGTAGAAGGCCACAACTACTAGAGATGTGGTGGTTGGTGGAGGAGGAGTGGTTAAGGCACTTAAACTACAATGTTGAAGGTTGTGGGTTCAAGTCCTGCTTAGTTCCACATGGGTGGCCATCTCCATCTTACTGGACTGTGAATGGGTACCTGATGCACTGTGTTGGGGAAGTCAAATGCAGTTGGCCACAACTCCCTTGTACATCATAGGACACAGAATTGGTGTGCTGTAACCACAACAGCCCAATGGGCTGCATACCTCAGTACAGACTAACACAAATGCCACAACTACAGTAATCAGCCTACATGTAGCTCCTATATACAACTTTAGGATGATACATGGAATATGAACTCACGATGTTGCATGTGAACAACACACTAGTCATGCTATGTTACATTACAGCCTGACCCATGACAAATTCCCATCAAGACACCATCTTGCCTACAGGATAATATTTTCCATGAAAGAATACAGAGAAATTGTTTTGACCCTTGGCATCTGGAAGTGTTAGGATAACTAAGGAGCACGTCTAAAGAATACTTGACCAACTTCAACAAATTCAGGTCAGCAAGACCCAATGATATGTATCTTAGGATCTGAAAGGGCTAGTTGAAGAAACCTTGGAACCAACTGCTCTTACATTTGATCGCTCATGGAAGATTGGTGAAGTCCCAGGGGACTGGAGAAGAGCAAACATAGGAATTATAGACATGTCAGCCTGACTTCAGTACTTGGGAAGATATTACAATCAATAGTCAAAACATGTAATTTGTAAACGCTTAAAAGGAAAATAGGGCCATTACTAGTAGCCAACATGGCTTTCTAAGAACAAATCATGCCAAACCAATCTTGTTTCCTGTTTTCATAGCTACCAGTTTAGTTAACTGGTAGATAAAAGAAAAGCTGTCAACATAATACGTCTTGACTTCAGCAAGGCGTGTTGTGGCATAGGACAGCCTGACGGCACTGCAGGCCCTTTAAGAAGCTATCGCCAGCAGGGGGACTGGGCTGGTGGGGCTGAAGGAGGACAGCACCACAATCAAAGGCAGCTGGAGTAGGGCGTGGCCGAGCCAGCCCATAGGTTTCACTCCAGTCTAAGTGCCTGAGCATGCTCAGTTTGAATGGGCCTGTCTGAGCATGCGCAAAGACTATAAAGTCTAGACAGGTCAGTTGTCTGAGGGTGGTTGTAGAAGGAGGATATTCTGCAAAAGCTCTGTTGGGGCCAAGGTGGGTCTGGGCTGCAGACAGACTGTGACTGACCCAGACACTTGAGAGACAGGGACCCAAGAGATATTGGGAGCCTTGCCAGCCAGCAGTGAGTTGCCTGGTTGGAGGCCTATGAAGGACTACTGTCTGCATCTCTGTGTCTGCGTCTCTGTGTCTGGCTCTACAGAACTTTACTAAAGATTGTGAGTGACATTCCTGGCTACTAATACTGCTACAGAGACTGTATGGTGGAGAGACTTAACCTGACAAGAATAAAGGACATTTAAGCCAGTTACGTTGAAGAGACAGTATCTGTGAGCTACTTCCCAACTAGACGGTGTTCTGATCCTGTATGGATGTACCCTGGTGTTACTGTGCCCTGCTACACTTGTGATTTAGTTCCACAGGACATTTTTCTAATCAAGGTAGAGAAATTTCATGTAACAAGATTGCCCCCCTCTGCTATGCTTAGGGGACCTAGGCTAAGCCACTGGAATGGCCCAGTTTCCTGCCTTGTTGCAAGAACTACTATTTTCCTAGTGGCCTTAGCTCAGTTTAAGGTTCACTCAAGATTAAGTTCACCCATAGTGTACTTGCCCAGAGAATGGGTCGAGACCATGTTTAAGTTAAGAGAAAAGCTTTATCTATAGAAACAGGGTAAGTTTATGGTGCAGAGTGAGCTATAAGAAAAGGCAATAGGAAAATAAACACAAACAAACGCAAGACTGCCTCTAGCATTCCCTACCCATAGTCCTCACGATTTAAGCTTGCTGGAAATCCAGTCTTGCCTGGGCTCTCCAGGTGGGTTGGCTGGCCTTCTTGGCTCCTGGGCATTGCGTGGCCTGTGCGTTCTCTCGGGGGGAACTCCAACATCCCCAGTTCCCACATGTCCTCAAAAGTTGTTAGCTGGATGCTTTCCATTCCTCGTGGCAATCCTCCCTTTCCTGGATGGCGCCCAGTGTCGTCCATGTCCTTTGCCCCATGGCGGTTATCAGCTAGTCAGGGAGGGTTGATGGCTTTCCTGCCTCTAATCTGACCCTCCCCTGGTAACTCCTCCCTCTCAGGTTCCAGTGGTCTGATATTGTTTAGCAAGTGTGCATGAAATAGAAACAGGGTCACCTATCTATGGTTACATTATTCCTATTTATGTTTAAGAAACATCCATTATTTTAAAGTCCCGATGCAGGTTTGGTCTGGTCTTCCATTCCACCAAATGTTGTCTGGAAGGAACGACTATAAAGTGGGTTCCGAACTTTCATTTTTTATCCTGCCCTATCCCCTGAGGCTCAGGGCAGCTCACATTGTAGTTTGTAAAAATGCAAAATAAAACGCATAAAATACTAATAGTATTGCACACACCCCCACCCCACCCCTGATCTATCCCTGCCCATTAAATGCTTGGCCGAATAAATAGTTCTTACACTGCCTCCGGAAGATGCTCAAACTAGGGCTTAGGTGAACCTCTATGGGAAAGGAGTTCCAAAACTGTGGAGCCTCTTGGTGTGCCCGGGTCACAGGGACCCGTGCGAATGATGGAACTTGCAAGAGGGCGCTATTGGCTGATCTTAGAAGCCATGGAGGGAAATAAGGAGGAAGGTGGTCTTTTCAGATACGTAGAACTGGTGGAGAAATTGCTCGCAAAGAGTAATAATGAATGGGTGAACTCTGAACTGGGAAGAGATGTCAAGCAGGGCCCTGCAGGGCTCAGTTCTGGGTCCGGTGCTGTTCAATATCTTCATTAATGACTTAGCTTAGATGACGATGTGGGCAGTATACATCAAATATGCCTTTGATTCAAAACTGGGGGGGGGGGGGGATGCAAACTCCTTACATCTTATCAATTAAAATTTAAAATGACCTTGATAAAATGAGCGATCTGGGCAGAAGGCAAAAGAATAAAATTCAGCAGAGACAAATATAAACTATGACACATGAATGCACAAGATCGGAAATTACTGGATTGTCAGCAGCACTACTGAAAAGGATTTGGGGGTTATAGTAGAACACAAATGGAATAGGAGTAAACAGTGTGAGGCTGCTTTTTGTTTGTTTTTTTAAAAAAGGGAAGAAAAAAGACCAATACTGTTTTGGATTGTACTAGGAGAAGCATCTTATATCCAAGGCTTGGGGAAACTATACTACCCCTATACTTGGCATTCGTCTCAGACCTCTCTTGGACTACTGTGATTGGTTTTGCTCTCTGTGTTTGTAGAATGTTGACACTGAAAAGGATTCAGAGGAGAGCAACGAAGATGACTCAGGTCTCGCCCCCAGATCCTGTTTCTACCTTGAAGCACTTAAAAACGAAGGCCGCTTTTAAACGAGGTGCTGAAAAGCCCCTCCTGAGTCCCGCGTTGAGAGAAAAGCTGCATGGGTAGCATGTCAACACTCCCCGCGTAGCTTTTCTTGCGACGTGGGAGTCAGGAGCCGCTTTTCAGCGCCTCGTACAAAAGCGGCCTGATCAGGGAGCTGTGAGGGAAGGGAGTAGACAGGATGGAGAACAGATCCGTGGCACAGATTCAAGATCTAGACCCTCCTCTTGCTCAAGTGCATCCCCTAAGCCCCTCTACCCCCAGCTTCTATGCAGCCTTCAGAACCTGTGCTAACTTTCAAAGTGGCCCCAGGGAGGGAAAAGGTTCCTCACCCCTAGTTTAGATGGAAATGAATATCCTGAATTTGGTATTCATGCCAGTCTTAGTAACTATATTGCTATCCATTTACAAAAAAGAGGCCAATGATCGAAATAGCTACATAGGAGGTAATCAAACACCCCTCTTTTCTGTAATCAACAGCCAAGCATCCTGTACTCTGGAAGAGACAGATAAGTCTCAGCTGGAGAGGCTGCAGTCAGCAGCTCCAACATAAGATTCCCTTTTGAGCTGTCTCTTCCTTACCCCTGTGCAGGCTCTGCAGTTCTTCTGAGTGAAGCAATTAAACACATTGCATGTTCCAAAGTGTTTCATCAGGAAGCCTGGGAGTGGGCATTTGCTCTCAGGAGGCATTTGCTCTCAGAGTCGATGACCCCTTTCCTACCCTAGTCAAGCTGCTCCTGGTTTTTTTTTTGCTGGACAAACTTAATTCTCTCCTCAAAGGAAGCAAAGCTGCCTCTTCAGCAATTTGTTTTATTTTTCTGCTGTCAGGAAAGAAGGACTGACTTCCCAACCCCTTGGAAATAACTTGGGAGCTTTCATGATTATCAATTCTTCTACAGAGAGCACTTTTCTGGACAGAAAATGTCTTTTTTGAAGGTCATCACACCAGAAAGCAGACAAAACCTTACTCTCCCCAGCTTGAAACAGACACAAAGACACTGGGTGGGCCTCGCTAAATTGGTCAGTCCCCAAACCATGCCACATGTCTGTTCTGCCACCTACACAAAAATTAATGTGGTTCTATTTAATAATATTTATTTCTATATAGTGCCACCCTGCCATGGCACTCGGAGTGCTTTACATACAATAATTTAACACAACTGTGAGGTAGGTTAGTTAGGTTGAGAGAATATTGTGACTGGCCCAGTGAGTTTCTGGCTAAGGCAAGACTTGAACCGAGGGGTCCCCTGCCCCCATATCTCCTGGTTCAAGTACTGCACGCTTAGCCATTACATCACACTAGCTCTCTTTTATATTCAGACAAATAAAATTAAATGCCACTAAATTCTCTCAGATGCCCAAGTTAAAATAGAATGCCATCAAATTCCCAAGTTAAATCAAATGCAGGGCATTTCACATTTACAAATGAAATTCAAGTATTTGTTTCCCTTAGCAAATACTGAGATTTGAATCTGCATCCTCTGAAACCTCTGAAGAGACATTCAACTGCATTTAATTTACTTGATTTGAAATCAAACTTCCATCTAGAGCAGTTTGATAAGTTTGTCTTCAGCTACTTTGACTTTGATTAGCTGAGTCAAACCGGACACTTAGGCTGCAATCCACAAACCACTTATTATGGAGTAATCCTACAGGCTCCAGTGGGGCTACTCCAGAGTAAGTGATCTGTGGATTATAATAAGCGTTGCAGCCTTTGTTTCCACTGATACACCACCAGCAACTTAGCTAGCCCACATTTTACGTGCTTGTCAACCATGGGGGACTTTATCAAATGCTTTGCTGAAATTAAGACATATTACATCCATGGCCTTTCCACAATCCACTAAACCAGTAACTCAACCAAAAAAGCAGATAAGATTAGTCTGGCATGATTTATTCGTAACAAATCCAGGCTGGCTTCTAGTAATCACTGCATTATTTTCTAGATGCATACAGACTGACTGATAATCTGGTTCTAGTATCTTTCCAGGTATTGATGTCAGGCTGACTGGTCTATAATTTCTTGGATCTTCCTTTCCCCCACTTTTTGAAGATCAGGACAACATTTGCTCACTTCCAGTCTTCCAGCACCTCGCCTGTTCTCCAAGATGATAGAGGTTCTGAGAGTACATCAGAAAGTTCCTTCAGTATTGTAGGATGTAATTCACCCAGCCCTGAAGACCTGAACTCATTTAGAGTAGCTATGTTCCCTATAAGTACTCCCCTGAACTTGTATGTCTCAGACTTTATTGGGCTTTCCTTTTTGTTTGGGTCTCCAGGCTCTACCTCTGAGGGTGCTTTTAGATGAGGACTGCCTACAAGCGCTGTGAAATAATGCAGCTTGTAAAAGTGCCGCGGGCAGCTTTTAGATGTGCCTAGACGCGCCGTATTTCTGGTCGCACATTCTTAAACAAATTCATATGATAGAGGTATTTAATTTGCGGTTAAAGAATGCACGACCTGAAATATGGTGTGTCTAAAAGCTGCCCGCAGCACTCTTACAAGCTGCATGATTCCACAGTGCCAGCAGACGGCACTTGTCTAAAAGTAGCCTGACTCTCAGCTACTACAAGCTTCATCCTGAACTTTCATTCACTCTTTCAATAAACCTCTGTCTCAGTCTACCTTGGCTGCCTGGAAGTCCTGTGCCTTCCCCCAAGATCAGTTGGCTTCTCCAGATTATTCCATCCAACATCTGGGCCTCACCTCAGCTTTGAAGACAGTAGTTATCATGAGGTCCGTGCTGCCTTCCTTCTTGACGTAAGAATGATCCTCTTCCATATCGGACTCCATGCGCCCTGAACTTGGAGACAGCCCACCAAAATGGGAGCCTTTTGCAAGGAGAGATGAAGTGGTTAGTCTCCTTGGTTAATTTTTAAATACACTTTCACATGTTGACACTTGCACTGAATGTTAATTTACCTGTTCAAACAACTGGAGCAAAATTGTCAAACCTGAGTGCCTGTTAGTGCCCCAACCTCAGGGCTCTTGGTCAGTGGCCAGTTCCCTAGTGCCACTGCCATTCCTGGACTTTGGTGTGATATGTTGGCCTTCCCTGTGCTGGTTTAGCCACCCCCACCCCCCTAGACTCGCAAGAGGCGCCTGGTCTCCTGCCTGATTCCATGCCCCAAGCTTCCTAGCTGGCTTCTGGCTAGAGCTAAAACAGGTACCCACAAATCTGGGTACACCTGTACATTTCCAGTACCTACATTGACTTGAAGATATTGGGTACTAATCAGTACCTGCTTAGGAGCTGATTCCGGTACCCAATGTCCTCAAACAGTCCAGGATGTCAACTGCCGTTCCTGGAATATTGACTTCCGGTCCTGATTTTTCAGTTTTCTGTCCCAATATTTTGGCAGGTAACTAGAACAATTGGTAAAACGGTAACAGACGTTACCAGTGTTGGGGTTATCCGAGTACCTGACTGGGGTAATCGGGTAGCCCATTTAATACATGACAGTACGTGAAAATGTGGGTGGTATTCTCAGGTACCAAATTAGGTACCCATTTCAGCCCTCTTGCTGGTCTATGTAGAAGGTCAGCCTGAAGCCACAGGAAGCTGGGGGTGGGTGGGGGTGGGTGGGAGATCATCTGTTCACTTCCTTCCTTTATGGGCTCTGCATCAGATTGGCTGTTGGACCTGTATGCCTTTCCCTGATGGGTTTGGTTTGCCCCCTTGGACTGGCTTGGCTATGCTTGAATCCTGTTTTTGGACCTGCCTTGAATTGTATTCTTGCGTCTTTTTTGTCTATTTATTGTTTTGCCTGCTGCCAGTCTTTCCAGCTGCCCGCCTGCCTACCCATCTAGACCTGCCTGCCTAACTGTCTGTCTGGTGTTCATCTTCCCCACATCCCCTTTGGTCTCGGTGTTGGCCTCCAGCCTTTCTCTGATGTTGTGGACTTGATCCTGCATGGACTCCTGGCTCCGATCCTGCAGGACTCTCTGGCCCGGTTCCCCAGAGCATCAGCTCCAGCTCATAAATGCAAGACTTGGATATCTTTTTGAAGTGGCCAGTTTCTCGGTGCTAAGTGCTCACAGAATTTGCGCCATGCATCTAGGGGTAATGAAAGAGCACCTCAATATGCACATGTTTTGCAAGTAAAACAATGGTCTGGCAGATGGTATTTTAGAATGAGCCCAGTTTGCATAAACTAAATGGTTTATACTATCCTTTTAAATAGCATTAGTCAAAACAGTCTTCAAACAGTCCCAGCTCTGCCTCTTTATTATTCACAGTTAAAATGATGGGACAGGAGACAGAAGAACATAAACAGCATTAGCTCCAGCAGGTTGTTTGGACCTAATTTACTCAGGAGTGCTCTTCCCTCTAGTTAATTAAATCAAGAAACATGCACCCAGAGGTGCACATCCATATAATGTGATGTGGACCAGCCTTCCCTTCCTTCTTCACCACAAGGGCTCAGAGCCCAGGCTCAGGTTCTAATTATGGGCCCCGGTAAGGGCAAAGAGGCAGGCTGGGGTGAGAGCCCTCCTTCAGGCTGCTGTCACTCTACAGGGGCCACAGCCGGGAGCCCTGCTGCAAGCCACGACTGCTTGGGGTGGGACCCTGAGGAAACATGCTGCCATTCTGAAGGGGACTGCTGGAAGTCCTGCTTGGGGAAACTGGCCAAGAGTCACTGCAGGCCCCCACTACCATGGGACTGCATGTGTGGCTAGGAGCTCTGCTGCAGGCCACTGGCACCACAGGCCTCAGGAGCAAGCATCCTGCAGCGAGACCCACAGGTGGCTCCCGACCCACGCCGTGAGCAGCGGCAGCTATCCCAAGGAGGCTTCCAGTCAGCTTTAACCCCCAGATGATGCTCCCCTCCTCCAGCATCACCCTCCAGAGTGGCAGCAACCCCACCCTGGGTTTACAAAGGTAGCAGGGCCAGGACTCCACCCTGCCTACTCTAAAAACCTTCCTGGTGGGGCCCTTTGCACGCAGCCTGAGCACGGCCAAGACATTTTCAGAGACGGCTCCAAAATGCAACCGTTTTGGCTAATGGTATAGAGATCGTATACCTCAAAGACATTACTGGTCTTCCAATTCCATTCACCCTGAAGCAGCGCTTCTTTCTTAAGATTGTGCTGTTGAACCACTACAAGGATACGGTTGACAGCAGCGATCTGTTGGATGAATAATTTCTCCTGCGATCCCCACCAGCCTAGTTGCCAAAATCTTGGAGAAGATTTTAAAATCATTATTTAGCAAGGAAATAGGGCGGTAACTCCCACACTCTGTTTGGGGTCTTCCTGCTTTAAGAATTAATGTAACTTGAGCCTCATAGAATGAATTGGGCATTTTCCCAGTTTGTAAAATTTCATTGTAAACCCTAGTCAATTGCGGTACTAAAAGTTTACTATATGTTTGATAAAACTCTGCCGGGAAGCCATCCGGCCCGTTAGCCTTGTTTCTTTTTAAATTCTTAACCACCGAAGACACTTCCTCTATTGAAATCGGGGCATTCAGAAAATTGAACTGAGCTCTGTTGAGTCTGGGCATATCTAACTTGTCTATAAATTCTTTTATCTCCTCAGGGACCGGATTGGTTGTGTCATAGATTCTTCTATAGAATCTCACGAACGTGTCTTGAATCTCCCCTGCATCTGTGACTATCACCCCGTCTTCTCTAGCAATGCCTGTTATGACAGCCTTTTGCTGTTGCACTTTAACTAATTGAGCCAAAGCCCTACCTGCTTTATTACTATTATTGTGATAATAAAATTTTATCCATTTTAACTGCTTTGTGGTTTTTTCTAGTTCCAATACATTGATTTTTTCTTTTATCTGTCGAAGTTTATTAGCTGCCAGTTTAGAGGGGGTGGTTCTGTTTATTTTATCCCATTTTTTAAGCTCAGCGAAAGTTTCAGTACGTATTTCTCTTTTCCTTTTTTGTATTTGAGCACATAAAGCTATGCATTTACCCCTGAGTGTGACTTTTGCTGCTTCCCAAAAGGTGGATGCTAGTTCCACTGACCCCTGATTAATCTCAATATACTCTTTGATTTCCTCTTCAAGTTTAGCTTTGCTATCCTTGCTTTTGAGGAGCGTCCTATCAAGCCTCCATTGAGTTTTACAATAAGATGTCTTGTCTACCATTTAAAAATTAATTCCTACTGCATTGTGGTCCGTAAAAACCACTGGTATAATAAAAATCTTTTTGCATAGCCTGGCATCCCCCTTGTAACACAGGGCATGGTCAATCTTTGAGTACGAGTTATGAACATTGGAGTAGAAGGTATACTCTCTACTCATTTTATTAAGCTGTCTCCATAGGTCTACCATACCTTTTGATTCGAATAGGTCCCTAATGTTCTGCTGACTTTTATTTAATGGTAATGTCTTAGACTTATCCCATTTAGATAGCGGTGTATTTAAATCCCCCATTATCAGTAGGGTTCCTTTCGTTTTTTGAAAGATCAATGGGATGTATTTTTAATAAAAATTCTCCTGCCCTTTATTTGGGCCATATAGAGTCACTAATGTTACCTCTTTCTTCTGTAGAACCCCAGTAACCAATAGAAATCTTCCCTCTGTATCTTTTAACACATTGGTTATTTTAAAATCACAAGTATTCTGAATTACTATCAACACCCCTGCTTTTTTCCTCTTGGCACATGAGGCAACCACTTTTGTGTATAAATCTCTGCACCTCCCCTTCCAGAAGGTGGGTTTCTTGAAGACATAGGATATCTATCTTATATTCCTTCGCCAGTTCTCTAACCCTCTTTCTTTTGGGGGGCGAGTTCAGCCCCCTCACATTCAAAGTAAGCAATTTAACCTCATCCATTCTCATGCTCCTTTCACTTTTGACTAGCATTCACCTGGCTCTGCCACATCTTTCGTTTCCTCTCTCTTGGCTTCCCTCCCCCAATTGCAAATAGTGTGAGTAGCTTGTTGCACCTTTTTACTCCAGAACCCCCCCCAACCCAGTTCACCCTAACCCAACTTCCCCCAACAATCCCCTCTCCCTTCCACTCTCCTCTTCTTCTCTCGCATCATCAGCCTTGCTTCCAGCCTGATGGGAGACTTACCCCCCTCCCCGCTTCATTTCATAGTTCTGCTCTTTAGTAGTTCTAAGACATGGCCCCACAAACAACTTTGAAACACTTAGAATGCCAACTGCCCCAGTCAATTTGTCTCTCTCGTTGGTAGATACAAGAATGCCTCTAATTCCTCAGTAGCTTGGAAGGACTTGTACTTCCCATCAATGTTCACTACCATTCTCACAGGGAATCTAAGCACTGGCTTCCAGCCTTTCTCATTCAAAAGGGAGAAATATTTACTCCACTTCCTCCTTCTATTCATCGTTTCCATGGCGTAGTCTGGAAATACCTTTATGGTCTCAGACCCAAATTTCAGATCCCTTTTCACTCGAGCTGCTTTTAGAATCTCTTCCTTGCTTGAGAAGCAGGCAAACTTCACTATTATTGTCCTTGGTTTAGGGAAGTTTGTATTCGGCATTCTCCCAATCCTGTGGGCTCTGATGATTTCAGGATTTTGGAGTTTAGGAGCCTCAGGGAAGTGCTCTCCCAAAAATCCCCAAATCAGGCCTTTAATATCTGACTTCTCACTCCCTTCAGGAAAGCCCACAAATCTCAGATTATCTCTTCTAGACCTCTTTTCCAGGTCTTCTGATTTTTGTGAAAGGATGTGAACTCTTTCCTGGAGTGCTGCTACTTGCTCCTCATTACTAACTGCCTGGTCTTCAAGGGAGAAAACTCTCTCTTCACAAACATCGAGCCTCTGCACCAGCCCCTCCAATTTTTTGTTGCCCGCCTCCACTGAGGCTCTCAACTTAATCATGTCCTTTTAAAATTCTCTCTTTAATTCAAGCAAAAGCCTCATCACTGGGCCCTCTCTCATATCCTCTTCTTCTTCCCTCTCAATCTCGTCAGGGGAATCCTCCCCTTCGGTAGCCATTCCCACCTCTGCTGCAGCTTCAGCCACCATTTCCCCCCTCTCTGCCGCCCGGGCCTCCGCCGGCTGGCGCAGTTTCACATAGCGCTCCAGCGGCGTTTCCCTAGCTCTTTTTTCTTTTCCTCCCTACCTTTCACCGGCATCTCTATTAACCTGTCAGGTTAAATACTGAGGGTTTGTCTCGTTGATAATCTCTCCTTGGGGCCACAATCTGAAGCGGGGTGCAGGAGCACTCGCTCTTCGCTGCTACCGCTCACGGGCGCATGCGCGGTATCCCCTCTTAACAGATTTTTTGGAATTCAAATTGAATCTCGAAGGAGAAAAGCACAGCTTATTTTTGTACCTGGTGTTTGTTTTGGAACAAGAGAAGCAGCATGGAGCAAGCTCAAGGGAACCTCAACATTCCAAAGCTGGAAGGAGCGAATTTCAAGGATTGGAATTTCCTCATGAAGTCTCGCTTAAAGAGCCAAGGTCCTTACAATGTACTGACAACAGAGAGACCCATGGCTGCAGGAGATGAACAAAATCATTGGGACAAACGGAATGACAAAGCCCTTGGAATTCTTGGAATGCATGTAAGTCCAAAACTGTTTGTTCATTTTAAGAATGTGACTTTGGCCAGCGAAGACTGGAACAAGCTGAAAAATCTTTATGACCGTAAAAGCTCCAGCGAAGCAATTTTTATAATACAGAGATTTTGTAATATGAAACTGAAAAAGAATAAGAATCCTACTGAGCACATGAGCCAAATACAGTCTCTTTCAAAAAGGCTAAAAGACGGGAATAAATCTTGGAAAAAATGGTATTGTGGCATTTGTTTTGAATTCTTTACCTTCATATGAATATTTGAAGACTGCTATAGAAATTTCTGATAAAGTAGTTGGTCTGGATTATCTATCTAGCAAATTGAATGAATGTTTTATCAGAAAGATGAAGCAAACCTCTGAAGATCAAATTACAGCCTTTAGCTCAAAGAAAGGAAGCTTGAAAAGATGTTTTTTTCTGTGATAGTGACAGACACTTACATGTTAATTGCCCAAAGGCCAAGACAATGGGAAAGCCTAAAGCACCCATTACTGCTGAAACAGAGTGTCTGCAGAAAACTGCCAGCTCTGAAGGAAAGAATCAGCAGAAAAAAGGGAACATCAAAAGTTTCAATGCAATGTCGTCAGAAGTCAATGAAAATGTCCTTTATATTGATTCTGGTGCTTCTGAAAATCTCCTCAAGGATATAGAAATGTTTTCAGAAATTGAAATGGGTTACACTGTCCCAATTTCCCTAGCACATGGAAGGGAGGTGTTTTCACAAGGAAAAGAATCAGCTAAGATCTTTTGCAAACTCCCAGATGGAAAAGTTGAGCAAGTAAGAATTCATGAGGCTTTATATGTGTCTTCGTTAAAGAATAACTTAATCTCTGTGAAATATGGAGTGAAAAATGGATGCAAGTTTGAATTCATGAATAATCATTGCTATGTAACAAAAGAAGGTGACTCAATCTTGTCTGCAACTCTAAGAGACAGTGGGCTCTTTGAAGCGAATTGTGTTAATGAAAATGCAAATTTAGAAAGCAACCACAAACGCACCCATAGATTCTGTGATAAAACCTGGCATCGCAGGTTGGGCCATAAAGACATTAACTTAATTTGCCAGCTTAAAAAGGGGAAGTTAATTAAAGACTTTAAGCAGCAACTGTGTACTGAGAATTCAGACAAATGTGTGTGTTGCGTTTCTGCAAAGGGTGTTAAGCCAACTTTTCACAAGCTAGAGGAGAGAAAGTCTCAGCGCCCTCTAGAGTTGATTCACAGTGATGTATCAGGTCCTCT
>QEPC01002071.1:852612-869506 GCA_003113815.1 Sphenodon punctatus | reverse complement strand
ACAGGTGATGAGAAGGGGTGTTGGAAAAACAGCTCCAGATGACATCACCTTTTGCACCAACAAACCCTAATGACCACTAGGGGCACTGGGAGTAGAGATAGTGAGTTAGTGTGAGTGTCACTTTAACCTTTCCTGATCTCTGCTTCTAAGCCCCCTCCCAGATGGGATGTGCCCAGGAAGCTCCACTGGACTTCCTCCTTCTTCCTGACCTTTCGCCATTCCTAAACTCTCTCTCTGACCTTCAACATGTCTGGCCACCATGCTGGTGGCAGCTAGCTAGTAAGACCTAGGGATAGGCCTTTCCTATCACAATGTACTTCTCAATAAAGTAGATTATTTTAACCTAGAAACAATCTCCAAGGTGTTCATTACTACTAAGCTGTTGCTACTAACAATTCAAGTTGGTTTTGGTTTTTTGACCACTAATAAAATTCCAACACGATCAACGTACTAATGCGCAACTGTAAGAATGGAACACAATTAAATGAAACAACCTGGAGCAGAAGACTGGTTCTCAACGTCCATGGAAAAGTTAACAGCAGAGGTTAACGACACGTACTTGGGACTTTTATAAAAAATGGTCCCCAAAATGGGACCTACTGCCAAAGAAGTGCGACACCAAAATTAAAGTACACTATTTACATGAAAAAAGTCTGTACTAAGGACATGACCTGAGAATTTGGTTAAGTAACCTCTCGCAGTGAAAATGGGGTGGGGTGCAAAATGGGAAGGATCGACAATAGCAATTGTTGCAACAACTAGGGAATACGATACAGTAAAGCCTTGTAGACTTCTCTGGCTGTAAACAACTGAACAAAGTTACTGTATAATCAAAAAGAAGGTTTCTTATGCCAATGTATAACTGAATGGATTCTTTCATGGAAATACTGTTGTTGACCATCAATTAAAAAAAGTGTTTAAAAAAAAAAAAAAAAAAGAAGAAATTTTCAGAGTGGGTGTCGAGTGCTGGCCCTGATCCCTTTTGAAAATTTCTCAGGAGTGCTCAGTCAAGCTGCTTGCAAAGGGGTCCCCCAGGGTGTGGGGCCTGGACTCAACTGACCCTCCTTGCTCTGTTGTAGCTATGCCAGCACAGCAGGAACTTAAATACATATATCTCCATGGTTAAAATCATGCACCAGGTGTGATCTTCCAGTGGTTTAGCACCGAGACAAGTCCCATAGAAGTGAGTGAATCTCACACTGGCTCAAAAGGTCTCGGCCCTAAGCATCTGGAGGATTGTGCGTGCTGCCCACATGGGCAGCATGAATGGTTCTAACTTTAGGCCTCATTTTCTTCACTGTGTGAGCAGTCAGCATCAGGGATGTGGCTATTACAGGATAATCACCCCCCTGGGGAAATTACTGGCCTGCAAGCATCTCTGCTCCTCAGATCACGATAATCTCCTTGGGCTAGGCCAGCCATCCGGAAAGCTTGTTAAACCAGCTCGCCTTGTTAGTATGCCCCTATTTTACAAGATTGGCTGGGTTCCCCAGGGCTTCCTCATTTAGGATTTTGCACTTACATTCATAATTTGGACATGAAGCTTAAATCTGAAAACCTAGTGGTTTTTTTGTTTTCTTTTAACCATGCCATTCCTCTACTTGCAAAACCGGCAGATCTACTTTAGGACAAAATTTCTTCTTTACCCCGGTGCTAATGTGCAGGAGCTGAACAGACTCCAGGGGTCATGCAAGGGCTTAGGGTTTCCTGATAAACCGGGATTACCCTAGCTCAATGCTAATATATTAAAAAAGTTGAATTGCCAGCAGGACCCAAGCCTGCCCCAGAAGCCAAGCCACACCCTGCCCCAGAGTTTAGGGAAATGAACCCTATTCTCCAGCTAGCAATCCAGCCACTGGACAACCCTGCTTCTCTACAGCTGAATAGAAGACAGGAGTTCATGTGATTTAAGCTATATGATGACTTAATGAAAGCCAAACCATTCTATTTTTTTCTAGTTTCCATTTCTAACCCTAAAATAATTAATATCGGCCTTTCACATTTCACAGTGCACACTCCTACTGGGAACATTTCCCGGAGCTCAGCCTCCCCCACCCTTGAATTTAATTGCCAGGCAGCCTCCCTCCCTCCCAAATTAAACCCTGCTCTTGTCGCCTGTTGAATAGGAACTCCAGAGCCTTCCACCCTGTAGAACTGGGGGAAGAATGGGGAGCAGCCGGGCTCAGCAGGGTGTGCACTGTGGGTTGAGAGGAGAATTGTTCCTTCCTCATTAAACATCTGATCTGTGGGGAACCAGGACACTTCCACATCATGGTCCTGAGGGCAGGGAATTTAAGGGGGTGGTCAAATGACCCCCATTTTGCTTCCCCCCCTGCACCTACCATCCCTACTGAAAAACAGGGTTGGGAAACCTCAGGTCTATGGGGAGGTTTTATGTGGCCCCTTTCCAGCAGGGCCCGCCCCAGGATTTGTAGGGCCATGTGCAAAGTCTTGGTGCGGGGCCTAATTTGCATAATTTAAATAAGGGGCCAAGGCACAGGTTGGCATGGGGCCACGTGCGACTGCACATGTTGCAAATGCCTAAGGCCGGCCCTGCTTTCTAGTTCCTGCATCTGGCCCCTGAATCCAGGTCCCACTCCCTAAGCACTGAAAAACTGAGCTCAGGGTAAGGGAGCGGACATGAGAGCATACATGCAATGATATGGGACAGATCCATGGTGCAGATCCATAATCTGGACACTCCTCCTAAGCATCCCCACCCCCAACTTCAGTGCAGTCTTTGGAGCTTGTACTCATTTTCAAAGTGGCCCCTGGGAGGGAAAAGGTTCCACCCCCGCACTAGAGCCAGGCCTGTGAGAGGGGCAGCAGGAGAGCAAGGCCTGATGCAGTTCGGGGTTTAAAGGAACTTTGGGTCCTGAACCGTTCCAAGAGCAAGGCAGTTATTTCTGCCTAGTGCTTAGACTTCCAGTAAATTGATGGCTGTGGCTCTATCATCACAGAGAACTGGTGCTGGTGACTGCCTTATTTTAATGCAGCCACACTGAATAATGCATAAACATTGCAAAGGCAGGAAGGTGCTGTTAGAATTTGGCAGTTCTGAATACCAAACAGCAGCCGCTGCCGAGCTGCCAGATCCAACCCTAATCAATCCTATTAGCACAAAAAGGAACTGTTGAGAATGTCAAGGTTCAGTTCAGTAAATAAGCACTAACATTCCCAGAGCATGCTCTGGATGGAGAATTAGAAGTTTGGCTGCTAATTATGCCTTTTCTTTCAGATTTCTCTCAATTCCCCCCTTTACACTTCCATTCAAATAAGGTATCAGCTGGTGGGCCACCGAGACTAAAAGGTGGGACTGAAAGTCAGAGATGGGAAAAGTTGTTCAGACAAACTAAAAACTCCCCTTAACACCTGAGCTCTTCTCTACCTCTTCTCACACCCAGACGCTCCACATCCCATTGTGACCGGTGTGAGGCCGGTGCAAGACACATTCCCTGCAAGCCCCGTCCCTCCCCCTCTTCCTATTCAAGCCCTGCAAACCCAGCCGCTCTGCATCCCCCGACCCACTTCTTCCTCACCGCCTTTCCCAATGCCTGCTAGTCGTTCCCCAAATACTTACTGTCTGCCCTCCTCTGCAGACTGCTGCAACCAACCTGATTGTAACCAAGCCAAGCACGTGAACCTGAGACGTCACATCCGCCTGAATGTTTGTTGGTCTTCTCCCCTGTCTCTCCCACTGTCCCCTCTCCCTGTCTCCCCCTCCTTGTCTTTTAGACTGTAAGCCACAGGCAGGGACCGCGTTCTATAAAGCGCCAGGCACACGGCTGGTGCTATACAAATGTTTATAATAAATAAATTAATAATAATAATAATACCACCTCCATAAGTGTAAAAATGCTTTGGGCAAGTATCCATTACTCAATCCCCCAAACCCTAGTGTGTAGGGATGTGCATGGTAACTCTCTTTTGTTTTTGTTAGTACTTTGGTTTTCATTATTAAAACATCATTAGTTTTTGTTATATCTTGTTAGTCTTTGTTTCATTTTCGTTATTACTTTTGTTTTTTATTGGTTTCAATGGAAAACATCTTTGGCTGTAACCTTTTTGTTTTTCATCTGATGTGGAATGTAACATGGCTGGGATTGTACCCCCAATAGAGGGCATTATGTGCGCCAAATGTTGGGAAGTTTGGATGAAGGGATCAGATTTCATGAGCAGTTGTAATTTATTATTTTATGAAAATCTGCACACACATTCCTGGCTGTAACATCTTTCGTCTCCCATCTGATTTGGATGACACTTGGCAAAATTACACCCCTGCCCAAGGTTACTATCTCTGCCAAAGTTCAGAAGGATTGGATAAAGGGTCCTGATGTAATAAGTAATTTACTTGTAGATATATTTCTGGCTTTAATGTCTTTTGTATTCCAGCCAGTTTACATGAAATTTGGCAGGATTGTATCTCAAACCTTCAGAATAATCTCTGCCAAATATCAAAGAGATTTGATAAAGGATTCCAATTTTATAAGCCTGCACAGCATCTGCAGAGAATGAGGCTATGCCAGGGATTCTCTTACATTTGTCACTGTGGTACAGGACGTGTTTTGTGATGCCAACTGGCCAGCAGAAATGTCACCCATATATCATTTTGTGCTGTGACCACCCCAACCCATCTCCCTCACTTGTTATTGGGAAGTTGGAAGCATCTGCTTAGGATAGAGCCAATAAGGGACTCTCTTATGTCCTCTGTCACAGTGCTGCAGGATGTAACTGTGATGACAATTGGTCAGCCGCCTGGATGTGTGAACCATGTGTCCTGATTTCTGGGATGCTTCTCCCTGCCCTCTGCCTTGATGCCTGAAGTCCCAGTTATGTCCCTTCTTTGCCCTCCTCAGAGCCACCCTGGATTGGTCCTGGAAAGCTGGAAGCATGCAGTAAGAGACCAATCACGTCTCTGTCCCAGCCAGGGTGTCTTTGAAATGTCAAGCCAATTGGCCAGAGGATATATCTGTCATCTCTGCTGTTTGGCACAGGCTAGTGCACGGAGGTGTCCATCATCTTGCAGAGACTGCCCCAGGAGGGGACAGAAGGATTTTGGGCAGCACCCCAGGTGCATGGGGATTGGATTTAAGTAGCTAGCTGAACTCTTACAGTGAGCGCGCGCACGCACGCACGCACCTGCCAGCAAAGTCTGAGAAAATGCTTTGACCAAAACCAGAACTAACCGCAGAGAGCAGGCTCAAAGAACAGCAGCTTATATCTACCCTCTATGCCCGCCTTGAAGCCACCACTGATTGGTCCTCCTGTAAAGGTGGAAGCATGCAGTAATTGGCCAGTGAATGTGTCTGTCAGTCTTCTCCCCCTTCCTTCTATAGCCCCTCCCCCATGCCATGCCTGTCTCTAAATGGCACTGCATGTGCTATTTACCTGAATAATGAAAGTCTTCAAGAGGGAAACTTCAATTGCTTATAAAGTTTGGACCCTTTATCAAATCTTTCTACAATTTGGCAGACATGACCCTGAAGATCTGAGATACAATCCTGCTGAATTTCATGTAAAATGGATGGGAAAAAAATGTTAGAGCGAGAAATGCATTTACAAGTAAATTGCTTATAACATCAGGACCCTTTATCCCAGGGGTGGGGAACCTCAGGTCCGGGGGCCAAATGTAGCCCCTTTCCAGTGCCTGGCCCTGGATCCATTCTCTACCAGCAAGCACTGAAGAACTGATCTCAGGATAATGGGGCAGAGATGCGGGTATGCACACAAGGGTAGGGGATAGATTCATGGCAGAGATCCATGATCTGGGCTCTCCTTTTCTCAAATACACCGGTTAAGCACCCCCACCCCCAACCTCTTATGTGGCCCTTGGAGCTTGTACTAATTTTCAGTGTGGCCCCCGGGACAGAAAAGGTTCCCCACCCTCTGCTTTTTCCAATCTTTATGAAATTTAGCAGAAATAATAATCTTGGGGAGGGGCATATCTACCCAATTTTCATGCAAACTGGATGGAAGACAAAGATGCTGGAGCCAGGAATGTGTACGCAGATTTTCTTAAAATCACATTTAATTGTGAATTGGTTCCCTTTACCCAATCTTTCTGAAATTTGGTACAGTTGGGGGTACAATCTACCCAAGTTTAATCTTCATTGAGTAAGAAACAGAAAGGTTATAGCCAAAAAATGTGTTTTTCAGTATTTTCCTATTAACACATAATAATGAAATGAAATTCTTTCATTCTTGTGTTGTTTTTTTCATTTTTGTTATTCAATAATAAAAACAAAAAAGCCCTTTTTCATTTTCATCGTTATAACAACAAAAATGAAATGCACACCCCTACCAGCAAGAACCATCAGGCCCCTTGGCCTGTCCCCCCTGAACCAACCACAGCTTGGTTTCCTAATCCAAGTTGCCAACAGACACCCTAAATCCATCCCATGGTCTAGGCAGGAATTAGAATCTCTACTG
Organism: Sphenodon punctatus; assembly: GCA_003113815.1. Taxonomy (NCBI): domain Eukaryota; kingdom Metazoa; phylum Chordata; class Lepidosauria; order Sphenodontia; family Sphenodontidae; genus Sphenodon; species Sphenodon punctatus. Next base: position 863,077 of record QEPC01002071.1, on the reverse strand, counting down.
AGACCAGCGAGGCTGGTGTTTTCCACTCCTAGAGAATCTAAGGCAGTGATAGGAATCTCGCAGTCCATCAATCTGTGGGCGTGTGTTTTGGGGATGGTCATAACAACCTGGGCTGCCATTAGGGGCACTATTTGGCAAGGCACTGGGAAGGCAGAAAAAGGACCCAAAGGCCGGCCGGTGCTACCCCCTCCCCCCCGCATCACAGCACCTCTCAAGTGAGAGGTGTTGTAGGTATGGATGCCACCTGAGGTGGGTTTTTACCCGACACTCTAATAGGCCAAAATGAAGTGTCAGGTAAAAAAAATAACCCAAGGTGGCAACCTTAGCTGTAGGAGAGGGAAGCAGCCTTTGATAGTGACAGGCCCTGTCTGGGACCACTGTGGAGAATCCCAGCCAGCCAGCCTGTCGCTTTCAAGCAGTCCGTTGGGTCCCATTCGGGCATCAATGGTGCCAAAATTGCCTGGCAATTGGCCAGTGTAGCAGGGTGGGCAAAGGTGCCACCTACTACAAAAGTATTTAAGGGACCAGGGCCTTTTAAGGTGAAGGAATATGCTTGCCACTCACCCACAGGTGTGGAGCTGGCGGGGAACTTTAAATGAGCAAGCTGCCTGTTAGAATGAGAGAACAGGTGATTGCAAAACGCTACAAGCTAAAGTCGATGCTGGGTGGCTGTGAACTTGTGGGAAGCACCACTGTGAGATTAGATGCACAGTTAGACCACCTGGGGCTTCAAGAAGCTGCAGGAAGCAGCCAGTGCCTAGCTGGGAAATTCTGCAAAGCAGCAGCAGGAGCTGGTGGCGTGGAGCAACTCAGTGAGGGGCTGACCAGAGTGAACACTGGCAGGGAACCAGAGGCTAGGCAGAAAGCTGAGCAAGAGGCAGCCTAGGAGTGGAGGAACACTGAGCAGGAGCTGGCAGGGGGCCAGCAGCTTCAGACAGCGGCGGGAACCAAAGGCCTCCGGGCGGTGATCTGGAGGCATCTCTGAGTAGCGTCTGGAAGCCGCAGTGTTAACTGACTTAGCGCTGAGAGAACTAGACTAACTACGTAGTGCAACGAGTGCTGAACCATGGCATGAGGGTGCTGAGGGCACCAGAGACTTAAGACTGACTGGGATAGACTTGTCCCCGGTAAGGTATTGGGATGGGAGATCCCCTTGGAAATAGCCAGCTGAGGGAGCTGGAAAGGCTGCTAGCCAGTGGGCAGCTGGGTTTGCCCAGACCTAGGGTGTTGACCCGTCTATAGCCAGCAACACCCCTCTCTCCTTCCCCTGTTACCTGAAAGCTCATTGGAGCAGCACCTCACCAATGCCGTGGCTGCCTTCTCAAACTCTGAAAAAGGTGCCATGATGGAGACACTCCAATGAGTTTTAGGAAATGCAGAAATGTGTAATTGGCACAGCGAGTTACAGATTACTCCGTATCCGTAATGCCCATTCCTAATTAATAGGTGTACCATAGAGCACAGTTTGTTTGTGGTTTGAGCAAATATACTACTTCATCAAAAAGATGTAGCTGACACTTATTCCACAATTAATTTAATATTGAAAAGCTAGAGTTCAAATAGCCAAGATAATATTCAACCTCAAAGTTTATTTAAATATTCCCAAATTAGTGCTTACATTATATAAGAGCAGCCATGCCAGGTTAGACCTTGCCCAACTGATGCTCTAAATTTGAAACTTGAAATTGATGCTCTAACAGATTTTCTGCTTCTTGATGTACTTAAAAAACACACACACACACACCAAAAAAACCAACTGCATTTGGTGAAGGGTACGGGGCGATACTGGCAGGAGTGTGGGTACTTGCAGGATGTTGTGTACCTGTGTGCAGGTGACAATGCCCTAAAAGGGCAAAGTTGGAGAACCACTACCTTGTGAGTTGTTGCAAGAGATGTGCACCTGGGGCGGGAATATACCCCAAGAGCCCAGCTGCCAGGCTAATGAGTCCCCCCCTCTCTCTCAGAACTTCATTTCCCACAGAAACTGCCAGGGCAGAACAATGCTAGGTGCAAGTCTAGGACTGATGCTCTGGGTTTGGGGTTTTAGAAGCACCCATAATGCTTATTTGTTGCTGCCCTTGCTTTGGGGAGACACAAGAGTCCAATTTAAAACATATAGCATAATGTCCATCTGCTGCACAATCCTAAACTTGTAAGCACCACTGAAATCAATGGGACTTGCTTACAAGTAAAGCATGTTTAGGATGGCAGCCATGCACACAGTGCTTGCCACCATTCCAGGTGCTTTGCACAGGGCAATCGTTACATTTGCTCACACAAACTCAGGAGCAACCCACAGAGTGAACATGAGTTTGTGGAGGATGGTTCCCTGGAACAAATCTTGTGAACTCGTGGAGCAGAGGAAAATGTGCCACAGAATGAACATTTATTCACTGGACTTTCAGTTTCGCCACCTGGCCAGTTTCAGAAATGGACTTTGTGACTGTCAGAGTGTTTTCAGATGGACAAGCTAATCCTAGATAAGACTTTAAACCAGATGTTTGATGGCCGTTTGAACGGCGCTAATTCTAGATTATAATTTAGGATTTAGAAAAACATCCGGATGTCAAACTCCAGGAGCTAGGGTTTATGATATCCAGATGTTAAACTAATCCTAGTTAATATTCATCTGAACGGACTAATCTTAGATAATTACTAATCCTAGATTAAAGCCACAGAATCCTACGTAAAGACCTGACCGCTGCTCCAGGCATTTCTGCATCTATGGTATATAGGGACACATGACTCATCCCTTTGTCCCAACGGGATGAGAACAAAGGGATGAGTTTCCATTTTCTTCAACTCAGAAATCAGAGCGCTGAGCATGGACAAAAAGCACCATGGGATTGAAATTCATCCCTAGAGACTCTAATTCCTGGTTAACAGCTAGGCTGTGTTCAGACGGACTATCAAGGATTAATGTTATCTAGCATTAACATGTCCGTCTCAGTTTCACCAGCAGAGAGGATTGCCTTCACCCAGGGGAGCTGGGCAGTTTCAACAGCAGGGAGTTTTTTGTTGCAGCTAGTGCTGCCTGGTCAGTTTCACCAACAGAGTTTTGCCTTGCAGCCAAGCATTCCCAGCCAGTTTGACCAGCAGGGCTTTGGGTGTTTCCTGTTCATGCTGCCACCTTTTGGGGATCCTAGTGGGTGGCAGCATAAACAGCACAAACGTTTGTTCATACTGTTCCACCTTAGGATGACATTGTAGCGATACCATGGGGGGAGGGGGTCGATTTTCCCCAGGGTTAACTCATGGGTAGAGCCACCCACTGTCTCCTGCAGAAGTGCCAAGTGTCCCAGACTCTCATTGTGTTTGAGCACCTGAAGAGTCTAATTTCTGGATGCATCTCTTGCTGCCTATGGCCTCTAGAAGTATCAGAAAAAGAGTTCTTGGTCCCCTATATCTGGTCACTGCTAGGACATCCCTACAAAAATAATAGTGGGACAATAATGAGCCAGCATAGCCTGGTAAATAGGTAGTTGGATTTGGATCTGGAAAACCAGGGTTCAAATCCTGTCTTAGTCATTAGGGGTGTGCAGTTTCATGTTGTTTGCTTAGCCCCCCAAACAAACGAAGCCCCAGTAGTTTTTGAGCGAAGGTAACAACAACAAATGACTAGACAAACAACAATTGTTTGCTTTCATTTGTTGTGGTTTCTAATTTTTTGTTTTATTTTTAAAAAAAAATAAAACCTGAACACTGTACAAACATGGCAAAATGGCCACCAGGGTTGTTCAATGCATGCACAAAGGGCAGTCGCTCTGTGCAGGTGTGGCGCATGTGCAGACTGGCTGCCCTTTTCCAAAATGGCACCAACACTGCTGGTACCATTTTGGAAAAGGGCCATGCATGCACAGAATGGTCCCAGCAGCCATTTTGTGCACACATTGTGATCTTTTTAAAAAACATTAATATTAATAAAAGGAAGCAAAAAATGGACACAAACTATAGAGGGGCTTGGAAACCCCTCGAAAACGAATAAGATTTTTGAAATGAATACGAAAAAGGTAACAAAACAAAATTATGTGCCTGCTGCACATCTCTGTTAGTCATGCACTCAGTGGGCAACCTATGGGCTCTCAGCCACAGTTCCCCATCTATAAAATGGGACGAATATTCACAGGGTTGTTGTGAAGGGGAACTACGTAAAGACTGTAAAGCACTTTGAATACTGAAATCACTATAGAAAAGATAACTTTAAGAGCTTGGTCTCTCGATAGCTCATCATACCTTTTCTCACAGACTTGACTTCTTCTCCTTCTGCTGCATCACTCTCAACAACTATAGAGAAGAAAAACAAATAATCTCATGACCAACGTACTTATTTGGTGGTGGAGACCTGAGCACCCATGGTCTGGATCCAGATTCATGAGTGAACTAAGTGCTAGAATTGAGGATCACAGGAAATGGCCTCATGGGACTGGCCACTGGCTCCTCAAATGTGATACCAAGTGCCTGGTAATGGCACATAACCGATTGTGGAGAAGGCTCCCCTCACTCCATAATGCCCTTAGCCAGTCATGCAGTACAGCATCATGGGAGAAACCAATTTTGCTCCCCAGATGGTAATCAGTAGGGATGGGACTATTGGTATTGGATTAATCCGATAATGCAGATAATTGGCAATATCGGATTAATCTGATAATACCAATAATATCGGTATTGGTATATCGGTTTTTTAACATTGCCGATTTTTCAGATCTTTAACATTGCGCATTTTTAAAATGGCCGCAATGTTAAAGATCCGAAAAATCGGCAATGTTAAAAACACGATATACCAATACTGATAAATCCGATATCAGATTAATCCGATACCAATAAAACCAGTAACCGATAATTTGCCGATAGTCCCATCCCTAGTAATCAGCATATGCCCTGAAGCATACGGATTGCACATGTATGCCCTGAAGCACATGCCCTGAAGCACATGTAATTTGTAACCTTGCCAGTGCAGATGTTAATCTTAGCTAGATAAATGCCAGCCAAGCAAGAGCAGGAGCTCTGCAATGAAAGGGAAAAAATTAAACAGTGCTTCCGGAAAATGATGGGATATCAAGTCCAGTTCTCTCAATGAGAAGATTAACAATATTCAGGTTAAAAGACGAGAAGTGAGAAAATTGGGTGGGGGCAGGAAGGTTATGGAATAATGCGGAATCCTGTCCTAGAATGGCCAGTAGCAAATCATGAGCTGCTAAAATGCTTAGGAAGGATGCACCTCAAAGCCACAGGACCCCACAGCCACTTAGAGCTGACAATACAAGTGCTAAATGCACAGGCCAGCAGGTTTGTCCTTTCAACAGGGAAAGCGCCCACCCATCCCTGCTAGGAATATCGCCACACCACACATGGCACTTGGTCTCCTGATGCATGAAAAACAAACTACTGAGGGCTTTATCATTTAGCACCAGTTTCCTCGTTGCAAAACCCTGTACTCCTGGCTCTTTCTTTCTTCTTGTCTTATCACCTGCTCATTTCTTTCTTCCTCAGTTTTCCCTTATGTCTTTTCCCCCTTCCTTCCTCCTTGGTCTCCCCCCTTTCTCTCAGATTTCTAAGACCACATTCCAAAGAACAGTTAATTCAATGCAGTTGAGTCTTGCTTCTGTTTTACTCCTGAAGCATTCATATGAACAGAGCACTAAACCAAAGTTATTCTGGAGTAGGAAAAGTATGTACTACTTCCCCACCTCTGCAAAATCAGAAGTACATATTCGCCTTCAGTTTGCGTTTTGAAGAAACTGTGTGAACATGTATCAGTGTAAGAGCAGGAACCTCAGATCAGCGATCATTATGGGTGAAGCCACAAGAGATGGCCGCATCCCGGGCTGACAGGGTACGTGACAGCTGGAGCACAGAACACACATGCTCCTGGCCAGGCTGATGGCTGCACAGCCTGGGGGTGAGGTGGGAAGGGAGAATGTGCGGCCGGTCATACCTGCTCCTGTGCTGCGCCCGTGCTGCGCCCAGCGCTCCCCACCATGGCATGGTGGAGGTAGCACATACTGACAGACCGGCCCAGAAACAAACATGCAGCTCTGGGGCGTCCTGTTTTACCCCAGAGTGGACCCTAGCCTGGGCTGTGACCCTGGAGGTTTCCAGGATCACAGCCCGGGCTAGCCGCCACCATGGCCTGGGATATCCTGGGTCAAACGTCTAGTGGCACCTGCACACACGTGCAACAGCAGGCCAAACCGGTCCATTCATGTTTGGGTTTTACCCTATTTCTCAGCTGGGGAGAAAATTGAAACAATGCTACTTTAGTTTACACAGTTTGTCTGAATGCTATTGAAGGGGAGTAGTTACTTTGATTCACTGAAACTGAAGTAGTTACTTTGGTTTACCTCTGTTCATGGGAACTTGGCCTAACTCACCCTGTACTTTATCACACTCTCCCCACCATTGTCTGCTTTTCTTCTGTCCTCATGTTCTTCTCACCTTGTGAGGGCATCCACAGATTCTGCCAGGAGGGCCTCAAACACCCAAAGACAGTATGGGAACGCAAAAGCCTGTTGGTGAGCGAGGCCACACATGGAAGTGCCTTTCTTATTGCAGGCTCTGATCAGATTAAATAGGCACCTGGCCAGGCATCCCTTCCTACACAGCAGCAGTGAAAGGAGGTGGAATTGATAGTGAGCATGGGTGGCTGGCTGGCTGCCACAGTTTGAGGGTGTGAGCACACAGTAGCTGCTGAAACTCTCAGCCAGAGTAGAAAGGTGCGGTGGGCAGAAAGGCCATGCTTTTTGATGGTGCTCTATCCAAACCTGCCTACGTGGTCTATACTTTTTGAACCTTATTTGCTCTGTAATGTTCTGCAGCAGTGATTTCCACAGTTTATGGACACTTTCTATTTTAAATATTCCTACAGTGCTCCTCTCCTTGTATTATGGGGAAGGTAGGGGAGACAACAGTGGTACAGGGTTGAACGAGAGCAGAGAGCAGCAGCACAGAAGAATGGTGACCAAGGAATGGTGAGTGGGAACAGGTCATATCCTCAAGCGGATGAACCCAAAAAAATAACCACACCCCTGCCAGAGACCCCAAGCTTAGTCATAAACAGGTCAAAGCAACCCCCATTTACCAAAACCAAGTCTCTTTTTGGCTGTGAACCAGAGCTGAAACAAATACTAATAAATAATAATTTATATAGCACCAGCAATGCGCCTAGCACAGAAGAGTTATTAAAGAAAGATCCCTGCTGCAAGGGGCTTACAATCTAGGAGAGACAAGGGAGAAGGGAACATAGAGGGAGACAGGGATACATCCATGAAGTTAATAAGTCACAGGGGCACACACTTAGATTAATTACAACAGAGAAGGGAAACCTAAAGGAAAGGACAGTAGAGGGAACAACAGAGAGCAGTCTACAGGCAACTAGGGAAAGCCTGACAGAAGAGGTAGGTTTTTAGGAGGGAACTGAAGGTAGGAATAGTGGATTTCGTATTCACAGATATTATCTACATTTTTGGACAGCTATCCAAAATATTCACACATCCACTTATTCTGTGTTTTTGTATTCAGATATTTTGTTCATTTGGCATTTCAGTTATTGCTGTTTGGTCATTTCAGCTAGTGCACGGGCACAATAGTGCAGAAATGATGTAAACGAAATACCGATATGGTGGGACCAAACCGTCTGAAGTGGTTATCCGCAAAGTGGGACCACGCATCTGCTACATTAGATCCAAATTCATCCAAGATAGTATTCAGCATGAATATTCATTTCAACTCTGCTCGGGACATTATTACAAGAGTCACCTGGCTCCTGCTACAGTTCAGCATTGGCCCCTCTCCTCCATAGCAGCAGCAGAAATAACTCCAAGGCTTTGGTAGGTGAGGTGTCTGGACTGATCAGGGGAGACAGGTGGAGGTTCCCAGTCCCAACACCATCCCAGCTCTAGCTCATGACAACTACGGCCAACAACATGGTTACACCATACCCTGCCATTCATTCGCAAATTCTACTTGCACTTCTTCATCCAGTTCTGCTTGCTCTTCTATTTCTAGATGGTCTTCATCCTCACTGGTTCCTTCATCTGTTCCCGTGTGGAGTGCCTCATAGGCTAACAGATAAAGAAAGAAGCAGAGTATAGGGTTGTGCTAGGTTTGTGCAGGTTAAGAGCTGGGTTAATAATAACACAGCAGCACCATGTAGAGATATGCTAGTGAATCTATATGTTAAATCGCTTATCCCGTGTACAGAATGTTACATTGGCATAGGAGGGTGGTCCATTTCCTCTAGTTTCCGGGCCTTGAACGTGTCCTAACCTGATGCTCAGGGAGAAGAAAATAAATGCTCCTCCCTAACCATGCACCAGGTCAGTTATGAGCTCTGAGACCATGTGGCAAAGGTTACTTCCTGAGCCCAGCAGGCAATTAGTTTATGCTCCTAGAGACAAACCCCCACTTTAGCCCCTCTGCTCATACGTACCAACCTGAGGGGTAAAGCGAGTGAGGGGGTAGAGTGTTATCAGGAACTGGTTAGAAGAAACCCTGGTGAAGTTACTGTTGACCTGAAACATTCACTTGCCATAATGGTCTGCTGTGAAATAGTTCTCCATATAGAGATCCATAGTTCTCCATATAGATCTAATTTAGGTTGCTATTAATCTATTGCTATAGGGCTATCATAATGCTTCTCTTTTTAATTTCCAGTCAGAGCATGCCATTCTGGGGCATTTAAGCCTAAAAGTGAGCTAACGCATATATTGGTAAGAACAGAATCAATGAGCAACCAATGGCTCCATACAGCATCACAAGCCTTGCCTCCACTACATAGTTTTACCAAGGTATTCTTACTGATGCTTCCTCCAGTTCAGCCCAAAGAACCAGTGTAATGGGCACTAGATGTAAGGATGCAAAGTACTCCCAGAACTTTTTCAACAATAAGACGGTCACCACTGCAGAAGAACTGGTGGAAAATCTTGGAAAAGATTCCTATCACAAACAGGGCCACAAGCTGGGAAAGGCAGGATATCTGAGAGACTGCCTGTCCTGTGTCCAGTTTTGGGCACCACATTTTAAGGAGGACATTGACAAATTGGAACGGGTTCAGAGGAGAGCGACGCAGATGGTCAGGGGTCCGGAAACCAAGTCCTATGAGGAAAGGTTGAAGGAGCTGGGTATGTTTAGCCTGGAGAAGAGAAGACTAAGGGGAGACATAGTAGCCGTCTTCAAATATCGGAAGGGCTGTCGCACAGAAGATGGAGCAGACTTGTTCTCTGTTGTTCCTGAGGGCAAGACTAGAACCAATGGGCTCAAATTACAAGAAAGCAGATTTCGGCTAAATGTTAGGAAGAACTTCTTAATTGTAAGAGCTGTTCGACAGTGGAACAAATTACCTAGGGAGGTGGTGGGCGTTCCTTTGCTGGTTGTTTTCAAACAGCAGCTGGATGGCCGTCTGTCAGGGATGCTGTAGCTGTGGATTTCCTGCACTGAGCAGGGGGTTGGACTAGATGACCTCTGAGGTAACTTCCAACTCTAAGATTCTATGATAAACCCTGGATTTAGCATGGGCCATGCCATCTGTCACATGGAAAAAACTCTAATTCAGCTGCAGTATTTTTTATTTATCAATATGTGAACATGCTATTTGGTTTAATAACATTGGATTACAGATTCTACATTATGCTCACAAATAAAGGAAGTGACTGGGAGCTGGGCTGGTTCATAGCCTGATCCAGAGATGGTGGGACGCTCTCTCTTTCAAAAGAAAGAACAGTACCTTGCTGTCTGGAAGGAGCTTATTCTCAAAAATCCATGGCCCTGTCTCTCTAAAAATCCCATGACATGTCAGTGGCTCTGCTTTGAGGAAGATCAGAATGAGGCTGCTAGCTTGGCTTCCAGGCTTCTTTTCTCATTCCTAGCACTGTGGCCAGGTCAGGACTTGAGAGACTTATGAGATGATTTTGCATGTCACACAAGGTATGCATTCAGTACATGGGCAATCCAGAATACGTCGCTGGTTGGGTGGTGACTGATATTTACACATAAGAGCTCATGAATAGCCAGCTTTCTGGACTGGAGGCTTTCCCTGGACTGGTCTCCCCACCACCACTTCTCTTGCTGAGAAGTGATGGAAGGGAAGCAGGTACCTGCCACCCCATGGGCAGTTCTCAGCAGGAGAGATGACATGGAAACAGCATGAGAAGCAGCAGCAGGGAGCCAGGTCTGGGTGAAGCCAGCAGGAAGCAAACTGGAAGCTTCCCCCGGACCTGACTCCTCGCCACTGGTGTTCATACTGTCCTGATCCTGTGGAGCACCAGGCAACAGTGACAGAAGGAGTAGTGCCAGGTCCCTTACTGCGTCTCCTACATCTTCTGCCAGGTTCTCCCAGAACCAGTGTGGTGTAGAGACTGCGTTGGGTGGGGAGGGGGCTGCTGCCTCTCCCACCGTGGAGAATGAACACACCTGGTAGTAGCGGTGGTGGCAACAGCTCCTCTCAGTGCTTTTCAGCTGCTCCTTACAG
>QEPC01002071.1:796780-813607 GCA_003113815.1 Sphenodon punctatus | reverse complement strand
CCTCCCTCCGCTCCTTCAAATCCCTCCTCAAGACCCACCTTTTCCTTGCTGCCTTTCCCAATGCCTGCTAGTCTTTCCCCTTACTCTTACTGTCTGCCCTCCTCTGCTGACTGCTGCTACCAACCTCTTTGTAACCAAGCCAAGCATACGCACCTGAGACTTCACATCCGCTTGAATGTTTGTTTGTCTTCTCCCCTGTCTCTCCCACTGTCCCCTCTCCCTGTCTCCCCCCCTTTGTCTTTTAGATTGTAAGCCACAGGCAGGGACCGTGTCTAATTCTATGTTCTGTACAGCACCAGGTCACACGACTGGTGCTATATAAATGTTTATAATAATAATAATAATGGTGTAAACTACTTTTGATTTATCTTTGGGGTTCTTGCAAATAAATGTGGCATAGAGTTTGACACGTTTGCTCCCTCTAGTGATGTGGTGGTGGCAAACCACCCACAGGTTCATGAGCCTGCTACTCTACAGAGCTAATAGAGCCAGATCTTTTAGATCAGAGAGTAGTGGCTCAGGCAGATGGAGAGAGAGATCCTCAGTTCAGTCCCTGGCTACTGTCAACAACCCAACCAGGGGTGTAGGGTTACATAAGATTTGTGGCTTTTGAGACATCATTGATAAGAACATTTCAGAGGTTCCAGGCAACAGGTTCTCTGTGATTTGATATTCCTCATGCAAAAGGAAGTTGCATTCAAGTTAAAAGATGGATTCTACATTAGAATTGAATTTCCTGCCAAAACTAGTCTGTTGTAATTCCTTGAGCCAAAGGTTTATTCATTTGGAACCTGTTTTACATTCCTAACTGTTTGATAAAAGAAACAACCCAACCCTACTCCACAATTGCAAACATCTTACTTAATGGGGCAACTCCATATCTGGAGCAAAGAGCTTGTAGAGTGGGGCCCTAGTTTGTAACAGAGCCGATATGAAACAGCCCTTCCATTTTCGTGGAGCAGTTCTGCAGAAGTGGAAGAGTTGTTGAAATTTTCCCTTGGAATTCTGATCGGCTGTTTTGTGCAGAAGCAAAATGGCGGCAGCCCTAACGGTGAGATCATTTTGCATATGGGCCACTGCAGTTTTTCACATGTGTAAAATGGCCAATTTTCCCCCTAATTGTTCCAGTGAACAAAAATCAGAATGACTGCTCACTCCAATTTTCATTCAGACCAATTGAACTGACTGGATCCACTAAGAATGGAATAAGGTCAGAAACAGAGTATTGTCCCTAATTTGTAATGCTCTAGCAATATTGCTTTCCTAAGTGCATAGCAAAGCTGCTTGAAAAAAATCGCAAAACCAAAACATTCAGCAGAGTTTATTTTTTATGTTTAATTGGAATTTCATCCCCCGCACCCCCTCTCGAACTGCAATGAAGAGGAACACTTTATGTGTCTCAAGCATTCCAGAGGGACTTGTGACTTATGCAGGCAGAGATCAAGAACAGCTTATTACATTGCTATGACAGATGCAGAGAATGAACTTGAGCTGGATTCAATCAGACAGCCAAATGAACTAGAGAATTTTTATTAGTACGCTACATATTATAGAGCCACGGCAGTGGCTCTAAGGTGATTGCAGACATCCATTGAACAGGGCCTATGCTGTTCAAGGGAGTTTGTGAAGTTGGCAACCGAAAGTTTTGATCAGAGTTCTATATTTCCCTCCCCATGTACATATGATGTAATGACTTTTTCAATATAAGGGGAGTGTCTAGTATGCACTGGTAGTTTTGTAGGTAGTAAAAAAATAAGAAAAAAAGTCTTAGCTTGTGGTCCCCCTTTAAGGAGAAAAAAAACCCCTGCAAGTGGTGGAGGCTGGCAATGCAGAGGGTGATTTAAAGGGCACTGGAAGAGCTGCAGCATCCCTAGATGAAGCTGGGAGATGCTGAATCAGTGAATTGGGGCCCCACACATGGCCTCCTCACCCGCAAACACCAGCCTGCCTGCCTGAGCGCCTCCCCATGGCAACAGCTTGGGCAGGGAGGGGGAGGACGATCTACCGCCCCTGCCCACCCGTGGCTGGCCGCTGCTCTGGCTGTTACTCTTGCTCCACCACCGGCCGCCTCTATTGCCTCACAGCCTCTGTGCCTGAGGCCCCCTCCCCTGCGGCAACAACAGCAACACACTGTGTGTGAGCGAGGTGAGAGCATGGTGCGTAGTGTATCTGATATCACTTTGAATGAGTGTGTGTGTGAGAAGTGAGAGAGCATGTGTATGTGGATGAATGTGAGAGAGGTGAAAGTGTGCATGGAGTGTGTGTGAATGAGAGTGTGTGATCACTTTGAATGAGTGTGAGAGGCAAGAGCATGTGTATGTGAATGTGTGTGTGGTGAGAGCATGTGTGCAGTGTGTCTGAATGACTGTGCGCGTGAGAGAGGTGAGAGCACGAGTGTGTGGCCTTTTTTACGTGAGACGCACCCACGCAGTGGCATGAGTGGGTGTGTCCCATATGAAAGTGGTGGCGTGTGTGCTCTTGCGTAACACGCACCTCCACCTCTCACCCCTACACAGAGCAACCGGTGAAAACACAGATTGCTGCAGGTGGGGGATGCAGGGGAATGGGTGAGCACCTGTGTGCACTTGAAGTAGTGTTAGGGACCGGCTTATGTATTCACATTATGAAACTATTAAGTTTCAACAGAAGGGGAAAAAGCCTTCGGTTTCAGAACTTAGTTAAGGCAGCATTCCAAATTATACTCAAACGTTAACATACCAGTAAAATAGTATGTTACGGCAACTTATTAAATATTAGACCAATCTATACATTTTTCTTTTCTCATTCATTAATAATAAAAAAATTATGACTTAACTGAAATTAAAGTGCATACATTCTTCATCATGTATAAGTATCGTTCAATCACCATACCACACATATGCAGCTTAATTTCAGTTAAGCCTTAATTTTTTATTAATGAATGAGAAAAAATGTATAGATTGGTCTGATATTTAATAAAGCTGTCTTAACATACAATTTAGTGGTATGCTAACATTTGAGTATAATTTGGAATACCGCATTAACTAAATTCTGAAACCGAAGGCTTTTTGCCTAGGTATACAAATTAGAGCACTGCTCTCTCTGAATAACATTTATGCCACCATTAACCAATCACATCCCTCAGATGACAGCTGTTCCCTATACTCCTGCATGGGTCCTCTCCCTCTTGTAACCTTTCTAATCTGAAAACTGCAGTGCTGAATGTGAAAGAGAGACACATAATTACTGGGCTTGTAATAGTCGAGTGTGTAGGAAATGACAACCTCTGTAGTTTCACATTGTGAGAAAAATGAACAGGTCGCTCCCATCACTAATTTGGATAGGTTGGCTAAAATTTGGGTTGGTTTTTTTTCCCTGTTAAAGCTATTGTGAGATCCAGAAAACAATGAAATCCCTGTATTTGGTTTTTGCTGGAGTTTTCTCTTGCTCCTCTGCCCCAAATTTCATTACGTACAGATATGGATAATCACAGGGGCGGCTCCTGGTTCATGTCCCAATTATGGGCCTCCCAAGGGGGGTGGGGGCGGATTGTGTCTCCGGGGTTGGGATGGGATTTACTTTTGTGGGGTAAGAGCCCCCACGTCAGACTGCCACTACTCTAGAGAGGGCCCGGCAAGGAACCCTGCTGCAAGCCATTGTGATGGTGGGGTGTGTGGCTGGGGCCCTAATGGGAGACATTACGACCACTGCGTGGTGGGGAGAGCTGATGGAGGCCATTAAAGCTACTTGCTGGGGTGGCCAGGAGCCCACTGTAGGCTGCTTCCTGAATCCTCAGAAGCAGGTGGCCTGCAGCAGGGCTTGGGAACGGCCCCCATTCCTGAGTAGCGATGGTGCCCCAAAGGGGCTCTCAGCTGACCTTGACACCATGAAGGTGATGGTACCACCCCAACTTCCAAAAGGCCCCCTAGATAGTGGCAACCCCTGTAGGAAGGATGTTTTAAGAGTGGGGCGGGGGTAGGACCAACACTCCACCCCCACCCACTCCAAAAAAGTCCTTCCTGGTGGAGCCCTTTGCAAGCAGTTTGAGGGCTGCTAGGAAATTTGCAGAGCGGGCAGGGGCAGAGTAATGGCCCCACTCCATCCGCTGTCTACTCTGAAAATATCCTAGCCATGCTCAGGTTGCTTGCAAAGGAAACCTCCCTGCTCCAGTCTGTGGCCCAGACTCAACTGGGTCCCCTCACTCCATGGAACAGAATCACCTGAACAGGATTCTTATGCATTCATCTTAGGAAGAATGCTGAATCATGCAGCTTCTCAACAGTTTGTGAGCTCCCATCATCTCGAGTAGTCATTCCCAAAGTGTTTGCCTGCAGTATCCTAATCCGAGATTTATATAATCCTGTGACCCCAGACAGTAGCAGAGGCACGCAAAGCATAGAAAAGGGCAATAAGAATCATGGATCATTTTGGGTCACTCACAGTCCAAGAACCTCTGATGTTGTTGGACTGCCATGTTTGTCCTGGGTATCAAATAAAGTAGTTCTGATGATCTCTTTTATGGGAATTCTGCTGGGAATAGTGTGAAAGCTTCCAAGCTTCATAGATGCAGAAGAGGAGCCTTGGGTAATTTGAAAGCTTGCATACACTCCCCAACAAAAGGTCTTGTATTAACTCTTTTGTCTCTCGCCTTTCACTTTAGGTGTTAACAAACAAGACGTTGCCCCACATTACCCCTGTCAGCACAGATCAACATATATAAAATTTATGCAAATGATGCACCACACGATGAGGGATTAAAATCTCCCTCTTGCCAGCTTTACTGTTATTCTCCTCATTGGAATTACTCCTTGTCAAGTGCAGAACACAGGGGCGTAGCTAGGTTGGAATGGGCCCAGGGACAAGAAAAGGGCTTTGGGGGCCCCCCGCCCATCACCATAGACTCCACTGCCCCTCTCCCTCCCCTCAATGTCCTTATTGCATAAAACTGTCAACAAACGTACTTATTAAATTAAAACATGTACTCAGCTACTGCAATGGCCTCTTCCTTGCTTTTAGCTATGGAAACACAGAAATAGTAACATATGGCCTCCCCCTGAGCCCCTCCTGATTTCTCAGCCCCCTCCCCCCAGAGAACCCCCTCCTGTTCCTCCAGCTCCATCCCCCCACAGACCCTCCCTCCTGTTCCCTCCCCCGAGTCCCCTCCTGCTCCCTCCTCCCACAGAGCCCCCCTCCTGCTCGTTCAGCCCCCTCTCACCACACAGCCCCCTCCCCCCACAGACAGGGCCAGATTTAGGAATGTTTCACCCCAAGGCCCTTCTCAGGCTGCTGCCCCCCCCACAAGCAAAGCCCCCCCCCCCCACTGTGCAAAACAGACAAGCAGGTGTACAAAATATGCAAGATATACAGAGCTGAATAGACACAGCATAAGCCAACGCACCAGGCGAACATTCCAGGACCTTCAGTATGACCTTCAGAAATTGATTTCAAAACTTATGAGATCAGAGATGGGGATGGGGCAACTACAAGGATGTACCAGAATCCAAGAAGTCTGTCTCCACCAAGTTTAGGAGCTTGCGGTTTCTGCTCTAGCAGTGCAAACACCTGTGACCTTCTTCACCTGCTCATGCCCCTCCTCTCAAACACCCTGGCCTGGAAGAAGATCAGTGGGGAACTAGCCCTCATACTCCACACTAGGGTTGCCACCTTTTGCCATTTGACCCCAAGACTCCTATAGGCCAAATGCGAGTCTCAGGATCAGATTGCAAAAGATGGCAACTAGGGTTGTCACTTACGCAAATATTTAAGGAATGCTTATGAAAAATACATGTTGCAGGGCCTGCATTGATGACTAAGGTGCAAATGCAGGTCCTGCAACATGTATTTTTCATAAGTGTTCCTTACACATTTGCATAGGTGACAACCCTACTCCCACCCCCTTGCAAATTGCCTATTCCATCCCTCCCCCAGGTTCCCTTTTTTCCCACTCCCCAGTCCCACCCCAAAGAGCAGTATGATTCCTCCCCCCAAATCCCAGCATTTGAGGACATGCATGAATAGAATGCCACAAACAAATCTCTAACCCCAAGGATGCCTCAATGTTCAAAAATCATGAGCTGGGCCCTAAAAATCATAAAACTTAAATAAAAAGAACCCAAATGTTTCTAGGCTTGGTACTCTCCCATTTGTGAGAATGGGAGGAGCCACTGGAAGAAGAACAGAAGGTTGCTACCTTGTAAACAAGGTTCTTCAAGATGGCTCTGAACATTCTCATAAATGCCCACTGTGGTGGAACCCCTAAATCTGTGCCCCACCGGCTTCCAGATGCGGGGCCGGTGGGGTGGGGTTCCCCTCTTTCTCTCTGGCTTGGCTCCTGGGGGCCCCAGGACTGCAACTGGGGTCCCTGAAAGGAATTGGGCCGCAGACCAAGGCCTTATCCTACCCTCCCCCTCCCGTGCCTCCAAGTCTCGCCCTGAGAAGCTTTGGCCCTGGGGCTCTAGCCCCGTTACCTCACGGGGCTCTCTTGCCCCTTCAAAGTTCTGTGCCCCAGTCAGGATGGCCTCGGCCATTGCTCCCGCTTTCGTCACTCTCCTCCCCTCTTCCCCCATCTGCCTTCCTTTTACCTTCCGCCTGTTGGCCCCGCCCCCGTCGGGCTCTCCCCAGCTGGGGTGTAATGCCTTCGGCCGCCTGAGCCTCTGGCCCCGCCTCCTTCCATCGTTGCGTGACCACGTCCAGGGTCACATTGCCGTGTGCTCCGCCCCCACCGTCGGCGCTCCAGCTGAGCTCGGGCTTGCCGCCGCTTTCGTCCCACCACACACACCCCCATCCAAGAGGTCCCGTCGGGGGGGGGCTGATAGGGGGGCCGTGTCACCCTGTCGAGAGAGAAAGTCAGCGTTACGATGGAGTTTCCCGGCTCGATGGCGGATCTCAAAGTGGTAGGGTTGTAGGGCCAGGTACCATCGGAGCAACCGGGGGTTTGTCTCTTTCATGGACGCCAGCCATTGCAGGGGGGCATGGTCCGTCACCAGGGTAAAGGTGGCCCCAGTGAGGTAGTACCGGAGGGCCACTACTGCCCATCTTACTGCTAAGGCTTCTTTCTCAATGGTTGCATACGCGCGTTCCCTGGGTTCCAGCTTCCGACTCAGGTACACGATAGGGTGTTCCTCCCCATCCACTACCTGGGCTAAGACTGCCCCTAATCCCACATTTGAAGCATCTGTTTGAAGAATAAAGGGGCGTGTAAAGTCCAGGGTGTGTAAGATCGGTGCCTGGCAGAGCCGGGTCTTCAGTGTTCTAAAGGCTTTCACTATCGCGGGGTCCCACTGGATGAGATTTGGTTGACCCTTTCCAGTGACATCGGTCAGGGGAGCCGCTATAGTGGCGAAGTGTGGTACGTGTTGCTGGTAATATCTGGCTAGCCCTAGGAACTGCTGTACTTGCTTCTTGGAGCGCAGGGGTTTCCAATCGCGCACCTCTCTGATTTTGTCCCACAAGGGCCGGATCCGGCCTCCCCCCACCTGATACCCCAGGTACGTGGCTTCCCGGAGACCTAGATGTCATTTTTTTGGATTGGCCGTGAGCTCTGCCAAGGCCTAGGCCACGCATCGCACGTGCTCGAGGTGCTCCTCCCAGGAGGAACTGAAGACAATAATGTCATCTATATAGGCAGCCATGTAGGCCCCATGTTGGCTGAGAACCCTATCCATTAGCTGTTGGAAGGTGGCGGCCGCTCCGTGGAGTCCGAAGGGCATCCTTACGAACTGGTATAGCCCTAGGGGTGTGGAAAAAGCGGTCTTTTCCTGGGCCTCGGAAGCGAGGGGGATCTGCCAATATCCCTTGGTGAGGTCTAGGGTGGATAGGTAGGTGGCTTTCCCCAGCTGCTCCAGCAGCATATCGATCTGGGGCATGGGGTAGGCGTCGAACCGCGAGATGGTGTTTACCTTGCAGAAATCAATACAGAAGCGAGTGGATCCGTCGGGCTTGGCTACTAATACCGGTTGGCTGCACCAAGGACTGCATGACTCCACAATCACGCCTAGCTCCAGCATGCGGTGGACCTCATCTTTCATCACTTGTAATAGATGGTAGGGGTGTCGGCGGGGTGGTTCCCTCACCACTCTCCCGGGTTCCGTCTCCACCTTATGTTGAGCCAGGGTGGTGCATCCGGGGGTTCCTGTGAACACGGCGGGGAAAGACGCCATGAGCGCCTGCACCTGTCCCTGCTGGTGTTGGGTCAATGTTGGCCCCACTCGCACTCCCCCTGGTTTGGGCTCTGTAGGCCTCTCGGCGGGGACGTCCCCTGCCAATGCTTCTGCTGTCTGGTCCCCTCTTTCCTTCCACTCCTTCAGGAGGTTGATGTGATACATCTGGGTGTCGGGACGTCGGCCCGGCTGCTGAATGACGTAGTCGACCTTGCGTACTTGCCGCACCACCTCATAGGGCCCCTGCCAGGTCACTAGTAATTTGGAGTCCGACGAGGGTAATAGCACCAGGACCCTCTGCCTGGGCTGTAGCCGCCAGGCTCGTGCGTGTCAATCAAATAAGGCCTTTTGCCTGGTCTGGGCCTCCAATCCATTCTTCTCTGTCCATGCCCCCATCTTCTGGAGCCGTTCCCATAGTTGGTTTACATAGAGGACCACGTTGCGTGTTGGGGAAGGGGTTTCCTCCCAACCCTCTTTGACCAAGTCCAGCAGGTCCCTCGGTCGCTGGCCATACAAAAGTTCAAAGGGAGAGAATCCCAGTGACACTTGGGGGACCTCACGATAGGCGAACAGGAGGGCCAGGAGTAATGAGGCCCACACCTTGGGCTCTTCCCTCACAAACCGGTGGAGCATGGCCTTCAAGGTCTGGTTGAATCGCTCTACTACCCCATCGGTCTGGAGTTGATACACGGACGTGCATATCTGCCGGATCTTCAACAGCTGGCATAGTTGTTTCATCAGCCGGCTCATGAAGTTGGTCCCCTGATCTGTCAAGATGGTTTTGGGAAACCCCGTCCGGGCGAACATCTTCAGTAATTCCCGGGCTATGACAGGGGCCTTGACTGTCTTCAATGCGATGGCTTTGGGGTATTGAGTGGCATAGTCCACCGTTACCAGGATGTATCGATACCCTTTGCTAGAGCGTTCCAGGGGTCCAACTATGTCCATACCCATCCTTTCAAAGGGTACGCCTACCAGGGGTAAAGGGACCAACGGGGCTGGGGCCACCCTCTTCTTGGCGGTCAGTTGGCAGTCTGGGCAGGAGTCACAGTACTGCTGCACCACCGCCCGGACTCCGGGCCAGTAGAACCGAGCGGTTAAGCGGTTCCAGGTCTTCTCCTGCCCTAGATGTCCTGCGCAGGGGATCTCGTGGGCCATGTGTAACAAGTCTGTCTGTATGGCTTTGGGGGCCAATAGCTGGTAGACCTCTTCGCCGTCCTTAGCGTTTTTCTCTACCCGGTACAGCTGGTCATCTATTAACTCGAACCGGGGGTAGGTTAGGGCCCTCCCCGGGTCTCGGGCCCGCCCGTTAACCATGGTGACCTGCTCGTAGGCATTCCCTAGCGCGGGGTCATTACGTTGGGCCTGCACAAAGTCAAAGGAACTCACCATCCACGAGCCTCCTTGGGCGGCCATCGTCGAGCCTCCTGGTTTGGGGCCTCCTCTGCTGAGGTTGATGGATCTTCCGCCTCTCCCTAGAGGCCCTCTTGTGGCTGTAGTAAGGCTGGCAACTCCCCCCAATCTCTACCTAAGATCACCGAGTGAGGTAGGCCGGGGACCACCCCCACCCTGTGGGTCCACGAGTGTCCCTGGAGGGATAGGGTGATGGGGCATGTCGGGTACCTCCTTACGTCCCCATGTATACACCGTATACATACCCCAGCCTCTTGGGGTCGGGGAAGCCCCTGTATCCCAGCCCTTACCAGGGTCCTCCCACACCCCGTATATACCAGAGCCTCGTACTCCCGCCCCACTATCCACACGGGCACCAAAGGTTTGTCACCCCGGCGTGGGGTTCCATAGTCTTCCCCCAGACATCCCTCGGCAAAGGTGCAGTCCATTAAAGGACAGTCTCTTTTAAAGTGACCGGGGCGCCCACGCTGGAAGCATAGCCGGGTGCCGAGACTGCCTGCTCCCTCCCGGGTTCCCCCAGCTCCAGGATAGGGTCCTGAGACCATCCCCCTCAGGCCCTCCCCAGGGAAGGGTCTTACCTCGCTTCCCATCCTCCCTCTCGCTACCCCCTTGGGTTCCGCCTCCCATCCCGGGGTCGCGTTCCTTCCTTCCCGGCCTACCCCTCCCCCCCGGGCCCTTTTTCCTCCCTAGCATAACCCCGGGGGCTCTCTTTATAGCCGTAATGGGTAGCTACTTCAAAGGCCTCATAATTCTCCATTAAGCGGACCGCTGCCTCCAAGGAGGTGGGCTGGTGCTGGGATACCCAAGCCTTCCCTCCCAGGGGTAGTATTTGAATAAATTGCTCCATCATTAAGAGTTCAACAATCTCCTGTGTGGATCACTGCTGTGGCTTCAGCCACCTCAGGCAATGAGTGTGGAGTTGCTGGGCCACTGCACGGGGAAAAGCCCCTGGGGGGTATTTTTCACCCCAAAATCTCTTCCTATAAGTCTCTTCTGAAATATCCAACCCCTCCTTCACTTTCCGGAAGTCCGCAGCATCTTGAGCCTCCAGTCGGTCGTACACAGCTTGTGCGGGTCCCGACAAGCAGGGAGCCCAAAAAATGGCCCATTTGTCCTCGGGCCATTTAGCCACCGTGGCGACTCTCTCAAAAATATTCAAAAAGGCCTCCGGATCATCAGAAGGGGCCATTTTTGTAAGGCGGGCCTGTGGACCCCTAGGATCCCTGGTTCCCTGGCTGACCACCGTGAGTGCGGCCAGGGTGGGGGTCATTAAGGTGGTCACCTGTTCAGCCAGCTGGGCCTGGGTCTGCATTTGGTTACTGGCCAGTTCACTCGTGAACTGCTGGAAAAAGCCGCTCTGGGTCTCCAGCTGGGCCTGGTGAGACTCCATGAGCCATTTTAGTAAGGCTTCCATGTCCATGCTGGCTGCTGGGGCCTCTCTCTGGAGGTCAGCACTTTCCCCCCTTGCTCAAATCCGAGCCACGGCACCAGTTGTGGTGGAACCCCTAAATCTGCGCCCCACCGACTTCCAGATGCGGGGCCGGTGGGGTGGGGTTCCCCCCTTTCTCTCCGGCTTGGCTCCTGGGGGCCCCTGGGACTGCACCCAGGGTCCCTGAAAGGAACTGGGCCGCAGGCCAAGGCCTGATCCTACCCTCCCCCTCCCGTGCCTCCAAGTCTCGCCCTGAGAAGCTTTGGCCCTGGGGCTCTAGCCCCGTTACCTCACGGGGCTCTCTTGCCCCTTCAAAGTTCTGTGCCCCAGTCAGGATGGCCTCGGCCGTGGCTCCCGCTCTCTTCACTCTCCTCCCCTCTTCCCCCATCTGCCTCCCTTTTACCTTCCGCCTGTTGGCCCCGCCCCCATTGGGCTCTCCTCATCTGGGGCGTAATGCCTTTGGCCGCCTGAGCCTCTGGCCCTGCCTCCTTCTGTCATTGCGTGACCACGTCCAGGGTCATGTTTCCATGTGCTCCGCCCCCGCCGTCAGCGCTCCAGCTGAGCTCAGGCTCGCTGCCACCTTCGTCCCACCACACCCACCTTTGGAACGAACTGTTGGGTATCTATGAGCAGGAAGGAGGTGCTTTATATACTGGGAGACTCGAGACTGTCACGGGGTGATTTTTAAAACTAGTGAGCTGAGCTTGATATATGCTGGTAGAGAAGGGCACACAAACGCAAACCAATTTGTGAGAATGTTTGGAGCCATCTTGCTGAACCTTGTTTACAAGGCAGCAACCTTCTGCTGCGAGGCACAGCCTGCGCGGCAGGTTTTTTGTTTTTTTTTTAAAAAAAGCTCAGCCTGCAAGGAGTCAGGGCGGGAGCACGCAACCGAAGCATGGCTTCACACACTAAGTGTAGGGAGGGCTTCCCAAGCTGTGGGGAGAACGTCAGCCAGCTGGGGGCCCCAGCCGAGCTGCAACTTTGAGGGTTGTTTTTTTTTTTTTTAATGGGACAGGCGGCCGTGCAGCGCCGCAACAGGCTTAGCTGCCATAGGGATGGGCCCCCAGCCAAGGTGGGCCCCAGGACAAATGTCCTGCCTGTCCCTATGGTAGCTACGCCCTTGGCAGAACACTTGTAACTGCTGCTGAATGCAGTGGATGTGCTTTACAACTTTGGGACCTATCTCATGTCCTGGTCCAAAGATAGGATGAACCACTTTGCACCCACTACTCTAGCACTTCTATAATGAGACCCACTGTCCATTTTGTAGCAGGATCCCTAGAAAACAACATTGGGTGTTTTCAGACAAGAGCCTCCCCACCCGTTACTCATGGCAACCAGTTGTTAACTAGTGGGTAACGCACTTGTTTGAAAACACCCTTAATCCTTGGAGGTGTTGCTTATCCAGAATGTAATTTAATGCACCTCCCCTGAATTACAGGGTGTTTTCGGACAAGCATCTCTCCACCCAGTACCCACCATGCTTCTGTGAAAGCCTCACTGGTAACCAATGGTTAACCAGTGAACACTGGGTGGGTAATGCATTTGTCTGAAAACACCCACAGTCCTAGACTAGACTTCCATTCCCAGTCCTGGAGTTTCTGCCCCTCTACTTATGCAGCTAGAGAAGTAGATGGAGGTTTCCACTGGAGGAGATGGTAGAAGCCCAGTCCTGGACCTGCTGTGCTGAGCTGCTTGTGGCCTCAGACATGGGGTGTTTTTAAATGAGCAAGGGTGGGGGTGGGGAGTGGCTGCAGAGCCACTCAGGTGGAGTGCATGAGAAGGGAGTCTAATGGGCAGATCCAAGCACGGCTACCACTGCAACTACCTTGTGCTCCTCTGCCACAGACCATGAGAAGGGGGCGGGGGGAAGAGAGCGCTCTGAGTTGGCCTTTGAAATTGACATGGGTCAAGCATGAGCACTAGGAACCCGGGCTCCCCAGTGTTCCTGGCCAGTTCCTGTGGCTTACACAAAGGCTGTGTCCCCCACCCCCACAGTGCCTATGAGTGGTGGACCGGTCGGCTGGGATAGGTGGCTGCTCCAGTTCATATGGACAGGGTATGTATAGGCGCCACATATTGTTTTGGCTTGCCCCACGCACTGTGCTTTGGATTTCTCTGGGTGCTGAGTAGCTCTCAGGAGTGCACTGTATACATTCCTCATCATGTATAAGTATTGTTCAACAATCACCATACCCACATCTGCAGCTTACTGTCATAATTTTTTTAAAAAATTAATGAATAAGAAAAGAAAAATATAGATTGGTCAGATATTTAATAAAGTTGCCTTAACATACAATTTACTGCCATGTTAATGTTTGAGTATAATTTGTAATGCCACCTTTAAAAGCTTCTTAAACGGAAGTTTTTTTTGTCTAGGTAATATACAACAATCATGCACTCACTTAATTAATCTGTCAACACTACTTTAAAAAAAACAACCCACCACAACCTTAAAATTGACACCTTAAATGAAAATAAAGTCTACATATTATTGAAATAGTAAAGAAAAGAACCAAGTACATTTACATATTAATTTCAGTTAAGGTGTAAATTTTAAGATTGTGTTATTTTGAAGTAGTGTTGATGGATGAAGTAGGTGAGTGTATAATTATTGATAGGTTAGCGTAGGTATGGATTGAACAATATTAATTAATGGGAGTGTATTTTTAAAATGCGGAAACTTGTTGGTTGTCTATTGTATGGAGTTGGATGTGTTAATATGGAGGATATGGATAAGGAGAATTAATTTGCCTTAACATACAATTTGTAGGTGAGTTGATATTTGATTGAAATGGAACGTCGCTGTAACAAGACTTTTAAACTGAACATTTTTTGTATACAGATGTGATATACAAAATCCCATGTGGCACTGTCGTCAAGTGAGAAGAAGAAAGGCTGCGTGACGGGGTTTGTGAGAACCCTATCAATAGAGTGCGTATAGTATCGATGTGCCTGGTATGAGTACAGTATACTGCTGTCGAGAGAGAAGGAAAAGAGCCACGTGAGGGGGCTTGGGGAATAGCATTGATAGAACGCGCATACTATCCAAGGTCCCAGAAGGGCTGGCCCCAGGCATGTGCCATATGTGCGGCCACACATGGCCCTGCAGCCAGCTGGGGCCCCGCACTTGCCTGGCTGGGCAGCAGGCTGCAGCCAGCTTCTCCCCCAGTAAGTGATTTTTCCTCCCCTCCCTGGCTCCAGACCCCATCCCTCACCTGCCTCTGCCTTCTAGTAGTGCAGCAGCCGGATCTGGCTGGGAGATAAGGTTGTTTGTTTACAAACAGCTCCTCCCCATGTGCTGATCAGAAGGTTGTTACTTTGCAAAGAAGGTTCTTCGAGATGGCTCCCAACATTCTCACAACTGGGTTGTGCACGCTCACCCTCGTCAAATAATAGACCACATGATGGTCTCGAGCTCCTCTAAGTATAAAAAGAAGCCTCCCCCTCTGAATGACAGTTCCTTCCAACCCTTTCTAGAAATATAAGAAAAGAATTCCATGCGGGGCTGGAAGGGTGGGTATTTATGAGACTGTTCGAAGCCGTCTCAAAGAACCTTTGTTTACAAGGTAGCAACCTTCTGTTCTTCTTTGAGTGGCTCCTCACATATTTTTACATGGCTCCGCTGGGTGGGGAGCCCGTGGGCATGCCAGTGCATGGGTGGGGATGCGTGTTAGGCGAGTGCACATGCACCCCCGCTCACCATGGGCACGTGCACCACGTCATTCACACGGGGCTCCCACACCCATGAACACACAGAAATCTGCGTGTTCATGGCTGGGAGAGGCCGGTGTAAAAAGGGCCACATTCTCACAACTGTCTTACTTATACTATCTTAGGTAGGAATTTAGGATGTAAAGCAATATCTATTCTGTCTTGGAAAATAAATCTGCAAATATGGTTCTGAGATTATTATGGCTGCTATTTCACTAACTCTTCTTAATGAAGTTATTGCTAACAGGAATACTGTCTTTAAACCCGCACCCCATAACCAGTTCATGTGTGCCCCCCATATAATCAATTCACGCTGCCCCGTGGGCACAAATAAATGGTTATGGGTGGGGGGCAGCGTGAATTGATTATATGGGGGCAGGGGCACAAATGAACTGGTTATGGGGTGGGGGCAGCATGAATTGATTATGGGGGCACAACTGAACTGCTTATATATGTGTCTCTTTTCATGGCATAATGCGCTTAATAAGCTGGCTGCATTTTGGGTGTGTTGTGTGTAGCACACCTGTGGACTGGTCGCACCGCATGCGTGCACAAGGCACAGGCGGCACCAGCAGCAAGAAGCAACAGGCCCTGGAGACCAGACTGGCTAAGTTCACCCCCTCCTCCAGTAAGGCAGTGGATGCAGTCAGTCTCTCTGTGCCTGCCTCACTGCCCGCCCGGCTGCCCCTGCAGTGGAACCACTCCTGGGAAGTGGTGGTAGACACTCGGCTGGGGACAGGGGGGAAGCATTAGAAGGCCATGCTTCTCCATGGTTGCTCGGAGAGGTGGAGAATGGGAATGCTTCCTGTCCAGAGGGAGTAAGTTTTATGTAAATGTATACATTTGCATAATTAGGTGGTGCTAATTATGCAAATTAGGCCCCGCACGAAGACTTCGCACATGGCCTCACAAACCCTGGGGCCGGCCCTGGGTCACAGTATGCTCTGCATACTGCCATCGAGGACGAATGACAAGGGTCATAGGGCAGGTCTTGTGAGAACAGCATTGATCGAACACATATGATGAACGTGCGTACATGTGAAGCGTATAATGGGAGGAACTTGAAATGAAAGGGTGATGCCTAGAAATTCCAGTCTACTCACTCAGCGTAGACAATTCTTTTATTATTAATTATTATTATTATCAAGCATTTATATAGTGCCAGCAATGAACCTGGTGCTTTACAAAGTAATGGAATAGACACAGTTCCTGCCCTAGGGCTTACAAATTGGAGAGGAAACAAAGGGAGAGACAAGGAGTGCAACATTCACGAAGATGTGACGTGCACACGCTTGGCTTGGTTTCATTGACAATGATAGCTGGCTGGTCTGTGTGGTGAGGATACGAGTACACAGACCGCAGGTAACAGATTGTACAGAATGGAGGGTATCAGCAGGAATTAGGTAAGGGGAGTGAGGAGTCAGGGAGGGCAGAGCAGAATAGGTGGGTCTTGAGGAGGGATTTGAAGGTACAAAGGGAGGGGCAAGGTGGATGTGGGCAGGGAGGGAGGGAGTTCCAGGTATGGGGGCAGCTAGGGAGAAGGGATGAAGGCAGTTAGGTGAGCAGGGGAGGCAGGTGAGCAGGGGAGGTGTGGGAAGTCGAGAGAGGGGACAGAGGAGGAGTGAAGTTCACGGACTGGAGTACGGAGGGAAATTAGTGTAGAAAGATAGGGGGGAGCAAGGTTGTCAAGAGCTTTATAGGTGAAGACTAGGAGCTTGTGCAGGATTCGTTCAGGAAGGGGGAGCCAGTGAAGAGAGGAGCGGAGAGGCTGCACGTGGTCGAAGCAACGGGTGAGGTGGAGAACCCTGGCAGCAGAGTTTTGGACGGAGATAAGGGGAGAAAGGTGAGAGCGGGGGAGGCCAGTGAGAAGGAGGTTATGGTAATCGAGATGAGAGATGACCAGGGCGTGAACAAGGGTTTTGTCAGAGGAGACAGAGAAAAGGGTGAATCGTAGCAATGTTATGGAGGGAGAAGCGACACGATTTCGCAACAGAGTCAATGTAGGGTTTAAAAGAAATGGGCGAGTCAAAGATAAAGCCTAAGCTACGGGCTTGGGGAACAGAAAGGATGGTGACCCTGTCGATAAGGATCGACAGAGAAGAGGAAGGATTGGGGGGGGGGGGGGGGGGG
>QEPC01002071.1:763780-774134 GCA_003113815.1 Sphenodon punctatus | reverse complement strand
CTGCTGCTGCTGCGCTACTAGAAGGCAGAGGCAGGTGAGGGATGGGGTCTGGAGCCAGGGAGGGTAGGAAGAATCACTTACTGGGGGAGAAGCTGGCTGCAGCCTGCTGCCCAGCTATGCAAGTGCAGGGCCCCAGCTGGCTGCAGGGCCATGTGCAGCCACACATATGGCACATGCCTGGGGCCGGCCCTGGCTGGGGTCTCTCTTGGGGAATCAGCTCTACCCCACTGCCACACCTATTCAGCCCAAGTCTTGGCTGAATCCCCCTCTGAGGAAGGGGGTACCCTCCTATAGGACCCAACACACAGTCCAGAGGGTAACAAGTCCATAGTCCTTTTAGACTCAGTGTCCACAATCCCTGGGCCGCCAGCTCAGTCGCCTCCACCCTGCAGGCCCTGGTCAGTCTCTCACAAGCTCAGGAGCACCACAGCATCAACCCCCCTTGTCCCTCTAGCCAGGCCTCCAAGTCCCAGGCTCTGGCCAAGCCTTCCCTAGGCATGAGGCTCCCTCCTGGGCACAGCCTCTCCTCAGTACCTGGTTCTACCCTGGTTCTCCAGCCTTCAGCACCCTGGAGAGTGTAGAGCGGGACAGCCTCTTCCAGGAAGATGTTGTTCCCTAGCAGGAACTGCCTTCCCCACTGCCTTGTCTCTCCTTATATACAGGCATAGTGGGGCGTGGCCAGGCTTCTTCTCAGCCTTAAAGTGCCAGTGTCCTGCCCACTCTGTCCCAGGGTCTCTCAGCCTGTTTCTTCACTGGCTGATCCCCCAGCTATGGGGCTGGCTCTGCCACACCCCTGGGTGTGCTCAGCCCTCTGGCTGACCCACGCAGCCCCCTTCTTAAAGGGGCAGCACCCCTGCAGGACTGCTCCCTGCTACAGGCCTGTCTCCAAAAATCTGTGACTGTAAAGTGCTGTGTATGCCCAGTAGCACTATGTTGTTGTAGATTTCAACAGTGAATGAAGTGATGGTGACTGACAAACCTCTTTTTGCCCTAGGTTCAGGGTCAAACAGTGAGCAGTGACAACCCTAGGCACAGGTGGTGTTCTCATCAATCTTCCCTGTTGAAGGTAGATGCAGAGGAAGAGACCAACACATCTTAGAAGTAACTGCATGGTTATAAAACTTTTTGGCTTCTTTGACAAAGAGAAGGCTTTGGCTTCTTTGACAATGGGGTAATGTTCAGGGAAATAGGACTGTTGAGCAAGCACAGTATTCACCTATCAAAATCTGGCAGAAACATCTTTGGATGTCGTCTGGCTACCCTAGTGAGGAGAGCTTTAAACTAGGTCCTATGTGAAAAGGTGACAAATATACTATGGATTCCATTATAAAAAAAACCCTACGGTTTACAGTAATAGTTAAGGCTCTTGCAAACTCAATCATGAGTTAAACAGCATGGAAATTGCAAGTTAAGGCTTCTGCCTTAATGTGCGTGCCATGCAAGCAGTAAAGATGTTGTACAGTCTCACATATTGTGCTTGATGCCAACAGGCTCCATGCCCCCACACTTTGCATTGGTCTTTCAGTCCTAATCCTCTTCCTCTGCAGGTTGGAGGCAACACTGAAGCTGGGGAATGGAGGGGGTGNTCTTCTTGCAGGCTGGATCTAATTTGGCCTAAAGCTCAGCAGGCTGGATTGTCCCAGGGAGAGCAGAGCACAGCAGAGCAGGCCCCCCTGCCCCCAGTACTCTAGTAACCTCCTTGATACCTGGACCCTTCTCCCTCCCCTGCATTCTGTCTGCAGGGCAATTAGGAAATGGACAGTAGGCCACAGCAGGCAATGTAAGTTCAGGGGAGCCTCCCTGGGTATTGGATGGAGGGAGGAGTGCCACAGGCTAAAAGAAGCCTCTGGGCTGAAGACTTCCCATCCCTGGTGTAAACTGTCCTTTGTGCCAAAACATAATGTGGGAAGGGGACAAGCTAACCCCGTCCATTTTTAAACCCATACTCTGCAGCAAGTGGTTTGAGGAATGCAGCCCAATGGAGATATAGGCCCTTTTCAAATGGACCACGATGGGTGGGGGGATGGATGTGCGCCCACAGTAGGTGGAGGTTGGTGTGGGCCCATGGGCACCGTACACACCCATCTCCACCCAAGGAGCAACCAGCATTGGAGCTCGTTGCTCTGTGCATGGATGATGGGTAGAGTGCAGGAGCACGCACACCCCTCCACCCACTGCGGGTGCCATTCCTACGGATGGCACCCGCAGCATTTGCACAGGTGCCCCCCCCCACCGCACACATGTGCAGTCAGTGTGTGTGTGTGTGTGTGTGCCCGTGTGAAAAGGCCCATAACAAGAGAATATTAATTGTCTAGACTGGGCTTCTAAGCAGCAGAAATCTTTCTTTCCCTAGAGGATTCTAGCCATTAATTGCCCTGTTTCAGTATCTTAATATGTGACTTCATGTTCTTTTGAGATACCAAAGGTCTTTAAACACTGGCTCTGCTTCTTTGTGCCAACACGAGCTCCTTCACTTCATTGGCACTTGGTCAGCGCAAAAGTCTAGTGGTAGCACTAAACCGCTTAAGAAACAGGCCCTTAGTTGTTGCACTGTTTCTGGACTTCAGTATCTTGCCAGCCAAGGCGTAGCACGGCATGTATGGTCTGTGTTAGCTCCATCCGTTTATAGCGGAGGTAAAAGATTATATTTCATATTTGCTATTCCTGGAACTAGTGTAACAATTAAATTGGTATTTTGTGGCCATCGCATGTCATTTGATAAGCATTCTATTCTAATTAAGAAGCTACTAATAGACAATTAATTAATATAAAGGAGTACACACTTAGCCTAATGGGATGATTTTTTTAATTTGTGAGATTAAAATGTACAGGAACACATAAATCTCTATTAGAAATTTCTTAATCAGTTGGCTTGTCAATTTTCTTACTGTCAGTCAGGAATGGAAAAAGTGACACCACCCCTCCTCCTCACCAAATGCTACCTGCTTCCCCCAGCTTAATTGTTTGGGAAGGATGATTGAGTAAATGAGTACAGCATGTGGGCCAAACGGAGACATGGTGTAAGGGAATGGAACTGAGGTGACTTCTGTCACAGCACACCTACTTAATCAGGTCTCCGTTTGACTGTGCCAGCTTGAATGAATTTGAGTCAGCAGGCGATGCTGTGCCTCCAAGCATCCTGAAGGAGCTAGCTATTTGATGAAATCGCAGAACAACTCCAGTTCTCTTTGAGAACCCATGAGAAGTGAACTGGTGGAGTTCCAGAGGACTGGAGAAGGAACAATGGTGTCTTTCTTTAAAAAAAGGAGGAGCCAGTTAACCCGGCTTCAACACTTGGGAAGATATTAGAGCAAATAATAAAATAATCAATTTGTAAGCACCTTGAGGAAAAAGGTGACTAGACTGAGTGGTTTAAACCAGAGAAACCAAGTCCATTTTGGTTCTTGGATTAGGGTAACCATACTTTCCCTTTAAAAGAGGACGCTTATGAAAAATACATGGTGCAGCGCTGCACTGGTTCCAGTGCAGCCCTGCAACATGTATGTTTCATAAGCGTCCTCTTTTAAAGGGAAGGTATGGTAACCCTACCTTGGATATGTACATCTCAAATTCTAGTATTAATCCAATTTGTTGCTTGTTTGTCCACAGTCCTGTGTCCTTTTCCTCCCTGGATGGGTTGGGTCACACCTCTCAGATGTCCTCTTAAGACTTTGAGCTATTAACAACCATTGTTTAACAGGCTGGGATCTTATGGGTTGTTGATTAACTTAATTAAATCTATCTGGTTTCAAACCTATTTCTGTGACACCTACAGGATTACAGTCATATCTCTTTAAATTATCATTTGGATTATTCTTATACTGTTGTGCTCAGTGTATTATGATGATTAAAATGACATCAAAAATGAATGGTTTACCTATATGTGTATGGGAATTACATTACAGTAATTGGGTTATTTTAATAATACATAGCAGCTTTCTGATAATCTCAAGCTTGTGATATTACACAAATCAAATCAGAGCCTCCTGTCTAGGGTGGCCAGATGTAGAGGACACTTACGAAAAAGACAGGTTGCAGGACTGCATTGGAGCTGCAACCCCTGCAGGATGGGTCAGGAAATTCTTACTACTAGTCAATATTGCTGGGCATGCTCAAATGTTGAGAGATTTTCACAAGCACTCAGAGTAGGAAAGAGAAGTGTTCCCCATTTTTTTAATGGTATCTGTGACAGGAGTAGGGTGGCCAGATATGCAACTTTTAAGCCCTGGGTCTCTAAGGTCTGGACTGGAAACATACTTTCTCAACAGCAACTCCTCAGCGCTGGAGCATGCCCAGTGGCTGCACACTGGGCATGCTCCAGCACTGAAGGGCTGCTGTTGAGAAATTATAGAGCGGCAGTTAAGGCTAGCTTTCATCCTTTGCTTTAATGCTTCAACGTTCTATTGCTTATAAAATTGGCACCATTTATCCTCTTTGTCTGATATTTGGTAGAGAGGATCACTTGGGTGAAGGGTATAATTTTTCCAAATTTCATGCAAATTGGACAAAAAAAAATACAGTGTTTGAAAATTGGAGTTTAAATGTTTTTTCTGCCAGTTTCAGGCGCTTCCTTTATTGGCTTGAAAGTGTACTTTAAGATCTTTTTTGTGAGGTGTAGTGGTGTTAGGAAATTCAAGGGTGCCTTCCCGGTGTGTGCCTTTTCTGTTTTTCAAAAACCATCTGGTAGTTTTAAAGGTATAATATTTTGAATTTCCCATATTAGTCAATGGACAGGACAGTTCATAACGTCACACATGTGCAGTGAAGCGTCTCCTGCTACTCTTTCTCATCTGACCCTTTCCCACCACACGTCCTGGTTAGCCCACCGGGGTTTAATTAGTTAGGGGCAATGGGGGGATGCTCTAAAAACATACAGTGAGTGCAACCTAGAGATAGAAACACTTAAGAGATATTAAACTATTCTCTTCTGACCAGCAGTCCTTATTAGTTCACCCTTGTCCTCTTCTGCAGCTTAGTCTTCAGTTACTGAGTCCCCCAACCATTTAGTTAAACTCTACCTAACTGTATTCCACGCCATGGTTCTTCAAAAGTCATTATAGGCGAAAACAAAAGCAATGTGGGCCCGCTATGGCACTGCTGGACTGGGGACTCACTGGCGTGTCTGTTTCCAGGCTGCCAGATGTGGGCCCACTGCTGCTCCAGCCTGGGTAGGTTGCTGGCCCGAATGTGGTCCCCTGGAAGATCCCACGCCCGCAGTCCAGGCCAAGGGCCACCCAGGTCGTCCAATGCGGGCCATAGTGATCTCGTGCATCTTTTCCCACTGCCATCCTCCACTGGGGATCATGGGCCACCATGACTGGCAGCCATGGCTGCCCGTGATTGGCCAGCATAGCTGCCCATCAGGTGGGGGGGGGGGAGTGAGAGGTCCTGGAGGCGTGCCAGGGGCAGGGCCACCCACCCACGCGCATGTGTTCCAGGGGTGGGGTAAGGAAGGCTCGCCGGCTGGCCCTGTCAGGCACACATACATTCAGTGCCCTGCCCTGGCATGGGGTGGGCACCCCTCTGTGGGCTGTGTAGCCAGCACAACAGCTGCACATCTGTTGTCACCCTAAGTCACGCAGCCACTTGCTCTAAAGCTCCCTGCAACCAGCTCATAAATTTTAGCCCTAACCTGTTAAAGGGCAAGTGCAGACTCCCTGTGAGAAACTGATTTTCCGGCTCCCCCTCTAGCATACCTGAAACTAAGAGTAAACAGAATGCTCCCCGGAGAGTTGCCATAGTGACCTATGATGTTTTTGTATTGTCTGAGATTAAGTGGATGGAAGAGAAGTTAACAACGGTAATTTCTGTTCCTTGCTCCATCGCTCATCACACCACTCCAAAATGGATAAACTAGCTGACCCCAAACAGTTCCAAAAGAATAAATATTCCCCTTTGGGCTCAGACTAAGTTTGGTAATTTTAATCTGAAAAGGAATTAAATATGGGTCTTTGTTACTCCGGAACATTCTAATTAGAGCAAGCTTATTGTGCCTCACAAGCAGCAAGCAGAGAGAGAGAGATAATTAAAATTGTAAAGATGTCCAAGTGGGAATAGTTGCTACAGATAATGTCTACAAGTGTAATGCATGGATGGTCTCTCAATTCTATTTTGTTGCTAATAAGATTCTGTGATTCCTGGCCCTTTTCATTTATAGGCAAAAGACGACACCGGCTTCCTAGCCCCTTTTTACACAGGCAGCACCCATGCATGATTTCTGGGTGTTCATACATCTGTGTAAACGGCAACGCTGTCACGTGTGTGTGTGTGTGTGTGCGCATGTGCGCTACTGCACACACGCATGCACACCCACCTCCACCCATCCCCCCCACATAGAGCAAACGGCAAAAACGGCTCTGTGCGTGTAGATGGGTGGAGGTGGGTGTGTGCCCGTCTACCCCCCCTTCCCTCACTGCACATGGACCACGGCACACACCAACCCTCCCCCCCCACACACACACACACCGCGGCCCATGTAAAAATGGCCATAGTTAGCTTTGGACTAGAATTCTATGTCTTGTATTGAATTAAGGGGAATGCATTTTGTTAATTTCTGGATCAATTCAGCAGGAAATCAAATCTGAATTTCTTAAATGAAACAAACCATGCTCTCTAAAAACAATTCTGGAGGCAGAATCCATCTGGAAAGTGTCCAAGATCATAGATGCACCTGTAAAGCAGGAGGATTTGACTCAGGATCTTCTTGTTATAAGGGAAAAAAAATCAATATGTATCCTTTAAAAATACATATAGATCCGGAAAAATCTGAGACTTTAACAAGAACGGGAGACTGGACTGATAAAAACACTAGGAAGTCGTTGTTCACGGAGGATTGGGATTCCAATGCAGCCAACAATTGTCTTTCACAACTGGATAATTTTATGACACACAACAAAAGACGACACCGGATACAAGTTTTAAATAAATAAAAACTTTTGAGTATTTTTCTATTTGATGCTAGAGGAAGAAATCTTTTTTTTTTTTAAATCAAAAATCTTTTTTGTTTTTTCCCTTTCTTCCTGAAGCATCAAACTTGTCCACAGCTTGACATGGGATTGATGGGCTGCTCTGGTGGCTGGGTTCTATAATTGTATGTTGAATGCCTGTCTGGTGGGTCCTCCCCACATGCTCAGGGCCTTTATCTGGGGTTAGGAAGGAATTTTTCCCCAGGGTCAGATGGGCAGTTGACTCACGCAGAGCTGAAACGAGTACCTTCAAAACCGGGTACGCCCATCTGGTAACATCGGGTATTGTGCTCAACAGGCTACTACCACATTTACCAATTGACTATTTTTCATCCTGATTTTCTGACTTCTGGTACCAATGTTTTGACTTTCCATCCCAATTCCTGTACTGATTTATCATTTTACAAATTGCTAGCGCTTTGTAAAATGTTAAATTGATAACTCAGTAATGGCCATACCCAGTATTTTGGGGTAATTGGGTACCCAATCGGTACTTGGTTAGCCCATCACAGGCACCTGATATGGTCTTCAAAACTGCAGGTATTACCCATGGGTTAGCGTGGTTTCTTGTTGGATGGATTTTTCTGTGTGGGCAGTTTGGATAAGATGAATCCTGCGTTGGTAAAGGGCTGGTTCAGGTCCCTTCTGGCCTTATGACCTTACAGCAGTACTGCTGTCACTCTGTGCTTGGATACTATCCCTGTGTCACAATGGGACTGACACATTTGTCCTTTGTGACACGTCCCAGTGTGAATACTCTAGCTCTGTAGCTTGACCTGTTGGAAATCAGTCTAGAAGAAAGAGAGGTTGAGGCAGCTTCTGGCATCCTCCCTTTACACTGGATATACAGCAGCTGTAAAGACAACATAAATAGAGAAGGAAAAGGACAAAATTCAATTTTCTTTTCCAAAGAGGTAAGTACAATGGTTCTGACAAATTTACTCAGTCCTAGTGAAGAACACCATCCAACAGAGGTAGATTTGATAGAGCTTTGTTCCTATAAGGCATAAACCAAGGGGTGCACAAAATTCTGTAACTTTATCAGTTACAGTGATAAATAAAAATGATAGAACGTGCAGAACGTGAAAGAAATTCCACAGCATATCAGTGCTGATTAACACTAGCATTAAATAGGAGTAATATGGTGGTAAGGCAGATCCACGTTGTCAAATGAGATTTGAAATTAGATGGACAATCACTGTGACAAAAGACCACAGCAAGGCTATTTCAAATGGTAGCAGCTATATAAGCCAAAATTAGCAGCATTTCTGGTTCTCATTACACAGAGAACTCTTCGAGGTAAATGCATATGGAGAAACATGTTTCAAGATCAAACTTTGAAAATGTTGATGTCTAAAATGCAGTTCTTAAATTCATGCTGCTTTACCTAATAGGGAGACATTGACCAACCCCAGCTCTTCCTGAGTTCAGTGGGATTGAAGAGATTTCAGTGTTTATAAGAAATTATTATTAATTATATTATAAGAATTTCTATAGCACCAGCGATATACCTGGCACTTTACAAAAAATAAGATAGGGTATTTATATTTAGATGTCTAAACAGGGAATAACTTGGGGCACTTTTGAGAATCTTGGCCAAAATCCCTAGTGAAATGTGTGTCAATGCTGTACTTTTTTGCGGGGGGGGGGGGGGGGAATTAAAAAGGCACTCTTTGGTTAAAGTCCCACATTTTGGTCTCCATCAATGATATGTCTGAGTCTAAATAAGTAGCATATTAGCTCTTCAGATTCAAAGAATTGTAATAGCTCAATTTCCTAAGCACAACAAGGCATCAATAAATAGCTCCATAGTCCTGGCAGATGAGACAACTATGGCCCTTTTCACAGAGACACTCTTAACACTGATAAAATGGGTGGTACATTTTATTATACATGTTGCAGGGCTGCAGGTGTGCTCTATGGGTGCCCTGAAACATGTATAATATAATGTGACACCCATTTTATCAGTGCTAAGAGTGTTGCTGTGAAAAAGGCCTATGATGAGCATGGTGGTTATAACAGCATAAAATCACCATACACCATATAGTAAAACACCATAATAAAACATCAGGACATAATGACGTATATTATGAGGTTAGTTTAGGTTTTAGACAATTCCAAATATTGCTAAACTATTTGGAATTGTTTTACAATCTAAGATAGACAAGACAACAATGGCCAGGAGGATGTGAGAGAGGAGCAAAGGTAGCTGACTTTTTTTTTATTGGACTATCTTCTCTCAATGATTGTGTGTAAGCTTTTCAGCTTCAAACAGCTCTTATTATTAATCAGTTACATGATGTTGTCAAAGTGTCTTACAATTGATATCTAGTTCACCCTTGCAACAATCCTCTGAGGTAGGTCATTATCATTCCCATTTTACAGATGGGGAACTGAGGCTGTGAGACAGCGACTTGCTTAAGGCGCCCAGAAAGTTCATGACTAAGGGCACGTTACTCCATTATTGAAGTTCATAGGTCAGCTCCCATTAGATGTAAACAAATGGACCTCAGCTCTGGTTCTGCTCTGCCTCACCCCTGGGTGACACCTGTCCATCTAGAGGCAGCCTGGCTGACAGATGAGGCAGAGCAGGTGCAGCCTGCTTTGGACCAGCCCCACTTACGGTGCTCCAGAACATCCAGGAAGCACCGCCAGTGGAGTTGGATGGCCAAACCTGGGGCACCGGCCCAAGGCAAGGCTGTGATTCGTTTGCTCGGTGGACAGCTGTTACAGCTCCGTTCTTGGCCACAGGTTGCCCACCATAGAGTTGCAGGTGGCAACCTAGAGCACTGGGTGATCTGCCTGCAACTCTATGGTGTGGGTGGGAGGGGCTCTGTGTGTAGGTGAACTGTGGGCCTCGGCAGCCATTGGGTTCATTTTAAAACAGACCCAGGTAGTGCTGGATGCGGACGGATGTGAGAGTGCACCCCAAGAGCAGCTCAAGGGGTGGGGGTGGCCAGTCCCATGTTCGTCTAAAGACACCTATTGACTTTAGTTCAAACCCTTAAGGCAGGATTTGGACCCTGTTCTCCCAGGTCCAACACCTTTTTCCACTAGGCTACACTAGGGGTATTTTCAGACGTTACGAGATCACGCTGAACCACAGTGAACCACGCTCAATCCCGCGGCGGGGCCAAAGAGCCCTGAACGTCTGTTCGGCGCGCACCAGATGTTCATCACGCTCAACCCACATGGGGTCAATTTCAACCACGCTTCCCGGGCTAGCTGGGGGAATATCCCGGGAAGCGTGGTCAAACAGACCCCCACCGGGAACCAAGGAAAAGTAACGTCTGGACGCCAATCCCCGGGCGGAACCAAAGGAAACGAGCCCCAGCCGGGGACAAGGCACGCAGCGTCGCTGCCGGGCAACCAGCAACAACACAACCACC
>QEPC01002071.1:744144-757146 GCA_003113815.1 Sphenodon punctatus | reverse complement strand
TGATCGCCGTCCAGACGTGACGGGCCCCTTCATCCCCGCCGGGAATCTCATTCACCACACAATCAGCGCCGGCCCCGCCGGTTCAGCCAATCGCGTGGTGAATGAGATTCCCGGCAGGGATTGAGCATGGTTAACATCTGGGGGGGAACTTCCCCAACAGACGTTAAGAGGGCATTCCCCACCACAGGGAATTGACTGTGGTTGAACGTGATCTCGTAACGTCTGAAAATACCCTAAGACAGTTGTGAGAATGTGACCCTTTTTACACGGGCCTCTCCCACCCATGAACATGCAGATTTCTGCATGTTCATGGGTGGGGGAGCCCTGTGTGGACGCAGCGCACCCGTATGCAGTGAGTGGGGGTGCGTGCGGGCGCCCACCTAACACACATCCCCACTCCCCCCCCCATCTCGTCCCCACGCATGGAGCAACTGGGGGAAACGGTGGTTGCTTCGTGGGTGCAGATGAGTGGGGGGTGAGTGGGGATGTGTGTGCGGCTGTGTGCATGCCCCGCCCATGCACCGGTGCACCCATGGATCCACCACCTGGCGGAGCCATGTAAAAACAGTCTGTGAGGAGTCACTCAAAGACGAACAGAAGGTTGCTGCCTTGTAAACAAGGTTCTTCGAGATGGCTCCGAACATTCTCCCAACACCCACCCTTCCAGCCCCGCATGGAGGATTAAAAGAAACAAACCTTTTAGGTATACAGTAGCAGGTTTTGGTGTTATTTCAGTTAAATGACTAGGGGCCCCTAGTCTGGCAAGATGGGTTTTTAAACACTAAAAATTCTGCGCAATCTACCATTGCATTCTTAGAATTAGACTCCCTTTTCAATGAGTATCCCAACCAATTCCCTTTCTCCAACCACCAAGTTCTTTAAAACTTAATTTTTACTTTGATCACAAGACATTCAGCCCAACACACTAAAACAAATCCCTCAATAAAAATAAAAGTCCTTTCATAGGAATTTTCTTGAAGTAACGTTAAATCCCTAATATAGCATGTAAACATTTTTTTTTTACTAAACAAGATTATATCCAGTCACTTAAGGCATCTAAAAGGTGATTTTAAAATTTAACATGAAGGGAGTGAGGTTTTGTCTATTTGCACCTCACCTAAATTTCAAGAGAATATTCAAGGCAGAGATGGTTTGATGATCCTCTGGGTTGCTTTTTAAAGTTTACATGTTTGTCTGTAAAACTCCAAGTCAAAAGGAAGGAAAGCAAACATCCTTTTCACAGATTACTCAAGAAATCAGGAAAACACAGTATTGTCAGTTTCAGTGGAGGTTTCCAGTGTTATAAGCTGCCATTAAAATGCTCCTCATGAGGATAAAAGACCCACTTTTGACATGTTCCAACAAGAAGATTTGACGTTTGGGTGTATCTCCAGGCCTCTCAGCTTAAAATAACCCTTTACCATCTACAATCCATTGGAACCCGCTGCATGGAAGATGAAGCTTTGTAATCCCCAGAGAGTTTAACCTGTTACACTAAAAACATTTTTACACAGTGACATTCTAAAAAAATATTAAAATGTGAGATGTTATTGCATTGCTTTTTTCTCAGTCTTTCATTAAAAGCCTACAGTCCAAGATCTTCTTGCAAGAAAGGCACCCATGTGTTAAAAATAGAAACAATCTCAAGGATGGTTTTCTTGTGACTGCACTATTTTGTACAGTAATTTCTTCATGCATCTCCATTTCAGATCTGCAATGGGTTCATATGCCATGTGTGTCTTGTGCTTTCAAACTGGTTCAAATTTCACTCCTTGCTCATATTCCATCGACGGTCATCTGTCAAAACACCCTGCTGTGTAGGAGTCACTGAAGTAACTGCTGCCGTAAACCACTGAGAGGCAGTGCCTAGGCTCTGCTGCAATAGCCATCTGCATAGTGATGGGTCCTTGGATGGATACGGCTTGCACAGCAGGTTGAAGCCCAGACTGCAGAGCAGAGTAAGAATGCAGCAAGGAACTAGCACTCCCCGAGGCCAGGCTGGTAGACTGATGGGCCTGTAAAAAGTTGCGGTAAGCAGAGCACAAATCCTGAACTGGAGACTGGAACTGGGAAAGTGCAGTAGGATGCTGGGCCAGTGGGTGGTATCTGGATTGCTGAAACAGGACTTGAGTGGTCGATTGATGATTCAGCCTATTCACTACTTGCTGTTGCAGAGTTATGCGGTACTTCACCTTGTTGGCTTCTTTGACGTCATTATCATGAGCTATGAGCATCAGTTCAATGCACTGAGCAAGGTGTTCCCAAGAGTAACATATCAGCTGCTGGAGCTCTGTGGTCCAGGAGGGAGTAATCTGAAGACAGATGCGAGAGGCACACATGCAAACAGCAGCAACCAGAGAAGGACGAAAGCTGAAGAAAATATGATCTTGTAATGAGACCTCAAGAAAGTAGTGAGCATATTTCTCCATGAAAACTTTGACTTTGGTCATGGATGTGTTGGGCCAGTCATTGTGGAGGTCCTTCTTGCCAATGGAGTCGAAGAGGTAGTAGTCTATGTAGTGTGCTGGGGTCGGCAGACAGAGGTTCCCGTTGATGCTTTCCAAGAGCAGCAGTTCCATCTTCAGCAGGTCTTTTTTGGTTAGCACCATGTTCAAGCTGCACATGTAAGTCAGGTTATTTAACTGCTCCAGCTTTGGCACGCGGTCTTCTTTCTCCTCAAATTTGCTTGCTAGGAGAAGGCAGGCAAATGAGACAGCATACAGTTGTTTGATAGCAACATCATAGTGGTCCATAAAGAGGTCCAGCAAGTAGACAATGAGGTGCCGTGCTGTGGGGCAGAGCTTGCAGCGGTTACTGTGGATAGCCACAAGGTCAGCAAAATAGCGGCGCATCCCAATCTGTGGAGAATGGACCTTGTACACAGGCAATTTCAGTTCCTTCAGTCTCAGAGTCNAGCAACTGGGGGAAACGGTGGTTGCTTCGTGGGTGCAGATGAGTGGGGGGTGAGTGGGGATGTGTGTGCGGCTGTGTGCATGCCCCGCCCATGCACCGGTGCACCCATGGATCCACCACCTGGCGGAGCCATGTAAAAACAGTCTGTGAGGAGTCACTCAAAGACGAACAGAAGGTTGCTGCCTTGTAAACAAGGTTCTTCGAGATGGCTCCGAACATTCTCCCAACACCCACCCTTCCAGCCCCGCATGGAGGATTAAAAGAAACAAACCTTTTAGGTATACAGTAGCAGGTTTTGGTGTTATTTCAGTTAAATGACTAGGGGCCCCTAGTCTGGCAAGATGGGTTTTTAAACACTAAAAATTCTGCGCAATCTACCATTGCATTCTTAGAATTAGACTCCCTTTTCAATGAGTATCCCAACCAATTCCCTTTCTCCAACCACCAAGTTCTTTAAAACTTAATTTTTACTTTGATCACAAGACATTCAGCCCAACACACTAAAACAAATCCCTCAATAAAAATAAAAGTCCTTTCATAGGAATTTTCTTGAAGTAACGTTAAATCCCTAATATAGCATGTAAACATTTTTTTTTTACTAAACAAGATTATATCCAGTCACTTAAGGCATCTAAAAGGTGATTTTAAAATTTAACATGAAGGGAGTGAGGTTTTGTCTATTTGCACCTCACCTAAATTTCAAGAGAATATTCAAGGCAGAGATGGTTTGATGATCCTCTGGGTTGCTTTTTAAAGTTTACATGTTTGTCTGTAAAACTCCAAGTCAAAAGGAAGGAAAGCAAACATCCTTTTCACAGATTACTCAAGAAATCAGGAAAACACAGTATTGTCAGTTTCAGTGGAGGTTTCCAGTGTTATAAGCTGCCATTAAAATGCTCCTCATGAGGATAAAAGACCCACTTTTGACATGTTCCAACAAGAAGATTTGACGTTTGGGTGTATCTCCAGGCCTCTCAGCTTAAAATAACCCTTTACCATCTACAATCCATTGGAACCCGCTGCATGGAAGATGAAGCTTTGTAATCCCCAGAGAGTTTAACCTGTTACACTAAAAACATTTTTACACAGTGACATTCTAAAAAAATATTAAAATGTGAGATGTTATTGCATTGCTTTTTTCTCAGTCTTTCATTAAAAGCCTACAGTCCAAGATCTTCTTGCAAGAAAGGCACCCATGTGTTAAAAATAGAAACAATCTCAAGGATGGATTTCTTGTGACTGCACTATTTTGTACAGTAATTTCTTCATGCATCTCCATTTCAGATCTGCAATGGGTTCATATGCCATGTGTGTCTTGTGCTTTCAAACTGGTTCAAATTTCACTCCTTGCTCATATTCCATCGACGGTCATCTGTCAAAACACCCTGCTGTGTAGGAGTCACTGAAGTAACTGCTGCCGTAAACCACTGAGAGGCAGTGCCTAGGCTCTGCTGCAATAGCCATCTGCATAGTGATGGGTCCTTGGATGGATACGGCTTGCACAGCAGGTTTAAGCCCAGACTGCAGAGCAGAGTAAGAATGCAGCAAGGAACTAGCACTCCCCGAGGCCAGGCTGGTAGACTGATGGGCCTGTAAAAAGTTGCGGTAAGCAGAGCACAAATCCTGAACTGGAGACTGGAACTGGGAAAGGGCAGTAGGATGCTGGGCCAGTGGGTGGTATCTGGATTGCTGAAACAGGACTTGAGTGGTCGATTGATGATTCAGCCTATTCACTACTTGCTGTTGCAGAGTTATGCGGTACTTCACCTTGTTGGCTTCTTTGACGTCATTATCATGAGCTATGAGCATCAGTTCAATGCACTGAGCAAGGTGTTCCCAAGAGTAACATATCAGCTGCTGGAGCTCTGTGGTCCAGGAGGGAGTAATCTGAAGACAGATGCGAGAGGCACACATGCAAACAGCAGCAACCAGAGAAGGACGAAAGCTGAAGAAAATATGATCTTGTAATGAGACCTCAAGAAAGTAGTGAGCATATTTCTCCATGAAAACTTTGACTTTGGTCATGGATGTGTTGGGCCAGTCATTGTGGAGGTCCTTCTTGCCAATGGAGTCGAAGAGGTAGTAGTCTATGTAGTGTGCTGGGGTCGGCAGACAGAGGTTCCCGTTGATGCTT
Source organism: Sphenodon punctatus (assembly GCA_003113815.1). Classification (NCBI taxonomy): domain Eukaryota; kingdom Metazoa; phylum Chordata; class Lepidosauria; order Sphenodontia; family Sphenodontidae; genus Sphenodon; species Sphenodon punctatus. The sequence goes on along the minus strand of QEPC01002071.1, from coordinate 752,099 downwards.
TCCAAGAGCAGCAGTTCCATCTTCAGCAGGTCTTTTTTGGTTAGCACCATGTTCAAGCTGCACATGTAAGTCAGGTTATTTAACTGCTCCAGCTTTGGCACGCGGTCTTCTTTCTCCTCAAATTTGCTTGCTAGGAGAAGGCAGGCAAATGAGACAGCATACAGTTGTTTGATAGCAACATCATAGTGGTCCATAAAGAGGTCCAGCAAGTAGACAATGAGGTGCCGTGCTGTGGGGCAGAGCTTGCAGCGGTTACTGTGGATAGCCACAAGGTCAGCAAAATAGCGGCGCATCCCAATCTGTGGAGAATGGACCTTGTACACAGGCAATTTCAGTTCCTTCAGTCTCAGAGTCTGGTGAATGTCTGTAGCCAATTCCCTTCTCCACCACTGCTCTTCCATCCTTAGTCTTCCCATCTAAACAAAGGTCTGGGAAGATGACTTTTGCCGGTTGCCTGCACCGCAGTCTGATCCGCAGCCTTTGTCTTACTCCAACATTCTGCTGGTGCTGCTGGCTGCAGGAGAAGCGAAAGCAGCCCCTTCAGCAGCTACAGGTTGAAGGGGAGAGGGAGAGCAAGATGCATCTCTTTAGGGTGCAGCCTGCCGGGAGAGAGGATCCACAGCTTGCCCCCCTGCTACCCTTTTGCAGCTCTCCCCTCCTTCTGTCCCTGCCACCCTGCCTCACGCTGAGGCGCACAGTCCCCTAGGTCTAACAGCAAACCAAGCTGACAATCCAGTATTATTTGAATATGGTTAGCATGCACAACCCAGTTGTGAGACTGTTAGGAGTCATTTTGAAGAACCTTCTTTACAAGGCAACAACCTTGTGTTCACTCGCATGGGGAGTTGTTTGTAAACAAACAGCTTTATTTCCCAGTCACATCAGTGTCCACTGCTGCTGCTGCTGCTAAAATGGGGGTCAATATGGGGCCTCTGGAAGTAAAGAAAGGAATAGGGTCTGGGGTGGTTACCCCAGGTTGCCCTGTGCTCCCTGCTCTCCTGCCCTGCATTATGAGGCTCATCTAGATGTAGGGATTTTTGCCTACTGTATAATAAAATGTAACACCCATTTTATCAGTGTTAGAATGTCTGAGTGAAAAGGCCTCTATTGTTCTGGAATTTTGGGTCCTTTGTTACTTTTGAGCTTTCTAGTCCCTACCAAATTTGACTGAAAATGGCCTGTGGGATCAAAAATGATTAAGGGTGTGTGTGTGTGTGTGTGTGACACACGCACACATGGGCCTCCTTTCAATAGGACACCAGGCTACAGTTGGCACTAAGTAGCCTAATCTGAAAGGAAAATCTATGGGAATTAAGAAAATTTATCCCTCTGGGTCTCAGCTAGGTTTACCACCCCTCTGAGTTTGGCCCAGGCTCTTTAGGCTTTGATGTGTCACCTCTGGTCACCAAGTGAAGCCCTGATTTCCCTGGGTTATGCAGAGGCACAGATAACACAGGAGAAGTGGGACTCTGCTGTGTATCACAGGCAGCAGATTCAAGTTTCTGAGGCAGATTCTGATTCCAATTGCTCTGCTTTAAATTCAGCGTAATCCTACTGAAGTTACTTCAGATTTGCCATGACTACAGATGAGATCTGAATATGATTTTAGGTGTTCACAGCAGAAGTAATGTCTCCTCTTTATTCTCCCTTCCCCTCCCCACAACCCCACTGTGCCCCAGCCCCTCAACTCCTGTGGAATTTGGGGTGTAGCTGCAGAAGAGTTTTCAGCCATTTAATACTTAAATCACTTACTCCAGAGTAAATCAAAATCACACCAGTGCAATTGGTTTGAGGATTACAGTTGCAGCCTTATGTTCTTGGCATTTCCAGTGGAATCTTGATTGGGCCTCACGTTGGTAGGTATACCATATCACAAGACTGGAAGGGACCTCAAAGGCAGATGGCACTCAGTCAGGGCTCATTAGATTTAACTCAGGGGCATAGCAAGGCCACTCAAAGTCCAGGCGCATGCCCCAATTCTGGGCCTCCCTAAAGTCAAGGAATAGGGGGAAGGTCTCTGGAGTGGGAGCAGGGCTTGCCTTGGCAGGGCAAGACCCCCACTTTCAGGCTGCTGTCACTCTAGAGGGGTCCCAGCTGGGATTCCTACTGCAGGATTCCTACGCACACCTGGGATTCCCACCAGGATTCCTACTGCAAGCACAGTGGCAATCTGCGGTAGCTCCTGGACAGTCAGCCCCCATCCTCTTCTCCCCCAGCAATGATGGCTTCCTGCAGGATTTTTAGGGCAGCAGCAACCCCACCAGGAACATATTCTCCAATATTTGATAGAGAAAAATAGGCACACTTCATACCACCCCTAGTTTGCATAAATTTGCATAGATTTGCATGTGTTTCTGAAAATGTGTAATAACTCACTGACTTTGGGGCTGAGCTGGAAAAAAGGATGTCTGTGTGAGAGGCTGTGTGTTCACGTTTGTATGTGCTGGGCTGATGCTTCAAGCTGAAACAGTCTATTAAAAAAGTCAAAATTCTCAAATGTATGCACTGACTTCAGCTCTAACATTTTAGTTTTAAAGACACTCAGCAGATCCCAGGTGGAAGCAGTGACAGTCCCTTTCAGTGTGCTACAGAATCCTCTCACAAACAGAATCCTTTTTTAGTTTTCATCTTCATCCCAGGCACACAGCTCTCTTCTGCCTGGGTTTTACCTCATCCCAATCTTGCTAAAGTGAGAAATGGTACTCTCCCCCCTCCCCCAGCAATAAATAAACAGTAGGTAATGGAGTCATAGGTCTTACTCTTGCTAGTTTAATAAGGTCTTAATGACCCCTTCGTCTGCAAACCTTACACTGCATGGAGCTGTCCCAGGGGTCGGGGGAGCGAGAGGGAACTGACAAGGGAGCAAGCCCACCTTCAGTCTTAAGGCCTGCAAGGAGATGCGTGGGGAAAAACTGCTCATCAGGATAGTATTTTGGCCCTTTAGACTCTACAGGAATCAGGCCACTATCATCATAGGGTGCAGAGTCAACTAAGACTAATACCCCAAACATTCTCTCTCGCATTCTCACTTGCTCGCAGGGTGCACAGGGTTTTGCGGAGATGGTGAGCGGCGGATGGGGGCACAAAGGGGGCAAGGGTCCCAAGGGATGGAGGGTACGGAAGGGGAAGGACATACACACTGCAGAGGTGGGGGGAAGGGAAATGGGGACCCAGGGAAGGGGGACTAGCACAATCACACACACTCTCCTCTCACTCTCCACGCACACACTAGGAAGGGCAATTGGAAAGGGTAAGGTCCACTCAGAGGTCACAGGGGATATATCAAGTCAAACAGGAACTACAATACCCTCTTGTTTAACATCTATATGCAGTTGTTAGGGGAGATCGTGAGAGGGTTTCAGGGCATACAGTGTCATCAGTATGATGATGACACTCAGCTCTACCTCTCTTTTTCCATCGACCCAGGCCATGCAGTCTCTTTATTTTCCCAGTGCCTGTCGGCTGTGGGGGCTTGGATGAGGTTGAGTCATCTGCAGCTGAATCCTGACAAGATGGAGGTGATGTTGGTGGGTGAGGGCCTGGGGGGCCTGGGAGTGGTTGAATCTCCTCCCGTGGTCTCACAGGTACGGAGTCTGGGTGTGCTCTCGATTCACAGCTCAGCCTGGAATCTCAGGTCATGGCTGTGGCGGGGAGTGCGTTCTGGCAGTTACATCTTGTCCGACGGCTTCGGCCGTATCTCTCACTCTGACCTCGCCACTGTCATCCATGCCTTCATCACCTCAAGGCTGGATTACTGCAACTCGCTCTACGTGGGGCTGCCCAAGAAGCTGGTCCAGATGCTGCAGCTGGTGCAGAATGCCGCGGCCCATCTCCTTACTTGGGTGGGCCCCAGGGAGCATGACACCTGTGCTCTGCGCTCTGCGCTGGCTGCCTATAAAGCACTGGGCTAGATTCAAGGTGCTGGTTTTGACCTTCAAAGCCTTTCACGGCCTGGGCCCTGCCTATCTGCGGGACTGCCTCACTCCCCATGTGCCCATGCGACCCCTGAGATCGTCCGTGGGGGCCTTTTTGGAGGTTCCCTGGGCGAGACGGGTGGTGGTTTTGTTAGGGGTTGCCCTGGCAACCCGTTCTGGCCACGCTGCTCTACCGTCTGTTGGCACAGCTTCGTGGAATCCTCGGGCACTCCCCGGCACCTGGGAAACGCCCGGCTCCACCGTTGTCCCCTGGGGGGAGTTCCCTGAGGTCCCCTCCGCCGCCTGGGTATGGGGGGGAACGAGGGAGTGGCCTGCAGGCCCCCTAACCATAGCGCCAGCAGCCCCGCCCCAGAACCCTGACAGGAGCCCAGTACAAGATAACTTGTTACTGTACTGGGCAAAAAGGTACCATTAACAAGTATGCAGAAATGAAGTTTTAAGGCTGGTCAGGGGCAGCACTCTACCCTGGCACCTCTGAAACTTCCTTCCTGGTACAGCCCTTTGTAAGTGGCCTTAGTGAAAGGTCAGGGTGCTGGTTGCATTCCCTCTCCCCGCCCACTCTGAAAAATGTCCTCATGGTATTAGGCCATTTGCAAACAGGGGTGTGTGCACCAGGGACCAATTACTGAATTCGTAATTTCATTATTATTTTATAGATTCGGATTTTGTAATTTGTTATATATAAATTCATTTTGGTTATTGAACTTCATTTCCCCTCCTCCCGCATTGATTTCTATGGGAAATTGATTTTTGGCTGTAACATCTTGATTTTTTATCTTATTTGCTTGAAATTTGGACTGATTGTATCCCACCCCTCATCTAGAGGATCATCCCTGCCAGATTTCATAAAGATTGGATAAAGGATCCTGATTCTGCAAGCACTTGAGGTTTTGTAGTTTACGCAAACATTTGCAACTGTAAAGTCTTTGTTTTCCATGCAAACTTTGGGGCTGAGCTGGAAAAAAGGATGTTTTGCCAACTTTCAGGAAAAATTATGTTTTGCCAACTTTCAGGAAGATTGAATAAAGGGTCCTGATTTTATTAGCAACTTAATCATTTCATGATTTGTACACACATTTCCAGGTGCAGTGTCTTTGTTTTCCATGGATGAACTTTGGACAGGTTGTTCCCCTCATTCACAGGATCATCTCTGTCAAATTTCAGAAAGATTGGATAAAGGGTTCCAATTTTATAAGCAATATTAGTTTTATGATTTTAAGAGAATTTGTCAATTTCCTTACATCACTTGCAGGTGTTGTCTTTGTTTAAACTATAGAGTTTTTACTAGATGCAGACATCTGCTTTTTGGAGCATTTGTACAGAAAGCGAAGAAGACAGGAGGAGGTAGAGGAGGTGCAAGTGCAAAAGGCACTGGCACAGGCTTCAGTCATTGGCAGCACCCCAAAATCTGTGGGGGCATACGTGGGGGAGTGTAGGTGCAGAGTGCTGCTTTTTTGAACATTTGCAGTAAGGCTGAAGACTACAGCACAGTCAGTCTCACACACACAGAGCACTGAGCCAGCTTACGAGACACACAAGATCTAGCCAGCTTGGCAGAAGCTTATATTTGCTCCCCAGTGCCCACCCCCAAGCCCCTCTGATTGCAGTTATTGGGTACTGGCAAGTTGGAAGCCTGGGAAGCATCTCCAGAGAATGAACCTATACCAGAGATTCTCTTATGTTTGTCACAGAGGTACAAGATGGGTTCGTGATGCCAACTGGCCAGCAGAAATATCAATCATGAATCCTCATTCTATGGTGTGCCCACTCCAGACCTCTTGCTTGTTACTAGGAAGTTGGATGCATCTGCTTAGGAAAGAGCCCATAAGAGATTCTCCTATGTTCTCTGTTACAGTGCTGCAGGGTGTGTTTGGGATGCCACCTGGCCAGTCTGGATGTGTCAACCATGTCTCTTGGTTGCTAGGATGCTTTCTCATTCCCTCTGCCTTGCCTCCCGAAGTCCCTCTTATGTCCTGAAATTTTAGTTTTTGTCCCCAAATTTTTAGACTTGTATTTGCAAGACTTCTGTTAAAATTACAAAACCTCAATTGCTTATAAAATTGGGTCCCTTTATCCAATCTTTCTGGAATTTCTCAGGGACAATCTCTTGCATTAAAGGTACACTGAGTCAAATGTCATCCATATTAGATGGACAGCAAAGTTTTTACAGCTGGAAATGTGTGCCGAAACCAGAAAACATAGATTGCTTATAGAATCTGGACCTGTTATCTAATCTTTCTGAAGCCTGGCACACATAATGCCTTGTCTTAGGGGTATACCATATCCAAATTGCATCCAAATTGGATTGGCAGAAAGGAAGACACAGCCATAAATGCATTAAAAACCATAATGCTTATAAAATCTAGACCCTACATCCAATCCTTCTGAAATGTGGCAGGCATGTTTCTGTGGGCGAGGGGTACACCCATTCCATATTTTATTAAAATTGGACACACAAAAAAGTTACAGCCTAAGGTATGTATCCCACAGTCAGAAAATAACTAAATGATTACGAAATCCAACATTTTGTTATTATTTCAGAATTATTAAATTTGTTTTCACAATTATAATTACAATAACAAAATGGCCAAATTTGTTTTAGTAATATAATTACAAAAATGAATTTGCACACCCCTATTTGCAAAGCCCTAGGCTCAACTAAGCCTTTCAGGGCCTAGGCTGAACTAAGCCCCCTTGCACCATGGTAGCCTATGCCACTGACCTAACTCCAGCCTCAAACCTCCAGTGAAGGAGTTTCCATAATTCACCTTGCAGCTTGCTCCTTTGTCCAACTCTTCTTACATTATAGATAGAAAGCTTTTCCTAATGTAGGCCCTTCAGAATCTTATGGGCCTATGAACGTTTTTTTATGTGTTCTGAGTAAGCTTCTATGGACTACAAATACTCCCAGTTTAAGCAGATGGATGAGCCACCGCAAGGAGTACAACTTCCAGAATGCAGTGAGGAAGCCTCCTACTGGAGGAGGCACAAGCAGTTCAGTTCACTTTAGTTTATTTAGGCACAAGCCTCCGCCATGACCCAAAGTGCTACAGAAGTGCTACAGATCTCCACTGACTCTTATCTGATTAACAACCAAAGTTTATTATAACTGTAAAACTACAACACAATATGGCTGCCCCTGCCTTCTGGTAATCCTCCTAAGTCCCCTTTTGGTTTCCCTCTAAAACAGCTCTCTCCAGGAAACAGTATATTTCATGAAAGTGTCTGCAAGCACTTTCATGTGACTCTTGCCAACTCCATCTCCTCCTCCTTTCCCCTCTCGGTTGATGTTCTCCAAGGCTCTGTCCTTGACCCTCTCCTCTTCTCTATCTGCACCCTGTCCCTAGGCAAACTCATTGCCTCCCATGGCTTCCAATATCAACTCTACGCTGATGACACTCAACTATCTCTCTACTCCCTCTCCCTCTCCATCTGTTCAAGTTCACCTCACCAGCTGTCTCCCTGATATCTCTATCTGGATGTCTCAACGTCAACTCAAACTCAACATAGCTAAAACTGAACTCTTTATCTTCCCCCCCCTCATCCTTCCTCTCCCTCTTCCCTGTCGAACCTTATTGATGGGGTCACCATCCTTCCCGTCCCCCAAGCCCATAGCTTAGGTTTCATCTTTGACTCACCCCTTTCTTTTAAATCCTACATAGACTCGGTTGCCAAATCCTGTCACTTCTCCCTCCATAACATTGCTAAGATTTGCCCTTTTCTCTCTGTCAAAACCCTTGTTCATGCCCTGGTCATCTCTCGCCTTGATTACTGTAACCTCCTTCTCACTGGCCTCCCCCACTGTCCCCTTTCTTCCTTATCTCCATCTAAAACTCTGCTGCCAGGGTCATCCACCTCACCCGTTGCTTCGACCACGTGCAGCCCCATCTCTCCTCTCTTCACTGGCTCCCCCTTCCTGAACGAATCCTGCACAAGCTCCTAGTTTTCACCTATAAATCTCTTCACAACCTTGCTCCCCCCTACCTCTCTGCACTAATTTCCCTCTGTACTCCAGTCCGT
>QEPC01002071.1:721556-735493 GCA_003113815.1 Sphenodon punctatus | reverse complement strand
ACACCCAGTGACTTAGGGTGCTTTTAAACGAGCACTCACTACCTTGAAAGACGGGAGATTGCTGATGCGGATGTGAGGGGGAAGAATTCCAGGGCCGGTGTGATGCGGGAAAGACGCGGCTGCAAACCGCGTGGAGCATTTAAACAAACAGGAAGAAAGGCGGCTGTTTAGAGGATCAGCTGCAAATTTTGTCTCGTTTAAAAGCGCCCTCAATTGCTGTAGGTCACACCCAGCTGCTTTGTTCAGGCAGCACATGGTCAGTCATATGGCTGAAGGAAGTTGCTCTTAAGTGTGGGGTATAGAATTGTAGCATTGGAAGGGACCTCAAGGGTCATCTAGTTCAACCTGTAGATCAATAATAATTATAGCTGATTAATTTACTTTAAAAACCAAAAACATTCCAGCTGACAAGAATAGGGTACAAGCCTCTTGGTGGATACAACAGGCGTAAATATCATAATCAAATCTTTCCAGACAATAGCGGTTAACTTTTATGACCCCTAAAGTTTCTCTGCCTCTGGGGGAAGAGGTAGAGTTGTTGTATGCTTTAACCTGTGCCCTCAGAACCTGCCAGTTTTAGAAAATTATAAATGACAGAAATGTTTTCCAAATGCAAATTGAACATCTTTTCTTTTGATCTTGGGCTATGCCCAAACTCCAACATCCATCTTTGATCCTATGGCAGCGTCAAGAGAAATTACAGGATTCTAATATGGAATAATAGATTCTCATCAAGACTTGTAGCTTTAGGAAATTGTTTAATCTCCATTCTCAGTGGCTGTTTCTTTTGGTGCAACTGTGACTGAAAGGCCTCAAGTGCTGGAGAAAAACAGCTCATCAGCTCAGAACAAAGCTGATTATGTAAATTACACATTAAGATTCAGCTCTGATTTAATTTTATTCTGTAAATAAATATCCCATTAGCATCCATCTGTTAAAAGTCAGGTAAGACATTTTCAAACACTGAATTGTTATGGCAGATAGGAATGTACCCTAAACAGGGAAAGGTTATAGGTATATACCAAACAACAAAGGTTGGCGCAAATTCTCAAAAATAGCAAAAAGATAGTAGCATTTATTTATAACAAAGCTAACTCTCCGATTGTTAGACAAAGCATCTATTTGCGTCCTTGCTGTTCGTCTGGAAGACAGTGCTTTCTCTGATTGCTGTAACAGATCGATAATAATTATAGCTGATGAATTCACTTAAAAATAAAAACATTCCAGCTGACAAGAAGGTCAGCATTAAATTATCTACAAGCCTTTCAGTTTCACGACATTTTAATTCTATGTTTTACTCTTGTGAGTGGGTTATATTTTCCTAGTCTATTTGACTTTTCACTGCCAAGACTTTAAGAGATTACAGTGATCAACAATAAAACAAAATACCACGTGAGGTTGCATGAACTACTCTTGGAAGAGGAAAAAAGGTCAAGTTCTAGGAACTCAATGCTATTTTTATCTGTTGTGGGGTTCTTTTTGTTGGCAAGGAAATATGTGGACACTTCAAAGGAGTACATAGTAGAGACAAGCACCTGGGCCCAGATCTGATATTACTTAAATCAGGGTAGTCTTGAAAATGAGTACAAGCTCTATGGACTGCCTAGGAGATCGGGGCAGAAATGGGGAGGTGCTTAAGGGGTGTGCTCAGGAAAGGGAAAGGTCTACATCCTGGATCTGGGGGGCCATGGATCTATCCATTATCTCTGAGTGCATGCCCTCATCTCTGCCCCCTTCCCCTGAACTTGCTCTTAACAAGAGTGGACTAGGGCCACATTCTGACAGAGGTCAACTGAAGTAATTACTTCTGTTTAATTAAATCAAAGTAACTTAGTCCCTTTGGTAGTGTTTAGACCAAAGTAGTATTGCAACAAATTCCCCCTAGCTAAGATGTAAGCTGACTGAATCAACATCATCATTCTCACACTGATAAGTATTCACACAAAGCGTTACAAGAACACCTTCAAGGCTCTTCATGGCCTTGCTCCCACATATCTCTCTGCTCTTGTATCCTGCCACTTTTCTGCCCGGGAACGTCACTCCTCCTCTGCCCCCATCCTCGTCTGCTTGTGACTCCAAACGTCTTTGCCCTTTCTCTCTTGATGCACCCCATGCCTGGAATTCCCTCCCTAGATACATTCGTTCCTTCCCTCCCAACTTTCTAATCCCTCCTGAAAACTTACCTCGTACGTCAAGCTTTCCCTGGTTCGTCATGAGTGAAATTGCATCCTCCTCCCTCTCTCACTCAGAATATCTTCCTTGTAACTAAGGCCACATTCACACCTGTGGCGGCAGTGGCGGCAGAGCAAAGATGCGGCAGCAGGGAGAAGCCTGATGGCGAAAGAAGAGCCAGTGTGAATGGGGTTCTGCTGTGGCTTCCCTCGCACATGTCAAGGCAGGGTTTTGCACCATGACATAGTGAGGGAAGCCACGGCAGATCCCTGTTCATACCGGCTCTACTTCTGCCATCGGGCTCCTCCCCGCTGCCACGTCTTCCCTCGCGGGCTGCATTCAGGTGTGAATGCAGCCTCTGTTAAACACGTGCACCTGCATCTTCTCAAACTCATGAATGTATCCTTGTCTCTCCTGATGTTCACCTCTCCCTCATCTCTCCCTTCCTTGTCTCTCGGATTGTAAGTCCTTTCGGGTAGGGACCTGTCTGTAACTACTGACTGTACAGTGTCAGGTACACTGCTGGTGCTATATAAATAATAATAATAATAATAATTAATAATAGAAATAGAAGGGAAGAATGTACTCCTAAATAGCGTGCTCTGAGTGCTCTGTTTATGTGAATACTGCAGGAGTAAAACTGAAGTAAGGCCCAAGTACTTTGAATTAACTCTTCATTGGAATGTGGCCTAGAGGAACCTTGACATTCCGTCCAACCAAAGGGACGTAGCTAAGTTGAAATGGGCCCTGGTGCAGAAGACGGCATAGAACCCCTTTCCTTGCCCCCTCCCTGCAACAACTGCACCAGTGAGCATGGAGCCCCTGGCTCGTGGGCCCCTGTGCAGCTGTACCACCCTATTTAGGGATATTTTCAAACGTGACCGTACCACGGGTGGCCACGTTTTAACCTGTGTGGCCACTCACAGTGCCATCACGTCTGATCCCACCCACCAGATGTTACCCTGAGTGGGATCAGGGCTGTTCCTGGGCCTTCAGACCCCACCCACCCCACAATTCATCTCCCAGGGGCCTATTTACCCTCGGGTCATGGTCACACCTCCTTGACAGACAGCTGCAGCAGCAGTTTTAGTTTAGGGTCAGGCGACAAGTTTATGCCTGAGCCAGGATATAAAGATCCCGCAGACAGCCCTCACTGTAGCGTCACTGCAATTTCAGCATGGCACTGCGAGGATTGGCTGATTCTGCAAAAATCACTGCAAATCGCAGCAACGCCATCAAGACGGGTCCCTGAAATTTATAACCCGCCCTGAGCCCATGGGGTAGGCAGGATAGAAAGTTTAATAAATAAAATAAACAAAGGCCTTATAGGGAAAAGCTGTGTGTAATAACAAGATTTATTGTATCATGCTTGTACCCTGCTTTGGAAACATTAATTAATAATAATTATTTATCCTCCCTATTTCAGAGAGGAGGAAACTGAGGCTTGATGGAGGAGCTAAGTGACATGCCTGAGACCACACAGAAGTTATTGTCAGATCCTGACTCAGTTGGCCGATCCTGTTGTCATTCTCACTCTTTCCCATGCTGCTTGTGTTTTTACGCATAGCTCTTTGGCAGTTCACCCTGAATGTGAAATGGCCAGCTTGCCTGCTACTGTCTAAGTGTCTGCCTGAAGAGTCTTGTAAAGCCTCAGATTTACTAGCTGGAAAGTAAGTCGTTTGGTTTTATTGAGCACTTTAGTGCTTTACAGATACTGATTGTGAACAGAAAGAAAGAATGCACAGAGCTGCCTTTTTGGCTTCAGGCAGAGACACACACTGCTTCCTTTCCAGGCTTCCCAATGAATGCAGAATGGGGCTGGCCGCTCACTCTGGTCATGATCCTGAAGCTGTTTTGCCCTTTGCACATCCCCCTTGAGTGGAAGCCACTAGCAAGGACTGGTACTAGTTAGAAACCTTCCTAATGTTTAGCCTAAATCTTTTCTGCTTTAATTTAAGCCCATTCCATCTAGCCCTATCCTCAGTGACCACCAGAGACTAACTGGGCACCATTTTGTTTGGTGTTGTTATTACATCAGCAGTTTATGTGGTACTGAACGCCAACGGTCATGATAAGAGCCAGATCTTTGCCCCAAGTGGCTTACAATCGGGTGGCCAACGGAGATGAGACAGTCAAAAACTTTCTGGGTAACAGCCCTGTGTTTGCCCCAAAATCAATAATCCCTGGCACAAGGCTGCAAGGAGTGAACCACAAGTGTCTTCACCAGCAATTTTGCTGCAGTGCTAACTTTGACAAAACTGCACCAGCAGAATGTTGCTCTGTGGCACTTCATCTAGTAGTTATGGGTGGAGGGGAGGAAGCCAGGGTCATTTAAGAGGGAACCAAAAGTGAGCAGCCAATGCACATTAGGGTGTATTCTCACAGGATGAAAAAAGAACAGAATCTGTTTACCTGATTATTATTTTTTAACTGGGTGGATAGGTTAGTTGCAGAATGCTTCACTTCTGATTTGCAAATAGTCTACGAATGTTAGGGGTCAAACTGGAGTTAAACTCCTTTCTGTGTGTTTCTGGTAATGTGGCAAGGGGCACTTCTTATTCTAGTCTGCCATGTATGTAACAAGTGCCCCACAATACACTGGGGGCAAAAACTAGCCACACAGCATTATGAGATTGCTAACATCAGCTGTGGTGAGATACACAGGCCAAAACTGAGAATGGGAAAAGCAACATGTGAAAAACAATAAGATGCAATGGTTACTTTCTACAGGAAATTAAAAATGTAGAAGAGTCATGTGAATGCACCTTTATTCATGTAGTTAGCTGCAGCAAGTTACACAGAGCTGCAGGAGTAAGGGTTACTCCGTTGATGAGTACATGTTGCAGGAGCAGGCTGTGATTTGACAGCAGATAAATATTTCACAACCAAGAATTGCTTTAAAAATGAAATAAAAGGAAATATTGGTGTTGCAGCCTGTGCAATTTTGCTAGATTATTTAGTTTATGGCTAGGAGATTATGATGGGAGGCTCCCTGGGGAGTGTGGGGGCTGCTGAGGGACCTGTGACATCCCCCTCCCTGCACTCCAAGATACAATGGCATGGTTCTAATTGGGCTGTTTGAAATGAAGGTCTTTCCAAAGTGAGGACTTCAGAAGATATGCATTTTTCTAATCAGCTGCTCCTGCCATCTCTGCAGCAGCACAAGGGAAAGGGATCAGTGCCAAGCTTTATTGAGTATGACTTAAATACATTAGATTAGAAAGCACTCAATTTAGCTGCTTGTTTCCCTGATTTGCTTGGCTAGCCATTTCCCCCTCCCCCTCCCCATACTGTCATGGAGATGCTGTTAAACTGGCAAGCAGCAGGACTGCACCTAGGCTCTTTCAGAAATCTGAAGGCTTGATTGCTCTATGATGGCATATGGGGGCAATCAGGATAGTCATAAAGTGGGGAAGGGCAGTCCCCTGACCCCACCCTCTTTGGTCACACCACTGGGCCCACCCTAGGGCACACACTCCCTGACACTCCCCCATCACACACTTTTGCAGGCTTGAAATAGAAAGTAAGCCTCGAAACCCCAAGTTGGAGAAGGGGAAGAGTGAGGCAGGGAGGATACTCAAACTCTAGGTCGTCAATGGGGTGGGGCAGTCGCTAGGGAGAGCAGGAACGTCACCCAGGGAGGCTAGAGTTATGGACTTTTGAGGCACCCAGGGTGCTAGCCAGCATTGCAGCCAACCTAGAAGAACCAGGGCTCTAGAGAACAGAGATGCCTAGTGGGCGAGAGGACTGAGTGTGGGGTGAAGACTGGGGGGATCTCATCAAGGTGACACCCCAGCTGCTCATTGAGACACAAAGAACACCTTGGGCTGAGCAAGAGATGGCCAAGCACTACAACTACATGGAGTTTACAGAGAAGATAAGAAGAAGAAGAAATATTTTATTTGGCTTGGCTCCACGGCATCACCATAATCTTAGAAACAATTACATTTTAATACAATACGTCCATTAAAACCATTTTGACGATCAAACATTAAAATCCATGTTGCCATTAATCTACCATAAAAATCCAATTAATAAACTACAAAAATCATCTATAAAGGGTCCATCCTTTCCACATTGTACAAAAAGAAGGAAAATAATTATAAAACTGACTTTCCATAGGGTGAGTGTCGACCTTACTTGCTCAGTCAACTCTTAGCTTTTACCTTTCTAGCTTCCATCATTAAGTTAAAACTATTTGCTATTTCACGCAGTTCATCTACTTTGGTCCTGGTCAGTAAAAATCGGAGCTGATAATTATTTGGCCAGAACTTTTTGGACTGTAGTATCTTGTTCAGCCAATTTTCCCGTATGACCTCCATAAACCGACACTCTAGGACTATGTGCTGTAAGTCATCAATTTGGTTCAAACCACATGGTCATTTACGCAATTGCCAGGGTATCTGTTGATAGCGCCCCTCAAGTACTTTGGAGGGGAGAAGTTGGAACTGGCAGAGGGTGTAGGCCTTTCTAAGTCTGTAGCTTTGCAGACTAGTCAAATATCCTTCTCTCCCCCAGTTTTTCTTCAAACTGGTGTAGAGCGGAGCCACCTTATTGGAGGATGCTATGGCCAGTTGGTCTTGGCCCGCAATATCTGCCAATCTCTGTAGAATACACACTCTGTCACACTGAGATACTGAGTGGTGCAGTAGCAAATAGCTGTACCCCAACTGTCTAAGTAAAGAATTCAGACCCTCTCTCCAGCAAAATTCAGAATCACTTCCCATAGTTTCTAACCAGCAAAGCTTGGAGAGGGTATCGTCTGCCATATCCATGAGCTTGAGTCAATATCTGATGACCTTAGCATGCATTTTAGTTTTAACTGGTACCAGTTCTAATTCCGTACGCATCAGTGAAACAGGGGTGGCTTTGGGGACACCCAGCAATACTCTCATAAGCTTGTTCTGGAAACCATCCAAGTTCAGCTTGTTCTGGATGCCCCAAACCTCAGCCCCATAAGTAGCTTGAGGTATCAGCTTACATTCTAGAAGTTTCAAAGCTGGGGGCAACTGATGGCCCCCATATTTGATCCAAAACTTAATTACCCCATTAACTGATTGCTGCATTTTCATGTTAATAGAATTGCAATGCTTGTCCCATGCTCCTGATGAAGAGAATATTAACCATAAATATTGGTAGCTATCGACCTGTTCCAATAGTTCCGCACCCAATCTCCACACATACTGGGGTTGCCGCTTGGAAAACACAGCCACTTTAGTTTTATCAAAATTGATAACTAACTTATTCATAGTACAATACTCATTTAGCCACATAATCACCCTTCTTAACCCAATCCGTGAGGTGGATAGGAGGGCCATATCATCCGCATATAATAATGTATTCAATCTTCTGCCATCAATATAAGTCGGGTGAAAACTGTCCCCATCCAAAAAATCTACTATATCATTAATGAAGAAGTTAAAAAGTAACAGGGCTAAAACGCACCCTTGTTTGACTCCGTTTTCTGTTGCAATAGGCCCCGTCAACTCTCCCTTATGTGATACCCGGATTCTTATTTCCGTATGTTGGTACAGACGCTGGATCAGTGCTAGCAACCTTAAATCCATGTCTCTCTTCCTTAACTTATCCCACAAGAGTGATCTATCTATGGAATCGAATGCCTGCCTTAGATCAACAAAGACCACATACAACTTCGTATTGTTGATCTTCACATATTTATCTATCGTATGTGCCAAAACAAAGCAGTGGTCAATTGTCGATCTCCCTTTTCTGAAGTCAGCCTGCTCAGAAGTGTCTTGGCATACAGTTTAGCTGGGATGTCTATCAAGCTGATTGGGCGATAATTAGAGGGGAACAACCTGTCCCCCTTTTTATATATCAGTACTACTATACTTAAATTCCAATTATCTTGAATAATCCTGAATAAATTTATAAAATTAAAAAGTTTCAAGAATATAGGAGCCCACCAGTCACAATTCTCTTTCAGTAGTTCTCTAGACAGACCATCCTCTCCTGACGCTTTGTTATCCGACAGGCTAGCTATCAGCTCCTTAATATCCGTCAAAGATAAAGGGACCCATTCTGGGGCCACCAGAGGGCCCTCCCTCGTACAGATTAATTTGGTTTTTGGATTTCTATTAAATACTTTGCTATAAAAAATTTACCATTCCCCAGCTGGACTCTCAGTCCTCTGGAGGTCTTGCCCAGAGCTAAACCTACATTTACAACCTGCCAAAACTTTCTAGCATCATTTCGCCCCCACTGCATCTGATAACCATTTCCACTGCAGTTTCTGATAGTCACTTTTTTTCTTTCTAATCAGGCATCTATAATTCCTTTTCTTTTCCAAATACTCCCTCAGGAGTCCATCTCCTGCTCTTAGTCTAACTTCACATGCTAACTTGTGCAGGATAACCTTTTGCCTTTGACAATTTTGATCATACCATCAGGGCTGGTGAAACCTTGGAATATTTTCTCTAGCCATCCTGGTTAATAATTCTAACTTGATCTTAGCCTGGATTCATGCATAATCCTTGATTATGCTTGTCCCCCCAATTTCTTGCTCAGAAATTAATTACTCATTGCTTGGATTGGGCCCAGACTTAAATACTTCCGGCTCCCTTTTGCTAATTCCGGGCCACACTGGCAAAGTCTATTTGCTACATTATCAATTGGAACAAGGACAGGATTAAGTTCACAGAACAATTCCGCAGACTCTAGTTGCAGAAAATCGATCTTAATCGGTTGATGATCGGCGATCGCTATTATCTTGAGTCATTACTTCAAAATTTGCCAAGCTGTTTGTCAGCCTCTCTGGGGCACAAATATAGTCTAATACACTAGTTCCAAACTTTGCAAGGTAAGTATAGTTCTCTCCTCCTACCTTATCAGATGTTCTGTTTAGTATCCTCCAGTTTATTCTATAAAGAAATTGTAAAAATTGTAGGCCATTAGGATTCAATTTGGTATCTTTGGAACACCTCTGCTAGTATCTTTGGAACACCTCTGTGTCACAACGAACTGTGTAAGAGAGCACCATGGGCAGAGTCCCTGGGTGGAACTAACCTTTATCGAGAGCTAATTCCCCAACGAAACACCTGCACTGTAAGGGGGATGTTCCTGAAGCAAGCAAAATAATGAGTGCACATGAGGAAAGGAGGCCTTCCCCCACCAGAGAAATACAGAGAGAACAGCCGAAGACCAGACAGAGAAGAAAATGTGAGTGACACTTTCCTGTAAGGACTTACGGTTGGGTGGGGCCATTGTGCATCTCACTCCACCCCATTCTGCTAGGAAGCTAAAAGACTTTTCCTTAAAAAAGAAGAGAGACCAAAATGGTGGTATAATAATGGATTAAATAATCACTTTGCCATTAGACCACAAAACCAACTGCTCTCCACTAAAGTGAGGGCTTATTTTTGACAATGTGTAAATCTTGCTTCCCATAAGGCCACACTGTGTTAGAAACCAGTACAATTAGGTTCACCATAACAGCATTTGAATTCTCCAGTCGTGAGTTCCGAGGCAAGGCCTTTGATGCTTAAAAACAGATAACTTATAATCTTGGGGTAGCTGAACTAGAAAACAGAAATGAAAGTGCAGGTTTTGTTTTAATAGTAGAAATGAATTCACGTATTCCTTCACTGAAGTGGCTGTACATGCAAATTATGAAACGAATACAAAAAACACCCTGCCACACAAATTCATGTGGTTATTGTAATGTGTAGAAAGACGCTGGATATTATCAATGTAGATTTCTCATTTCACTGAAAGATCAGGAAGGAGAGAGTGTCGCTAAGTCCCTTTAATGTGTCTCTTCCCAATTCCAACTCTTCCTCCCTCCCCCTCTCGGTTGGGGTTCCCCAAGGCACTATCCTGAGCCCTCTCCTCTTCTCTCTCTCTACACCCTGTCCCTTGGCAAACTCATTGCCTCCCACGGTTTCCAATATCACATCTGTGCTGACGACACTCAACTCTTTCTCTCCACCCCTCTCTCTGCCCCTATGTCCAAGCTCGCCTCATCAACTGTCTCTCTAATATCTCCGCCTGGATGTCCCAACGTCAGCTCAAGCTCAACATGGCTTGGCTAAGACTGAGCTACTTATCTTTCCTCCCTACCCTTCCTCTCCCTCTTCCCTGTCCATCCTTATTGATGGGGTCACCATCTGCCCCATTCCCTAAGCCCGTAGCTCGGGCTTCGTCTTTGATACTCACCTTTCCTTTAAACCTTACATCAACTCTGTTGCCAAGTACTGTTGCTTCACCGTTCACAACATTGCTCGGATTCGCCCCTTGCTCTCTGTCTCCTCAGCCAAAACCCTTGTTCACACCATGGTCATCTCTCACCTTAACTACTGCAACCTCCTCCTTACTGGCCTCCCCCGCTCTCACCTGTCCCCCCTTATCTCCATCCAAAACTCCGCTGCTAGGGTCATCCACTCAATCCGTCGCTTCGACCACGTGCAGCCTCTCCTCTCCTCACTTCACTGGCTCCCCCTTCACGAACACAGCCGTCACAAACTCCTGGTATTCACTTTTAAATCCCTTCACAACCTGGCTCCCCTTTACCTCAGCCCTAGTCTCCTTACACACTCCTGCACGCACTCTCCGCTCCTCCTCTATCCCCTCCCTCACTCTCCCTCGTCTCCCCTAACTGCCTTTGTCCCTTCTCCCTTGCTGCCCCCCATGCCTGGAACTCCCTCCCTGCCCACATCCGCCTGGCCCCCTCCCTCCGCACCTTCAAATCCCTCCTCAAAACCTACCTCTTCCTTGCCGCCTTTCCCGACGCCTGTTAGAACTTTCCTTCCAATATTTACTGTCTGCCCTCCGTGCAGTCTCCTGCCTAACTGCAACCAAGCCAAGCACATGCACCTGGGACCTTGCATCTGCTTGAATGTTATTTATCCATTGTCTCTCCCTGTGTCCCCTCTCCTTGTCTCCCCGCCCCCGTGACTATTAGATTGTAAGCCGTAGGCAGGGACCGCATCTATCTTATTGCTCTGTAAAGTACCAGGTACACAGCTGGCGCTATACAAATGCTAATAATAATAATAATAATATTCATTCACAGGTACAGGGGACAACTAATGCTCAAGTCAGTTGCTTGTGGCTATTTTTCCCTAAGTTTATTCCAGTGTGAAATGCTCTATTGCTGGTTTCTTGGAACAAGCAATTTCTGTCCTATTAAAGGGAAATTTTCATGGAAGTGGCATAGGGAAATAATATCCCGTACCTCGCTTATGTGATTAATATTAGCAAGTATACCCCTATTAAGTTTGTGATGACAAGCAGGCCTTAAAGAAATTGCCCCTAATAGTATTTATCCTAGCACTTCTTTTAAAAAAAAATAATTTATTATTATTTTATTTTTTTCATAAACATAAGAAACATTCAATAACTTACAAATTTAAGTGCGCTAACAGTATAACTTGCTCCGTTGGTATGTTTTTATTGTCCCTTATATGTTATAATCCACCAGGTATGATCGAGTTTCATTTTTGACCGTGTGTCCTTGTATGTTTTCTATGCAGGAGAACCATCTTGTAGTGAATTTCTTTGATTTGTTGTCTTGTGTTGCTGTTATTTTCTCCATTGAATACATATACCAGAGTCTTTTTATCCATTCGGTCTCTGATAATTTTTTTGCCATTTTCCAATTACGTGCAATGATATTTAGTCCGGCCAAAGTCATAAGTGTGCAGGTTTCTTGGTGTTGTTTCATCAGAGGTGTTTCCAGGTATAGTCCCATTAATGCAGTTTCTGGTCAGAAAGGTATGATCAATCCCGTGGCCTTTTTCATATAGGTCCATACTGTATACCACAGCTGTTGTACCTTGGGACAGGACCACCAACAATGAAGGTAGGTGCTCCGTTCCCCACATCCTCTCCAGCACTGATCGAGGCCTCCGCCATCTATTTTTTTGAAGTGGATTGGGGTTAGGTAATATCTTAAAATTACCATAATTTGGGTTTCTTTAATTTCCAGTGAGCTTGCACAGTTATGCATGTGGTATCCAATTTTTTCAATCTGTTGTATCTCTAATTTTTTTTCCAGTTCACGTTCTCATTTTTCTATGTATGTGATTGGTTTATTTGCTTCAGCCTCGATCAGTGCCCCATAAATTCTTGCTATTAAGCCCTTGTTAGCGGTATGGCTGAATAAGATTTTTTCTAAAGTCGTGGGTTTTCTAGTGTAGTGTTGTATTTTGTTTCTATCCATGAATCTGTTTTTTATTTGAAGGTATTGTAATGTGTCTATTTTTGTTTTGCGTGTTTCTCGCAGTTCTTGTATTGTTATGAAATGGTTGTCTTTAAATAATTGTTCTGCTCTGTGGATGTTGCATTTGTTTAGTGTTTTTCTTAAATTCTTTGCTGTATTGTCATTCCATGACGTCTGGGTGTTTATAGGTGTATAAGGTGAAGCTTCTGGGGATATTTTTAATTTTTTTTTTGTTAAGTGCCAATGTTGTATGGTAGCGTGTGCGAATGGGTGCTCTGTTATTTTCCTTGAATTTATTTTTCCACGAGTAGTTATCATTTCTTGTAAATTTGGGTTACCTAGTAGGTTTTTTTCTATTTCTACCCAGGTAGTGTTTTTCGTAGGGTGATACCAATATCTTAGTGTTCTAAGTGCAGCTGCTCTAAGATAAGTTTTCACATCTGGCATATTAACGCCTCCCTTCTCTTTTTTTCTAATCAGTGTTTGTTTATTTATTCTGTGTTTTTTACCTTTCCATACTGCATCCAGCATGGCTTGTTCACATTGTTTTATAAATTTGGGTGGGATTTGTATAGGTAGGGCCATAGCCTTGTACAAGATCTTGGGCAATGCTATCATTTTAAACAAATTGATACTTCCTAACCAGGAAGTTTTGAGTCTTTGCCATGTTGAGATTTCGCTACGTATTTGGTTTAAAATGAGGGGGAAGTTTGCTTTGTATAATTTTGTGTGGTCTTTTGTGATGTTTACCCCCAGGTATTTAAACTGAGATTCAGCTACCACAAAGGGTATTCGGTCTGCGATGGCTTAGGTTTCCAAATTGTTTTTGGTAAGTATAAGGGCCTGTGATTTTGGGGGGTTAATTTTGTATCCTGAAATCTTACTAAACTGAGTATGTGTGGCTGCTGGCTATGCCTTGTCTGTGGCTTTTTTGGAAGCTGAGCCACTACGCCAGTGGGGGATGGGATGTTAACTTGGCTCGTGTGTTGTGCCCAGGTTTGGGGGTGTTGGAAGCTGAGGCGGTGGGGTGGGGGATGGGAAGCTGAGCCACTATGCCAGTGGGGGATGGGATGTTCAGGTTTGGGGGTGGGGGGTACCCCGGTTGCCGCAGCCCAACACAGTGAAATAATATTTTTTTTCTTTTTCATCCTCCAGCCACTGGACTGTGTTGGACTGTGTACAGTTGGCAACGTTGGACATCACGTGCGAGTAGCCGGCTGCGGGTAAGCGAGCATCGCGCAAGCACGCAAACTTACACTCAGCACCACACCTACACCTCTACCCCACTTTAATCTCTCTTCTCTTCTCTACCCCACTCTATCTCTACCCCACTACCCCACTCCAGCTCTACCCCCTTGCCCTTCCCCTCCTCTCCCACCCCCTAGCTGTACCCCACCCCCCTTGCCCTACCCCTCCTCTACCCCACCCCTAGTTCTACTTCTACCCCACCTACTCTGCCCCCACCCTACTTCTTCTACCTCACCTACACCCCACCTATACCACCAGCCTCGTCATTTTACTCACCCCACTATACTCACTCAAATTTTTTCTCTACCCCACTCTAGCTCTACCCCTCCTCTACCCC